>CM069866.1:66139744-66239744 GCA_036172795.1 Pelodytes ibericus
GTATGCCTTGTACGTGGGGCTCAGAGTACTGGAGCTCCGGCCTATACGATCCACAAAACAAACTCAGCGCACTCAACAGACCATCAGACCCCTGACGGAAGTCAAATAGATGGTTTATTCAAAAAAAAAAAAAAAATCATTTTTAAAAAAAAAATCATCAAACGCAGGCCATAATTAAGCGCGTAAAGTGATTGCGCTATCATCCCTGTACCCCCTACAGCGGTCGGTATCTCTACTTTTGTGATAAAGGATCTATTTGACTTCAGTCGGGAGTCATTTTGTTGTATGCAGAGATCTCTTTGCTCCCTCCTGTGGCAGGAATGGTCCCCGGTCACAAAAAGGTATATTACATTTGGTGTGATTCTACTACTAACTATTCTGCGAGGCACAGTCATTGACTCATCACTCTCCAAACTTCCACGTATGGGCACAGTCACTATCACTCAGCCACGTGCATAGAACAGCCTCCCAGCAGAGGTGGTAGAGGTTAATGCAGTAAGGTTTAAGCATGCATGGGATGGGGATAAAGGCTGACTTATATAGATAAATCCATGGACCAAATAAGGTTAAAACATGGGCAGGCTAGCTGAATTGAAGCAGCAGCTACATCGGATTATTGCCCAATGACTATGCTGAAGTCAGTGACCAGTGCGCACCTTGCTGTGATTATTTTTAGCTCCGCCTTCCTGCGATTCTTTCCGTATACGGTATTTTCCTGCCGGTAGCTCGATCCAATTGCACCCGACAATATTGTTGTCTACCATAAACCTGCAAGACGCACAGACAGAGCAGAGAACCAGTCAGTTTCAGTTGTACTATAAGATAATAGAGAGTTATGTACAAGGTTATATAAAAAAAAAAATTCTATTGGTTTCTATGGTGACTGGACCACTTTTAAAATTTGGGCCTAATTGATTTTTATATAAAAAAAAATATCTGGTCTCCCTAATGTGTAGCGCTAGGGTGCATGCGACTAAAATCATTCGACCGCCATCCGATTGGTGCGCGTGCACAACAGTGACAGAGCTCGACTGGCCGCCAAGAGTGCTATTCTATCCAATGACAACTCCCGCGTCTTTATTCTTTCGCAAAGACTAAAAGGGTGGAATCCATTCTTTTTTTTTTTTAAACACTGAATAAAATCCGAGCACTGTTGAAAGAGTTGTTTTAAATCAAGCAGAAGTGGCCTTTCTGGTTAAACCAATTTGGGGGGGGTTCAATCAAAAAGATGTATTTTTTTTTCTTATCATAAGAAATTAATAAGGAGAAAAAAAAAAAAAGGTAAAATATTTTTTTTTTTAAATCCGGTTTTTAAGAGCCTAGTGACCAACAGATGCCATCTGCCAAAACACTACTATTTGGGAAGTTCCAAAATACATAGTTGTGTGGGGGAAAGACATTGAACACAATACCTGATTTCAAAGTCAATGTTGGCTTCGTAGGCCTGGTAGCAATGCATTGGGAAGGACCCAAATCGCACTCCCTGCTCCAGGAGCCGCTTGGCGGGTGCGATGAGGCGCGGTAAGGCCATGGTAATCTTCAGGAAGGGGATTATTCTCTTCCCATGGTATCCATACATATCTATGATAAAACAAGGGGCCACACTGCACAGTTAGCAACATTTTCTGCAAACCTTTTCTCACCCACAGCACATCAAAGATCCTCCCAGAATTCCACGGCACCCCACAAGCAAATACATGCCCCTCAACTCTTGCCCCTTGTAAATAGAGCCGCTTTTTTAGTGTTATTCATGCCCGAGTCTATTTTAAAGAATTAAGTTTGTTGCAAGTTAAAATATATAACAAATATATAAAACAGAATATGAATGAGAGGTTTTGAACTGGCCAAAGGATAATTTAGCTCACCTCCGCCGTCAAGGCACACTCCATAGTGTCTCACCTCTTATCTAGTGGGCACATAAAGCATTTTATACAGCTAACAAAAGCTTTTTAATGCGCTGGAAGATATGCAACCAAACCTCCTCACAATGAACCCCTTGACAGTAAGCGACAATGTGCAAGCAGGGAAAAGCTTGTGCGCTAATCAAGTCAGAGGTTAATATGATATACGTGTGTATAATGTCTACCAAACAGGTGTGAGCATGCTGCAAATAGTGTATACGAAAGAAAAAAAAAGCAGTTTTTGTAGAGAATAAAAAAAAAATCTTTCTGTTCTGAAACCACTTTATGCAGTTTTGGCAACATAATGTACAGATCATTTTTCAACATTTTTTATGCTGTACATTTACAGAAGAAGCAATGTTTATGTTGACAAAGACCCTGTAAGGGAGACTCGTTCCCTTCACACATCATGATAGAAAAGACGGGGGAAGCTGGGGAACAAAGTTTTAGCCAATGCAAAACATTTGAAGCAGCAGATACTTACTCTCCTTCATGCAAATGTCTACGGCCAAAACTGCATGAGAGAGGCTGTCTTTGTTAGAACGCATGTCTTTGATGACGACATTGTTTAATTCTTTCTTGAAGTCGTTCAGATGTTCCTCTTTAAACCCTAAAATTTGCCAGTAAAAAAAAAAAAAAAAAAAAAATACAATATGTTTTAGCAGGTGGGGTGAGGATTTTACTTTTCAATGGAGTTACAAATTAAATCGGCAGTAAAATATTTTATTTTTATGGATAGTATTATTGAGGTAGATCACACAGATTCTCCTGTTTCTCACATACAAACGCTTTGAAGATTCTCGCTGCCCCTTCACCAATGCAGTGTGGACGGTAGTGGTGTCTGGTGCTTCGGCTAGACCTCTGGTGTGATGGAATAGTCTTTAAAAAGCCAGATCGCCACAGGAATGGATCAAAGAGATTTTAATTCACACAGCCACTCATAGTCTTAAGGAGTGTTACCTTTTAATCCCTTAGTGACAGAACTGTTTTGAAATTTTACCCTTCGTGACAATGGATGTTTTAACATTTCTGCGGTGTTTGTGTTTAGCTGCTTATTTAAAATCGACCCACACGTTATATATTGGTTTTATCACCATAAAAAGGGCTTTCTTTAGATACCATTATTTTCATTGGATCATATAATTTACTATAATTAAAAAAAAAAAAAAGTATGATGGAAAAAAAAACACTTTTTCTAACTTTTACCTGAAAAATCTTTTACATGATGACAGATGGTAAAAAAAGACCCAGTCTAAATAGTTTCTCAATAATCGAAAGTGCCTTTTTACGCCCACCGTAATCACCCTATCCCTATATTTAATCCTAACCCATCTGTAACCCTAACTTAATTTAGATCTAGGGTTAGTTTTGTATTTATTTTTTTAATGCAATGTTGGTGACTGCCTCTAGAGGCAGTCAGGCAACACAGCGACGGCACTGATTTCTGATCACTTCCGTCACTCTTGCTGGATACAGGGTGGGTTGATCGCGCTTCCCTGGAAAGCCAAATTTTGGTGTTGCATGATGCCTGGATATTGAGGCATCATAGCAACACTGTCAAATTATAGGCAGCGATTGTTGATCGCGGCCTATGCAGATCTCACCGCAGGACGTACCAGTTACATCCATTTTCGCAAAGGGGGTACCAAAACATTAAACCTTAATCAAAAGGACTATTGTACTGGGAGAAGCACCGTGGAAGAAATAACAGTGGCATAGCACGCATTATTGGTGCACAGCATTACCAAAAGCTGAAGATGCTGTAGAAGGGTAACTATTGCAAAAAAATAACACACATAGTTCCTTTTAAAGGGTCAGATTTCATACACATTAATGCAACATGTATGGTATTTTTAGGTCGAGTGGTTCTTCAAACATTTACACAACAATGACATCAATAGAAGTCCATACTTCCTATTAATCGGAGTCAATAAGACTCTTCGCCTCTCCTTGTAGTTCCGACAACCTCCAAGTCCCGTCTCCCCCGCGAGAGTATAACAGAGCTTACCGGTTTGGCAGGGAACATAGAAGTAAGGTGCAAATCCATGGATGTGGCAACAGACACTGTTTCCTTCTCCTGTGATTCCAAACATGCGGATGATGGGGACTGGTCCGTCCACTGCGCCAAGCATCCCGGAAACATGAGATCCTAAAAACACATGAGAAAAAAAATCACGGGTCACGATGAGAGCAGCGGAGCTGAGTAAAGCGGTGACAGTTTTCCCTCTTACAGTAGAACGGTTTCAACAGTTTATTAATCATTCCATGTGTGTCGGCAGAAAAGGACCATTCGGTCCGTCTAGTCTGACCAATTTTCTAAATACTTTCATTAGTCCCTGGCCTTATCTTATATCTAGGATAGCCTTATACCTATCCCACGCATGCTTAAACTCCTTCACTGTATTAACCTCTACCACTTCTACTGGAAGACTATTCCATACATCCACTTCCCTCTCAGTAAAGTAATACTTTCATTAGTCCCTGACCTTATCTTATATCTAGGATAGCCTTATACCTATCCCACGCATGCTTAAACTCCTTCACTGTATTAATCTCTACCACTTCTACTGGAAGACTATTCCATACATCCACTACCCTCTCAGTAAAGTAATACTTTCATTAGTCCCTGGCCTTATCTTATATCTAGGATAGCCTTATACCTATCCCATGCATGCTTAAACTCCTTCACTGTATTAACCTCTACCACTTCTACTGGAAGACTATTCCATACATCCACTACCCTCTCAGTAAAGTAATACTTTCATTAGTCCCTGGCCCTATCTTATATCTAGGATAGCCTTATACCTATCCCACGCATGCTTAAACTCCTTCACTGTATTAACCTCTACCACTTCTACTGGAAGACTATTCCATGCATCCACTACCCTCTCAGTAAAGTAATACTTTCATTAGTCCCTGGCCTTATCTTATATCTAGGAAAGCCTTATACCTATCCCATGCATGCTTAAACTCCTTCACTGTATTAACCTCTACCACTTCTACTGGAAGACTATTCCATACATCCACTACCCTCTCAGTAAAGTAATACTTTCATTAGTCCCTGGCCTTATCTTATATCTAGGATAGCCTTATACCTATCCCACGCATGCTTAAACTCCTTCACTGTATTAACCTCTACCACTTCTACTGGAAGACTATTCCATACATCCACTACCCTCTCAGTAAAGTAATACTTTCATTAGTCCCTGACCTTATCTTATATCTAGGATAGCCTTATACCTATCCCATGCATGCTTAAACTCCTTCACTGTATTAACCTCTACCACTTCTACTGGAAGACTATTCCATACATCCACTACCCTCTCAGTAAGGTAATACTTTCATTAGTCCCTGGCCTTATCTTATATCTATGATAGCCTTATACCTATCCCACGCATGCATAAACTCCTTCACTGTATTAACCTCTACCACTTCTACTGGAAGACTATTCCATACATCCACTACCCTCTCAGTAAGGTAATACTTTCATTAGTCCCTGGCCTTATCTTATATCTATGATAGCCTTATACCTATCCCACGCATGCTTTAACTCCTTCACTGTATTAACCTCTACCACTTCTACTGGAAGACTATTCCATACATCCACTACCCTCTCAGTAAAGTAATACTTTCATTAGTCCCTGACCTTATCTTATATCTAGGATAGCCTTATACCTATCCCATGCATGCTTAAACTCCTTCACTGTATTAACCTCTACCACTTCTGCTGGAAGGCTATTCCATACATCCACTACCCTCTCAGTAAAGTAATACTTCCTGATATTACATTTAAATCGTTGCCCCTCTAATTTCAGACTATGTCCTCTAGTTGTAGTAGTTTTTATTCTTTTAAATATACTCTCTTCCTTTACTGTGTTGATTCCCTTTATTAATGCTAAATTAAATCTTCCTTTACGTTAGATTTGGGCAGAGCATTCAGAATTGCCGTCCGGAAATGAGAGAATTATTGGGTTGTTTTTATTTTGTCCGTTTTTTACTTTTAAACACATTTTCAAAGCACGGACCGATATCAGAAATCTTAAGTTTACACTGATTGGCTAAGTCGGCCTGTAATTAAAAAGGGTCTTTCATTCTGATCCACTATATCCAGATTTGTATTTAGAATGGACTGGTTAGAGGCCAAAAGAATATAAAAATAAAAAAATAAAAATCTCAAATTTGGCAACCATATACCCTTGACCAGGACAGTACACAACACCAGATTAAAATTATTTTTGAATTGACTGGTGTTCAGCTCAGTTTATTCTCAACCATATACCGATTCCTGTATAGTTTGTTTTTAAACTGATCTGACCTGCTGACTAGAACCTTTTGGACACGACCATGCTAAACATAGTTTGATTGATCAGCATTTAAAAGATATTGGTTTTGTTGAATGGTGCGACACCCAGGGAGGGGAGTTTGAGTTAATAGTTATGTGTTTGCTTGAAATAAACTCACGATTCATATATTAAATAGTATCTGAAAATTTGGAAAAAGGAGATACAAAAGATTAAACTTTATTTTGCAGTTACAACATAAATATTAACTTACATTTGTTCTGTTATATACATATGTATAATTTAAAAGGAGATCATTCTGTGGTAATCTTACTGTTGACTATGTACCTGTTGATTATGACCAAATCCTCTGCAAAATTTGTTGTAAGAATAACATTTTGTTGTAATTAAATTTAAAAAAAATATAAATATATATATTTATTTTTAAGTGTCTTTCCTACAACTTATTTTGACAATTTACTAATTTATTTGACTTTTTGCACCAGTGTTGGGTGGTCTCCAGAAGTAAATTACTACCATTTGTGCCATTTTTATATTAATCTTTATTACAGGGCCTAAGAAACCTTAGGAGTCCTGGCTCCTAACTTTTTTTTTTTTTGGCCCACATCCAGGAGATATTCCTATTACCCAATTTAACGGGCGAAAGGCCGAGTCGACCCTGCCAGGAATTGAACCTGTAACCCTGAGGATTTAACAGGTTCTAGAGTTGCCGCATCGTCCACTGATCTATGGCAAAAGCTTTACTTTTCCGTCCCAGTGACATGTGTCAATACATCATAAGTGCAATAGAGAGCATTTGGATTTACTTTGTAGCTTACAAGGTGGGGAGATGGTTTTACACACACACACAATGTTTGGGGTGATCAGTGCACACGGAACGGTGATTTATCACAGGGTGTGATGACCGTTGACAAATTCAGATAGCAGATCCATCCACCTACTCAAAACAAACAAAGCACGTTCCTCTCCAACGGCCCGGATAGCAAAGAAAAAAATAAATAAAGATTGTCACCAGGGGAATTCCTTACATAAATGATATTGTTATTCTATCCTCAGAATCAAAGGTTTCATGGGCAGCAAACCAAAGAGAGAATACTGGACTCCATACAAACAACCAGCTTCCCTATAACTCCGGAGAACACTCAATCTAATTGTCTCACCCGAGCTACTTCCCTCTTATAGAGAACAAAGCAATCTGTGGGCAGCCGTTCACTTCAGTAGGACAGTGCTTCAAAAACACGTTCTCTTTTAAAGAGCTACTAAAATTATACTTCCCTGAAAAGCCTCATGGCTGAGGCAGTCGCCGACAGGTCTCCCCCACTACTGCATACTCACGTCACCAACAGAGGGGACCTTAACCTAACAAGACCAAGATCAGAGGCGTGGGACGAGCAGAACGATTTGATTGGCCGCGCGGAGGCCGACCCTGCGCCAGCGTGTTAATGCTATGGAGACTGCGGTCTTTGGGGGTAGCTGGTGAATTGTACTTACCCACATAGTGGTCCAATTCCACCTGTTGAAAGCAGAGAGGCTGCTGCTTGGGATCAATCTGCGGAAGCGGAGGCCGTAACCACTTTGGGTTTATGTTTTCTGAAATAAGTTTAGCTGAAGACAGAGACAGACAAAAAAAAAACAACAAAGAATTATAATAATTCTGTGGGCTATGAAGATAGAACAAAAACGGATAAATCATAGAAAGCTATATTCAAGGTTTATTATGGCCCCACAGTTGGCATGATATCATGCTCATTTTGTAATTATGAATCTATGGAGTTACAAACGTCCTTTGAGCAATACATAAATCACTTTTAATTATCTGTTCAAAACTGGGGATGAGACGTCAGCTTTACATTTTCCACATCTATGTAATCCAGGGCTCGTCAAATATTTGTAGACATAAGGAGACAGACATAGCAATTCAGGAGCCAGGGTACTGATTTTTTTTTGGGGGGGGGGGGGAAGCTAAGGCTTCCTGGCCATGTGTATGTAAATCAGAGTATTTTGAGAAACTTCTACAGCAGCTAGAGAGATCAAATGAAGACTAAGCCTCTTACAGACGGGCAGGACGTCAGCTGTGGGCAGCTCTTCGTTCAATTCCATTGCCATGTCTGCTTCGACTTCATCCAGGAATGCCAGTTCCTCCTCAAACTGAGAGGGGCCATCGTCATCCCAGTCCCTCTTCTTCTTCTTGGTCTGGGATGCAGAGAGGTTTGCAGATACCCCATTTTTACGCTTGACATCCATCTCCGAAGCCTCTAAAAAGAGATGGGGTTAAAAGGAATATTGAAAAATACACAAATCTATATAAAGGATCCCATTCAATGCAAGGCTATGGTCAGAATTCTGACTTATAGACTGCATTCTGTGTCCCCAGCCCCAAAGTGAGATACTAGTGCTGTAAAGTCACTGGGGGGTGGCACCCAAAAAAACGTATATTTCACAAAATGGCGATACCCAGTCATATTAAATACAGTCACATAACAAAAACAAAAGACATATCTGAAATCAACAATGCAAAATTAAACCTTTTCATTTTTTGGGGGGTTGGAGTGACCCTTGAAACAAATCTGTATTAGATTAGAGAAGGCTGGAGTTAGGGGGCTTCACTGCATGGCGTGTAAGCGGAAGACCGCATTATTGTTTTATTTAGAACAAAAATAGCCTAGCTAATTAAATCAAGACCAGTGGACACATGGGACCCCCGATCTTTCCCCAGCAGCTTTAATAATTCAGTAATTCCATGAATTTAAACAGGAACCATTTCGAGGACATGCATGGTGCCTGGGACATTTCCCCAGTAGGTGTATGCAGCAATGCTATAATAGCTCCTCCCATTACGCCTTGCAGCCTCACCCAAGCCTGTCATATAGACGTCAGTACCACTGACATGGTAGTGAATGTGTCAAGTGACCAGGTGCCCCAATGCTGCATCAGCTGGAGGGCCGAAGACGGACACCCAAGGTCTAGTGCATCCCCACAATGTGAAGCTGTACCCTTTTCTCTTCCATAAGCCTACTGTGGTGTTCAGAAGCTATGATCATCACTTTACATTTGCTGTATATTTTGCTTACATTCCGCTGCTGTACGTTTTGACTACCCCCCCACCCCCCACCCAAATGTCACACTTCATGCGGGACAGTCTCGATTTGGGGCTCTGTAATGCACTTTAATTCATGCCTGTACTCGGGGGTGGGGGGGCCAATGATGGCTACCCATGGCACTGTAGGTGTTGGGGAGTTACATATACCATGATGTGAGAGTCATAAGGCTTGACTGAGCAAGTTCTGGTCAATCTTATTTACTGACATATTCTGATGTATCTCCAAAAATATTACCATCTGGCCCCTTACAATAATCATTTTACAAATAAATATATTATATTATCTCCTTAGCAAAATAAATAACGTTCTCTATGCATACTTATTAATAATGTGTTACTACTATAAACCCCATCCCTGATTCATAGTCGCCAACATTGGCCATGTTTCCAGGGACACATATTTGTTCCACATGCTGCAGAAAGAGCATGCAAAGTGCAGCCTGGCAGTATGTAGGATGGATATACGCACAGACACAATCCAATTAATTAATCAGGGTGGAGATCTCATAGGACCTACCATGATTAATTAATTGGATTGTGCCTGTGTGTGTTATATCCATCCTACATACTGCCGGGCTGCACTTTGCATGCTCTTTCTGCAGCATGTGGAACAAATATGTGTCCCTGGAAACATGGCCGATGTTGGTAACTATGCGTGAATATTGTAGTCATTAGGGGGACATGGCCTACCCCAAGACAGGAATTGGGTGGGTGGGGTCACTAGGTGAGACCCTCTTTAACCCCTCAGCTCCCATGAGCCTGTCTGATGTCGCATGGCATTACCCATGCAAAGTCGTCCAGTTGTTATGGCTAACCTCTGGCACTGCGTGGCTGAGCATCATGGGTAATGTAACCCGCAGCCGCTGGGGTGCCAGAGGTATAGTAAGCCCTCCAGTCACCACACACACACACAGGGAACTTACTGCAAGATCCTGCAAAACGCTTCCACTCTCCCGCCAAACACGCTCCTTCCTGTGCGCATTGCCCACCCCCTGCTCGAGGCGTTGCTATGGAGACAGGACGCTGATAGGTCCCCTTCTACGCCACAGGGTCTCCATGTTTGGTTTGGCGGATTTTAATGACGTCGCGGGGACGTCAACGTGCGCCATCTTGTGTGTGGCGACAGGACACAGTCTGCTCCACAGAGCCCTGAGCAATAGCAAATAGTCCAAACACACACACACACAGAGGCAGCTTGGATGGAGTGCAGGGTGTGTGTATATATATATATCAGCCGGGAAATGGATACAGGCATGGTAAATGCAGAACAGTATCACATGACTGCCAACATTTCAAATGTCCAAAGAGGGACACTTTTTTTTTATGTTGGTGTGAGTGGCCTTACCAGAGCTGTGTCAATGACTTTATGGCTAATTGGTTACTATGTCATATGCTAGGTCATCCAGAACAAGAATAAAGGATTTTATTTACATAAATTAATATAAAAGCACATTTTACTGCAGATTAAACTCACTTTAGTGTGAGTTTTATTGGTGTGGAGCTCTGTGATGCACTCATACCAACTAAACATTCCGAGCTCCCAGAAAGGAGAGACAATAGAGGAGGAAAGAGGCATACCTCCCAACTGTCCCGCTTTGTGTGGGACAGTCCTGATTTTGGAGGTATGTCCCGCTGTCCCACAGGACTCAGGAAAACAATCCCGTGGTCCTGATCTCAGTCTCTGGTGTCCCGGACACCAGAGAATGCTTACTGGGCCTGCGCAGCATTGTATACATGCGCAGTAGCGAT
This sequence comes from Pelodytes ibericus, assembly GCA_036172795.1. Classification (NCBI taxonomy): domain Eukaryota; kingdom Metazoa; phylum Chordata; class Amphibia; order Anura; family Pelodytidae; genus Pelodytes; species Pelodytes ibericus. Next base: position 66,150,796 of record CM069866.1, read on the forward strand.
CCTGGCTTCAGATGCCAGGATCAAAAATGGGTGACGGTATTACCGCACATGAGTGGTAGCCACCCCTCCCCAGACTCCGCCCCCTGGTGTCCCAATTAACCAGGGGGCAAAGTTAGGAGGTATGATGGGGGGGGGGTGCAAAATAGGTACTGACCCGCCTAAATCAGGACACTTGGTAGGTATGCTTTATTAATATAAGTATGTCTCCCCATTTTGGAGTTTGGACCTAAATTCCTCTTTCCTCCAGTGTTCTAGGAGCTCAGACTGTTTATCACAGAGCTCCACAGCAATAAAACTCACAAATGTGTATAAACTGCATAGCCTTGAGCCTATCCCACGCATGCTTAAACTCCATCACTGTATTAACCTCTACCACTTCTGCTGGAAGACTATTCCATGCATCCACTACCCTCTCAGTGAAGTAATACTTCCTGATATTACTTTTACATCGTTGCCCCTCTAATTTAAGACTATGTCCTGTAGTTGTGGTAGTTTTCCTTATGTTAAATATACTCTCCTCCGTTACTGTGTTGATTCCCTTTATGTATATAAATGTTTCTATCATATCCCCCCCCCCGTTACGTCTTTCCTCCAAGCTATACATGTTATATTTCTAAACTACTGACAAAAGGAGTGATACAGAAGAGTAAATTTCCGATCAGCCCTTTTAATTACGCAAATAAAACTTTTTATCTGAATAAAGACTCAAGTCCAGATATTTGGGATTCATTAAGGTCATATTCCTACATACACATCTTGTCCACCAGCTCACTGCCCCTTATCTGTGAGCAGATATAGTCACATATTCATGCACCTTCATTCTTGGTTGTAATCTTATTTATATTCATTTCTATATCACTTTATTGAGGATTATCACTGTTGCACCTTAAGAGATTTTTGTTGTGTGTGACAAGTTCTCTACATATTCTTTTACACACTTATTTTGAGTCTAGTTCATACACAATTATTATTGAGTTTTAAATTATTATACAACTAGACAGGGTGATGCCTCCCCCCAAAAAGAAGGAGATTTTTGTGTGGGACCAAATACAGTGAATTCAGTATTGCATGGTTTCCAACATCGGCCATGTTTTCAGGGACACATATTTTTTTCCACATGCTGCAGAAAGAGCATGCAAAGTGCAGCCCTGCAGTATGTAGGATGAATATACACACACAGACAGAATCCAATTAATTAATCATGGTAGGTCCTATGAGATCTCCTCATTAATTAATTGGATTGTGTCTGTGCGTATATCCATCCTACATTTTGCCGGGCTGCACTTTGCATGCTCTTTCTGCAGCATGTGGAACAAATATGTGTCCCTGGAAACATGGCCAATGTTGGCGACTATGAAGATGTTGTGCCAATAGTTTCCCAGTTTGGTTTATTTATTCTGCCGTGTGTCAATTGTGTGCATTTCGTGCTGTTAGTATTATGGCTGCAGATTTCCCGAGATTATGTTCTAAGTCAAGGAATTGTATCATATCTGAGCAATAACAAAATACAACAAACAAAAAAACTGTATCATGTTAAATTATAAATATCAAGTCCTCTTTCAACTCAATGAACTTTTTCTAAAAGGTATTGAGAAGGAATGCCACAGAGTGAGATCAAGCTGTAATTTTTAGCAAAGAGGAAGCAGTCACATATCGCCCAACAGATACATTCATCCTGTTACAGTGTAGGCTAGACAACCTCAGTTTGGTCCACCAACTAAAAAAAGAGTAAAATACAGGGGGGGGGGGGGAGTCTTTTTTTCAGTACTAAACTCTCAAACCTTTTTCCATGATAGTGGCCCTTTAAGATTAATATATATTTTCTAATTGCTTTCGTAGCTTGTGCAATAGCAGAGAATAATGAATAGTTGGAACCTGTTATTATATAAATATTAAAGAATTAATAATCATTTCTCCTTTTGTTTAGACAGATAACAATACAGTATTACCCAAGATAAGAGTTTTACCGTTGGATAAATAAGGATATTAAGGGTCATCCATGGGAATTTCTATCTTAGATGTTTGGATTTCCCCTTGCTTTACAGTCCTGTAGATATGGGTTTTTTAATTTGACAATTTCCAGGATGGTCTATTGATCTGTACATGAAAAAAAAAAAAACACACTAACCCTAGGGGTATGGTACATTATTTCCTTACAATGTGCAAAACCAGCATAAAAAAACGGGACGTTACATAGGAGCATCATTCAGACTTTTACGCACAGGCACAATCCAATTAATCAATCATGGTAGGTCCTATGAGACCTGATTAATTAATTGGATTGTGTTTGTGCGTATATCCATCCTATGTACTGCCGGGCTGCACTTTGCATGCTCTTTCTGCAGCATGTGGAACAAATGTGTGTCGCTGGAAACATGGCCGATGTTGGCGACTATGCTATTGCATTTGTGATCTGATTTGAGCTCAGCTTTCCGAGTTCTATGATTATTAGAGTGTGATGCTTTTACTGTGCTTTTACTCAGCAAACACTGCCCTCTACAGACTGCTTGGCATATTGAGCTGTTTCCCAAAGTTTAATCACAGGAGATGAACAGAGAAAAGAGGACTGTTCCCCCCAAATAATGCTTTTTATGTTGTACATGTTTCTAATGTATGCAAAATGCTTTGATTTTTGCATTAAAACTATTTACAGTTCTCCTGTAGATTTATGGGATAGGAACAATGTAGAGAGGAGAGCTCAAAATAGTTTCATTGTCCTAGAAATTCCAGCATGAAGAAGGTGTGCAGATTTCATGATTCTAGAGTTCAGCATTCAAGAGTGTTTCCTGCTTCAGACAAACCAACAGACCTTTTCTTTTTTTATAGTTAAGATGTGATATATTCTATTGCTGTGGAGTCTGTGATCCGCTCATACACATATAAAATGCTGAGCTACTAGAAAGCAAGGACACTGGAGGAGGAAAGCAAGACAAAGGGATTTGGACTACTCCCTGCTAAATAGGGACACGTGGGCAGTTCTTATCTATAAAAGACTTTCACACAATGTTGTGGATTGCAATGCTTGGGTTGTAATTGGGAGTAAGCATGTTTCTGGCCAAATGCTATCTTATTGACTGAGCTGTCTATCTGACAAGGTAAGAACGAGACAGACGTTTAAAAAATACAGAGGGACATTTAAATTCCAACCCTGTAAAAACACAATTGAACAAGTTAATAATAAACGTATTAACACGCAGTCATGTGCGACGATTAATAAGGATTTGATACTAATTAACAATATTAACAAAAATACTGGAATCCATGTGATTGTGGATGGGTTTATGCAATACCCCCCACCAAAAAAGTGGCAAATTACACCAGTGCAGAACAAATGAATCCTTGACACGACCCCTAGGGGTACAGGAGCTATACATAGTGCACTATATGGGGGGGGGGGGGGGGGGGGGAGTTATACACATGGCGAGCCAAATACTGGTGTGCTCTGCGCATGCGCCAATATATAAAGCAGACTCCCGAAAGATTTCAAGAAATCTGCTCCGCCACCCCCATTTTGCTTCTCTTGCCTGTGCGAAAGTGTCCGACAGTGGCCCTCCAGGCGATTTACCAGAATTCTCTGCAGTTCTCTACGTCTCTCATACTCCCACCCCCCCCCCCTTGGTTGTAAGGTTGTGGGCTGGCGTTTGTAAGCTGAGCAAAAATTGGCCATTCCTTTCTTCCTAATGGGCTGCTTAAACATCCTTACCCTGCCTATGCCCAAGCAGTGAAGTGCGTAGGTAAAATATATGTTTGAATACAAAGAACAAGAAAAAAGCTAGAAGAAGCCCATAAAGGGTAAAAGGGGTAGAGCTCTAAGCAATGAGAGTAAGAATTTTTTGGGGGGGAAGCATCCATAGAACTCAATTAAAAACCGTAAAGATCAGAGGATCTTTTAATTGGACAGAAGACCATTTCTCTCTGGCTACAAAGGTTTTTGAACAATGTTCTTATAGAGCAGTGCTTCTTAAACATTTTCTCAAGGAGGCCCAATGGCCCAGGGTTTAGGGGTTACCCAGATCTACTTAAATAAGAATATGTGTAGCACCGGGTATGGTTCCCTCATGGTTGAGGACAGGTTGAAGAAGCACTGCACTGTTTCTTTCGGAAGTTTCTGCTCCGTGGCCTCCTGCTATTGGCTATGGGCAGTAGGGATGCCCCCTTTTCTATAAAAAAAACGGCCTTGCAGGTACCTCCATAGGTTTAACATTAGCATCAAGCCAATTTTTTTACCGGCTTGTAGGTAACATACCGGCTGGGTGGCAAGCCTAGTGGGCAGCATGATTGACTCTCCCACACACAAGTGACGGAGGCGGTAGCGAGGGGGCAGCGAGTGACGGAAGGAGGGGTAGCGAGGAGCCTTATGCCCCATAGAGAAGAAACATTGTGGGTTTAGACCCTCTTCAAGGACTCCCGATCTTTTCATGGCCTTGATATAAACCAGCCCAGCCTTTGTATGATCAGAAAAAAAACAGTATGTTCCAACTGAAAAGTTTTTGTTTGGAAATTCCCCCCAATGCTTTTGCCAAAATCTGGGACGTCCTAACCTGTAGTTATTTGTTTATAGATTCGAGTGGAATAAGCCCCTTTTGGTGTGGGGGTGGGGAGTGATGCCAGCAGAAAAGTACCGACACATGATGTCACCAGATCAGGCCTTCAACCATTGCTCCGACGGACTCTCCTCTCCCTACTTGACTGATGGTGTCATCCTTCTAGAATTTTATAAACAATGCACAACTGGGACTTGCCCAACCATGCTGGACTTCCCCCAAATGTTGTACTGCTCTGAAGTTCCTCCTCAACTTCCCGAGGTTTGCATGAAACTCTTCGTTGTAGCTTCTGCTGTTTGTGGTTCGGGGGGGGGGGGAGGGGAGGGGGTCTTGAGGTATTTTGAAACACATTAGTAAAACTTTAGGGAACGATATTATGTATGCAAATTATATCAAATGTATTCCCACTTCCAGTGGTGTATCTTGGTTTTGTGCTGACAAAATTTGGGCACCCCCCCCCCCACCCACGTTGCACACCTATGCCATGCCCCATCACCCACATTATATGCCACCATCACCCTCATTACATGCCCCCATCACCCCTATTAACTGGAAGGAGCCAACGCTTGCTGAACGGTGGGGGAGGGAGTGAGAATGTTTGAAGCACCAGAAGTGTGCTTTAACACCCTCTGGCAAAGTGCCGCCCTAGGCGAGTGCCTTGTTTGCCTTGTGGAAGATACACTACTGCCCACTTCTGTAAAAAAAAAAAAATATATATATAATAAATTGTATAATAAATTTATTTTCACTTATAAAATGGGAATTGGGTCTGTCTGGAAACCAAGAAGGCAACGTAACCCCCCATGCAATGTTTTAAATCATGCAGAAGAAGACAACGTTTGGATTCCTACAGCCTTGAATCTATAGGAGTGAAATGCGTCAGGTAGAATCTCTGACTTGCAATTTCCCAACACGCCTCCAACCAGGAACGAGAAGATCATCTCCTTCCCCAGTGATTGGTTACATGGAGCTTGATGGACACATGCACACACCAGTGACATAGACTGAAGGTCGTCAGACTGTCTCTCTCTACAGTCTGCAGTATAGCTCCATAAAATGGAAGCCCCCCAAATCTTTAATTTTACAATCAGTGCACCATTTTAATGAGAACTTTGCAATTCGTAAAGTGCGGTTGAGAGTGATGCCTGCTTAGGGTACAAGTAATAAATACCGTTTGGAGGGGAAAGCGGGCAGGGGGTGTGTGGAGAGAATAAGCTTGGATTGGGGCTTTAAGAATGTATACCTACTCCCAGTGTAAGTTTAGTTAAACAGTGAGTAGCTAACTCACGTTAACTCACCTTACATTTAACTTTATAGATACCTATAGATACCGAGAGTTACGCTTGTGCGCACAGCCAATCAGAGTGGGCCACTCATCTGATCGGTGTCTGTCTCAGGTCCGGAGTTCTCTTTCTCTCTCTGCTAATCCAGAGAGACCTTTATTTGCAAAGGAGATCAACAGAGGAGAGCTAGTTAAGATCCCCTCTAAAAAACAACAACTGCTAACTAGAGCAGGCTACCTGCTGTCCAGTACATAGCATATTAGAAAAAAAAAAGTCCCAAATGTGTGGTATACAGAGTCCCGTTCATATAGGACTTCTCACTCTTAAAAAGAAAAATCAAACAAATAGGCACGGACTTCCTGCTGTAGAGATGGAAATGACCTGTCGTACTGTACAGCTGTGTCTCCCTCTGCAGGACTAAAGGGAGAGTAACAGATATTTGGGGAAATCACTTATTTAATTCTTTCGTGACCGGACTTTTTTTTTTTTGGGCTATGTCTTTCCCTCGGTGACAATGGCTGTTTTAACACTTCTGCGGTGTTTGTGTTTAGCTGTCATTTTCCTCGTCCTCATTTACCAATATTTTGATAATATCATAGTTTACGATGAAAAAGAATAATAATATGAATGAAAAATTTGGTGGGGGGGGGGAAGGGAGGAACCCTAAAATTGTTGTTCTGTGTTTTGAAACGTCCCATTTTTTCAATGCTGGTGTTGCACATTGTAAGGAAATAATGTACCATAGCCCTAGGGTTAGTATTTTTTTTTTTTACATTTTTAATACAATATGGGAGGCGGGGGAGGGGGGTGCTTGGAGGTCATGGGCAAACTGGCCATACTGAGATTATCCCACAATTGCTAGAATAGACTAAAGCTGTCCAAACCAGATACCGGCTGTGATTAGCTGGGGAGAAAGCCCAACAAACATGGCTGGAGTGCCTCAATCCTAAGGCACTTACTCATATCACTTTTCCCATTGGGCCTCTAAATTCACTGACATCCAATTACAAGGGTTTGAGAGATGGGAAGGACTGATGCCATAGCCAGGGCCGGCCTTAGGGGTGTGCGACCTGTGCGATCGCACAGGGCGCAACACTCCAGGGGGCGCCTGCCCGGCCGTTGGAGAAAAAAAAAAAAAAAAGCCGGTAGTGGCACTGGCTGGGGGAGATCAAAAGATCCCCCCTCACCAGCCCTCTGCTCGGCATGCTGTGCTGAGTCCGGGGAGGGGGCGGAGCTAACCGGCTCAGTGGTGTAGCTCCGCCCCCACCCTGTGAAGCAGAGCAGCGTCTGCATTACGGGGAGCCCCAGACAGCAATAGAAAGTGCTGCTCGGCTCCCCATGCTTAATGCAGGCTCCCGATGATAACAAAAAAACACTACTATTGGTTATTGCCCTATTACTTGAATTAAAACACAGAAAAACATGGAAACATTGGTATTTCTAAACTCGGGACAAATATTAGAAACCCTAAATCTACCGCCACCCCTTAATCTAACCCTTGTACTAACCCTAATTTGAAAGGGAAGCTAAACATTTTTTTTTTTAAATTTGGGCTTATAATATAGAAGCACAAGTGAAAAGTTAGTTGTCCCCAGTATGAGGATAAACTGGCGTGTACTTTTGATAGTCCATAGTAGGCAGCCATCTGGTCGGTGACCGGCTCTCTCTGCTAGCACAGAGAGAGACCCTCGTTTTTGCATCGGATCAGCAGGAGCAAAAACTAGGGATTCTCTCTGTGCTAGAAGCGAGACCCTGGAATTCGGCAGTCCGCTCTGATTGGCTGTGCGCGTGCCGACGTTTGTCAGCAAGAGACCGCCAGGAACTGCTGTGTCTCGCGAGTGAGACACAGCAGATAGTAAACCCGCGTGTGTCTATTAAGATACACGTCGGGTTTGCTTAAATGTCCCAGGACATGTTTTGTTTAACCCTTGCTTCCTTCAAGGGAGAAAGGGTTAAACCATGTTTAAGGTACCTTTAACTAATCTGTTGGCTTCCATTGACGACATCAATTTATGGAACCTTGTATGCAAATGACCTAATGAGTAAGAACAAATTATACCACAAGGTGATGTCAAACAGCTGAGCAAACAGACCTAATAAATAAATAATTTTATATACTCGATTTTACATGGCTGCGGATATTGCTGGAGTGAGGATAAGGATTAATATAAAGCCAGTTTATTCCGCTCTATAATAATACAGTTTGTGTAATAATAATAATCACCCACCAGTATGGAAGCGTTATAATCAGGATGAGACATTGGTTACAGTAATTCTATTTTTGCAAAGAAGGAGAAAAAATAAATAAATCTATATATAAAAAAACAAAAAACAAATGGCTGAATTGGCAGGTTACACTTCCCCTTTCAAAAATCGCTAGCCTTTCAGACTGCGGCCTGACATGATGCAACTCACGAATAGGGTTTTTGAAATTGCAGCATTCATTAACTTGATTTATCCTATAAATAAACGAGCAAATACATACACTAGAAAAAAAATAAAATGTATTACTCCATGGAGGATAGGCTGACTGACCAAGGCTGGCCAATAAAAACCCAAGTAGTTGAGTAATTAAAGATCTTCACTAATCTTACAAAAAAAAAAAAAAATTATTATATATATCTTTCTATTTTGGAAGGTCCACGCACACAACACAAAGATATAGGGGTCTATTCACTCAACAGTGAACTGAATGAAACTGACAATTATATTTATATTATATTTATATATATATATAGTCAACAAATCTCTGCCCTTTGTATGCATCACAAGCTTACTGACCAGAATTAATCTGGGCCTAGAGAAATTGTGAATAGGATACAATTTAACATAATGAAAACATTATTTGCAAGGTTTTGCCAATCAAATGTACCAGGAAACATATTTCTAAAGCTCTACCTGGTACAGGGTAGAGAGAACAGTATCTTATTAAGCCTGCTTGCTCTGTATAACTAACAGGGGGCTGACATGTTGTTTTCGGAATCTTGGATCAGATTGTTATGAACCAACATTCTAAACATGTCAACTTTGAGTAAGAGGCCTACAAATGTACTTTATTTGGCTTTCTTTTAAACATAAATCTTTTAATTAACCAGAAGTACAAACTAGAAACCCTACAATTGTTTTTTAAAAAGGTTATGTAAAGGAAAACTCGACTTTTCTTTTCACTCTGAATTCTAATATAGAAGCACAAGTGAAAAATTGAGTGCCCCTTGTATGAGGATAAACTGGCAGTTACTTTTGATAGTACCTGCCAGTTTGTCCTCTGACTGGCAGCTGCCATGCTTCCGTGGGAACATGCAGTTTGGTCAGCGCCCATCTCTCTCTGCTAGTGACCATCGTTTTCAAAGGAGGATCAACTGAGGGATTAACTAGGTCCCTTCTGTTGATTCCCTTAGACAACAAGGGTCTCCCCCCCCCCTCATCACTAGCAGAGAGAAACCCCTGCTCCATTCAGACGAGAGGATCAAGCCCCCTCTCTCATGGTGCGCTCCATCCTCCTGACCAGAGCCAATAATAAACATGATATATCTGTAAGGGTACACATTGGATTTACTGCGGAGAAGCGAGAACTAATAATAATAAAAACTTTAGTTGTCATTTACTGTATTAAACACTACAAAAAAAAGTGCAATACTTTCATTGTCTAGTACATAGCATAGAATCCATTGTAAACACAATCTGCTTTCACATCTTCAGACAGACACATAAGCACAGGTTGACATGCTGATTTAATGCACAATTCTTCTACAGCTTCCAGAAGGGATCAATGTGGCTTTATTTCCCTGGGACATTTACATGCATGTCATAAAGAATCCGTTCTCTTCCCTTGTGGCCGCTCATTGGGGACAGTCCTGCTGGCATTCCCCAACACTGGATGCATCACGCCCTGTTAGGGCTTCATGATCTAACGCAGGGATGGCAAACGTTTTGGGGTCCAAGTGCTCAATTTACTGCATGAAACCAAAGGTGCTAACACCACATATTAAACATGGAAAAGACGTTTGGTCAGTAAAAAAAAAAAAAAAACATATAAAACATATACTCACACTCGCTTACATGCACACACACACACATTCAGTACATACATACACACACACATACAGTATATGCATACACAGAGCAGCCATAACATTATGACCACTGAAAGATGTCAAGCCGGCGGAGGCAGTGTGATGCTTTGGGTAATGTTCTGCCGGGAAACCTTGGGTCCTGCCATTCATGTGGATGTTACTTTGACACGTACCACCTACCTAAGCATTGTAACAGACCATGTACACCCTTTCATGGAAACGGTATACCCTGATGGCATTGGCCTCTTTCAGTAGGATAATGCTCCCTTCCACAAAGCAAAAAAGGTTCAGGAATGGTTTGAGGAACAATACAATCGAGCATCAGTGGGATGTGCTGGACAAACAAGTCCGATTCATGGAGGACCCACCTCGCAACTTACAGGATCTGCTGCTAACGTCTTGGTGCCAGTTACCCCAGCACACCTTCAGAGGTCTAGTGGAGTCCATGCCTCGACAGGTCGGGACAGTTTTGGCTTCAAAAGGGGACCTATGCAATATTAGGCAGGTGGGCATAATGTTATGGCTGACCGTTGTATACTCACACATACCCCAGGGGCCAGCTTTGCACTCAGGACTTGCTCCAGACCTGCTTCCCTTTTCACTGAACGGCTGGATGTCATGCGATACCCAGCAGTCGGCCTAGTCAATAGTGTGAGGAAGGGGCAGTCTATGCTGACGTTGCAGGTCAAGCTGCCTACATACAGTAAAAAAAAAAATGTTTTTAAATGGTGTGAGGGTCCACCAGCACTCCGCGCAGCTCCCTACGCATGCCAGTTGTGGCACAGGTGCCATAGGTTCACCATCACTACCCTAACCCTTCTCAAGGGCGGTTCCCGGCTGAGGTTTATTGAAGATGAAACCACAATGTACACAACTGTAAGGGAGACCAGTAAAACTATACAAATATAAAAGACTCCCCAATCCAACCAATGCTAGGGTTCACTGTGTCCGTTTACTACCAGATACACCCCCCCCCCAAACCACCTTGAAAAAGGTAGGCAACAGGTAATTCTAGAACATCTACTGATTGTCAGTAAGTTAACAGGAAAGTTAAGAATAAGCAGAAAAGATTAACCAAAACAAAAATAATAATAATTAAATTGTTCAACACTTTAAGGTTTCTTTCATTTTCAATCCCCTTATTGATTGGTGGTGGCAGGTTTCATTCGCAGTCCTACTACATCTTGGCGATTTTTTCCATGTAGTACTCTACCCAAGTGCCCAACTTTGCAAAGAAAGAAAAAAAAAATTAAGTGCGTATTAAAAAAGGAAAAAAAAAAAAAAAGGCAGGAAAGTACAACAAATAAGTGCGAGATTTAAGGGGGGGAGCAAAAGCATTGCAAAAGATGGAGGGGTGTTCAAAATGTCTTCATTGTCGTAGGGAAGATATTCTTCACTTGAGTCCTGCTGCAGGAAGTATAACAGAATGCCACACCTGAATACGCTGACCTTGTACACAAAGTCTATTGCTTTTCTTCTCCTTCTTTAAAACTACTTTTAAAATTAAAAGAAAACCCCACTACACCAGCAGGGATAACTAAAAGTCCAGTGTTTAAAATCTTTCCCTGTCTCAGGACCAAAAAATGAAGGATCTGTTAAGTATTTACAGCTACTACATCTCTATGGACCAAGTGATGGAGATGGTTAAAAAATATATATATATATATAAATGACCGTAGTTTATTTTCTAGTGCAGTCCACTGGTCCTTAGTGTATAAAGTGATGCTGTGGAGGGGCTGGGGGGCTTGGGGTGACAACCACATTTTTTCTGAAATCAGAACGGGAGATTAAAGTACTTGGTTCCTGAGCAATCCATAGCATGTGGTTAAAACCTTTTTTCCCCCGAAAAAAATTGGACTGTTAATCCTTTATGTGGCGGAGCCAAGCTATGTAAAACGTAAAGCTGTACATGTTATTTTTCCTCCCACGTGACATCTCTTTGTGGCTGAGAGAACATGATTTTGAGGGCAGCTTCGGAGAAGCCTGCTCCTCTCGTTGAGACCGGGCCAGCGAGGTCTTCAGCCCGCGGCTGGCGGAGTCCGTTTCTAACTCTTAGCGCCTGGTTGGGCGGTTTAGTACGGGAGATGCGACGGTCAGTGCTAGGGTCCATTGCCGCATAGAAACACTTTACTCGTGGACGTCCCAGATTTCGGATAATAATGGCGGAAGCTTTTTGTCCTGGAGGCGGAGAGCAAAAACCTGCTCAGAGTGCACGCTGCTCAGTGTCCGCAGGCTCACTAGTTTCATCAACATGCGGGGAAACATCAGATGATCCTGAAAGAACAACAGACCACATCAGACTGTGCTAATGAGAGGAAGAACACCATGGGGGGGAGGGGGAGGAGTATATATTTCAAATATAGAGAATTAAAAAAACAAAAACAATTTACTTTGAAGAAATGCATAAATTAAGAGAAAAGAAATGTGTTTAAAAATGTCAGTGGCTTCTCCTGTTTATGACAACACTTTGTGGCTTAATATCCAAATGAACTAATTCCAGGTGGCTCCATCTAGTGGGGGGGGGGGGGGGGGGGGTAGCACAACATCTTGGGCCAGCCCTGACTACTTCCAAGGGAAAGGTCTCATTTTCTCTTACCTTTTCGAGTTTGCTTTCAGTTCTTCTAAATATAAATGTATAGATCATTTTTCAGCATTCTTTACATTCACAGTAAAAAAAAAAAAAAAAAACCAAAAAACTTTAAGTTTAAATCGAATTTATTATAACGAGATGTTGTGCTACAAAAAAAAACAAAACACACACAAATAAAAGTCTTTCTGGCTTGTTTAATAATGCCTCAGCTACCGCTTAAAACATGAATGCACCCAGTAGCCTGTGCCTAGCTGGGATGGTGTGGCCTTATGGCTCCCCCTTCAAGGTAAGTGGTGGCGGCCAGTTTCCCAGGTCAGTCGCCTCTCACCTGAGGTCTCTTAATGCGGGTGTAGGAATGCAGCGCTTCTACGTAGGGGAGCTGCAGGTTCTCCACCAACTGGTGATTCTGGACGTTGGGTCGGTCCGCGGAGAAGATGTTGATCGCGATGAGAAGGGCGTATTCTGCATCGTCGAGCTGCATCTGCCGCATGCCGCGGGAAAACTCGAAAATCGGGTTTATAAACTCTACCTGTAATCCTGCAACCGGAAAAAAAAAACACACTGCTTTAAAAAGGCACGGAGACAAACTTTATGTGTAACCGGTTCTGCTCGATTAACCCCTTCCCGCTTGTAGGACGTTCTATGCATGCTACTTTTTAGAGCCTAGTAGGATGGCATAGACCGTCCTGCATGTAGCTCCTCGCGATGATCTGTTTGCCAATCCCGCTGCAGGGACTTGCAGCAGGATCTCCACTGTCAGATGAGGCCATCTTTGAGTCCGACATGTCAAATCTAGTGACGCTCAATTGAGCATTGGCTACATTTCACTGAATCAATGCGTGCCCGAACTTCCATGTTTAGGTCCGACACACCATCCGACCCCCCATGGCATCGCTTTTCGACAGACCCTAAATAGGTTTCTAATATGTGGCCTGAGTTTAGAAATAGCCCATGTTTATATGTTGTTTTTTTTTTATGTTATAGGGCAATAACTTAAAGTAGCATTTCCCCCCCCCCAACAATTTTCTCTTAGTGACCTTTTGACCCAACAACGGTGATCAACTTAACCCTAAACCTAGATCTTAACCCCAAGTATATTTTTATTTTGTAACACTGCTGACCGCAAGCACAGTGGTGTATCTTGGTTTTGTGCTGCCCTAGGCAGACAAAATTCAGGCACCCCCCAACCACACTGGACACCTACGACATGCCCAATCACCCACATTGCACACCCACGACATGCTTCATCACCCCATTATATGCCCCATCACCCACATTGCACATACATTAAATGCCCAGTCACCCCATTACATGTCTCCATTACCCACATTGCATACACACTAAATGCCCCATCACCCCCATTACATGCCACCATCACCCTCATTTCATACCCCCACCACGTCCATTACATGCCCCCATCACCCCGAATTAATTGGAAGGAGCTAAAGCTTGCTGAATGGAGCAAAAAATGTTTGAAGCACCAGAAGTGTGCTTTTAACACCCTCTGGCAAAATGCCACCCTCTGGCAAAGTGCCGCCCTAGGCGAGTGCCTTGTTTGCCTTGTGGAAGATACACTACTGCGCAGGCAGTCTAGCATCTACAAAAAAAGAGTGATGGAAGTGATGACTCACTACTTCTTAAGCCCTTGCCCACAACAGGTCAGAGTCATATTGGAGAGACAGCTGCCTTACTGGTATGGTGCATGCGATTGCTCATAGCAATCATAGATCATAGATCGTATCACAAATAAATTAACAAAATGGCTCAGTAATAAAGAGGGCATAAAGTCCCAGAGGGGTTGAAATGTAGCCGTTTTGGTAAAATAAAACATGGATCACTTATCGTAGTGTGGAGCAAATTTCTTCTATTATTTAAGGAGGAGAAGGGAAAATAGGAGCATACGTAGCCAGGCACCCGTCTATACATCTCACCTGCTCGGTGGAAGTCATCTTTACTGTAGGTGAAGTCCTTGAGGAACGTTATACATTCGGTTTCATGATGGTAGCGCCTGGCTGTCTCAAGCAGCATTATCTGCCAATGAATACAAAAGGAAAATGCTATTTCCATACACTGCATTCAGAACATGATTTAGATTGTGTTGGCATAGAAAATGGGGTTATTTTGCTTTACTTCTCGTGATATATTCTAGACCAGTCACTTGTTCCATTCCCAGGAGGATCAGAATCTCCCCTTCCTCTCTACAATGGACATCTCAAATAAAGTCAAATTAAAGGGACTGTCTAGTGCCAACAATTAATCTTCCAAATATGAATGCATATTAATGTGCTTCCAAATATGAATGCATATTAATGTGCTTCCAAATATTAATGTGCTTCCAAATATTAATGCATATTAATGTGCTTCCAAATATGAATGCATATTAATGTGCTTCCAAATATTTATGTGCTTCCAAATATTTATGTGCTTCCAAATATTAATGCAAATTAATGTGCTTCCAAATATTAATGCATATTAATGTGCTTCCAAATATTAATGTGCTTCCAAATATTAATGCAAATTAATGTGCTTCCAAATATTAATGTGCTTCCAAATATTAATGCATATTAATGTGCTTCCAAATATTAATGCAAATTAATGTGCTTCCAAATATTAATGTGCTTCCAAATATTAATGCAAATTAATGTGCTTCCAAATATTAATGTGCTTCCAAATATTAATGCATATTAATGTGCTTCCAAATATTTAAAAAAAAAATGTACAGTTGGATGAATTTGTGAAATTACAGCAGTCTGCCCACACTAGTGGAGTAAAAATGTCCTTTTTTTGTTGCAGGAACCAATGAGAATAATTTCATTCAAATGAATTAATTTCCTGTTACTCTGGTGAAATGACAAGTGAGCCTACTGTATACAAAAGGAAGGTCAGGTTAACCTGCTTTAAGAGTATACAGACTAAAAACAATCCATGTAGGAATGGAGTAGAATAAACTCCTGAGCATTTTTGATGAACGATAAAATATGGATGTGAATAACAATAACAGCTAAAGATAGATATTTCTAAAGTGTAATATATAAGGAAATGTTATTTACATCAACATTGAAAGATGTATGACATGCTTTTTATCTCTTCGATAACTTTTTGTACTTCCAAATTTTGCAATAAAAAAAAAAGGAAGTTCATTTAGAGTCCACTCAATGTCTTCTATTCCAGCAGCACAGGAAGGGACTAATTGAAACAGAACTTGATATCCTCAGTGTCTATATAATCAGTGCTGCCGCACCTGCAGTAAACATGCAGAGTAATCACTGGGGAGGGCTTGAGTCAAATATTAAAAATGTGATTTATACAGAATGCCTACATCAAATCACACAGGGATAAAAGCCTGTGCACTATACAATCTGTGATCTTCATCTTGCACCAAAGTGAGTCTGGGGACTAGACTGTCCCTTTAAAAGTACACTGTTTTTTAAATTTTATTTTTTTTTAAAAAGCTTTGTCGAATCTTGGAAGCAAAGCCGACCTATATCATTGCAGAAACATGTGGGATTACAGTGAGCAGTGCATGTTTTGGGGATCTAAGCGTACAGACCGTCTCTCTGGCAATGCAGTTATGTTTTCATCTAAAACCCGTAGAAGAGACCTTGTTGTTGCGCCCTCTGCAGTTAAACAGAGGTCTCACATTGCACTAGCAGACAGAGACAGTCATCGATTGAATAGGCCTGCATGCCGCACAATGAAGGATGCTGGCCCCATGTCAGAGACCATCTACTTTTCCAATAAAAACTATTTCATGGTTAAATTATGAAAGAGTGAATCGGAAACATAAGGGCCACCGTAGCCGAGTTGGAAATTTTTTCCAATTCAGCTATTCTTCAGACTCTGCTATTTTGGCCTTAAGTTTTCAGCTCCTCAGTCAATACTTCTCAATAAAGAAGTGGAGTCCAACCTGCTGCCCATTTGACAGCAAGGGGAGTCCAACCTGCTGCCCATTTGACAGCAAGGGGAGTCCAACCTGCTGCCCATTTGACAGCAAGGTGCGGCCCACCCGACTTAAGTACTCCTATTCTCACCAGCCCTAGAAATGCATGGTTTTCGGTACAGTAGAAAGGGTTTTTGGAACTGCTTTTGTAATACTGCTAAATAACCAGACAATTTCTATGGCTCACAAGCTATTCTTCACCATTACTATATATATATATATATATTTTTTTAAATGATGCGGGCCTGATGCTTCTTTACATTTCTAATCCCGTGGCCCACTTCAGGTGAAAGTTAGAGGCCCCTGTAGCTAGGCAGTGCGTACGAAGCTGCTATAAAAAGTACAGAAGGAATGTTCACCTCTATGGTGGAAGCTTTCAGTAGTGCGATCTGATCCTCTCTTGACAGCTCTAGGAAGCCTGGGACTTGTTTGGCAAAATCGACAATCTCCTGTACAGAAATGATGGCGAGCTCGGTAAAATGCGCAAAGCGTTGTTGGCGGGCTTCTCTGCTGTTTGGGTCACTGCCGAGGGGCCACGGCTGGCGGAGGGGAGATACAGAGAAATAAATCGTATTTGGAAAAACAGGAACAAGTACTGAAAACAAAGAGTGTGTGCAGCATGGATTAATGTATAGAGCTCACCTGGCAGGACTGGCTAACAGAAAATATATATGTGTTTTTCCCGTACATACAAAAAAAAAAAAAATAATCTATACATGGTTTTAGCAGAATATGAAGGGTCTACGCAATAAAGAGAGAACTGCTGGGAATGTCAAACTTTAGGCAGAAGTGGCAGAGTTAGAAGTCTCCAGTACAGCTGAATGGGAGAATTTTTGCAACTCTGCTACTTTGGCCTCAAGTTTGAAATTCCCAGCTTTATTGAGTAGACCCTTTAGCTTTCACTTGGTATTTTCCCATTGAAAGTAGTTTAGGTCAGGAACTACTCCACGTACATGCTCTTAACCTATGCATTTGCTTGCAACAAAATGTAGAGATATTTTTTTTTCTACATTCACTGAAATTTCACGCCCCAATGTAGAATAATGATTTTTAAAAATTGTGGTACGACATGCAAATCAACAACTTCAATGGGACATGTAAAATTTGCACATCAAGCCACAAGGCATAACTAGGAGACACCACAGACCCATATTTTAAAAGGGACACTACCCCGTACGTAACTAGATTACCTGAGCATTTAAAACAAACACATATATAAGACATATGCCACTGTTTTTTCTTCTAAGTTTTATTTTCTTGCAGTAGTAAAGTAAAAATAAAATTAGGTGTCTGTCTCCAGCATCCATTTTGAGAATTTTGCCCATGATGCAACATTCTCCAAAATCTTCCAGCAAGTCTCACTTGACAACTGTGGCCAAAGCCTGCATGATGATGTCATAGGAGACTCCCCCGCTCTCTTTCAGGCTCCTGTGTATCATAGTCGGCAGGACTAGGTGGCTGTGTACAATTCTTAACACAAAGAGAGGAGATTAACCTGATCAAACAGGATCATAACTCCGCCCCCTTGTGATGTAATAGTTACATTGCCTCCCATTCAATGCAAGTCTATGGTCAGAATTCTGACTTATAGACTGCATTCTGTGTCCCCAGCCCCAAAGTGAGATAATAGTGCTGTAAAGTCACTAGGGAGCCGCCCCAAAAACCTTATATTTCACAAAATGGCGGCGCCCAGTCACACTTATTTAGTAAAATATTTAAAAAAATAAACTAACACAACAAAAACAAAAGATGTTACGGAAATCAACAATGCACAATAAAAATAACTAAACCCTTTTCCAGTTATGGTGGGAGTGTCCCGTTAATATCCATGCCGACACAACGTACGGATCATTTCTTATTCGACCCCCTAATAAAAGGTTCCTAGTGAGCGATTGTCATACCATCTCCAGGTTTGTTGGCGGTGCGCATTCCCTGTACACCGCCAACCTACTGCGGCTACAATCGAGACGTACCGTTACTTTGGGTTGATCACTGAAGGACCTTTTGTTGCATTGCTGCTGTGCCGACACCAGCTGCTGGATCATCTCTTCCTGCTGCGGAGTGAGCTGAACTATATCCGGGGACAGCATGCAGGGACTCGGGGGAACCAATACTGCAGTGGTTCTGACCACATCATCATCCTGCTGCTGCTTTTTGATTTTCTTACTACGGATCTGTTCCTCTGAAAGCACACCTAAATAACAAGCATTATAAGGAAACCTTTTAACAAAATCACTAGGGCAACTGACAATCAATTCGGGGAGTATAAGAAAAAATAAATATCGATAAACGTTTTCCAAGTATTGTTGGAGGGTGTTATGGGGGAGATGTAGTTACTATTCTGGTGGTGCCTTCTTATTAAGCTCTATAAACTGATATGTTGATTGTGGACTGATGGGAAGCAAACTAAGGCAGACTTGGAAGCAGACAGCCCAGGTCACCAGGAAACTGTACAGACGTATGCCAGAGATTTAACAAGCAGAACCTGCATCATTTATTTAGAAAGGAGACTTCATATTTAATGTATAGATGATGCTAGCCATTGTGCTAACAAAATGTATAGGTTACTGTGTTTGGGAGTGGTAAGACTGCAAAAATGATTCCCTTTCACCCATCCTCCTCCACAGTGCCCCCATGCCATCCAAAAATCATCCTCCACAGTGCCCCTGCATCAGTCCCCAATCATCATTTACAGTGCCCCTATGCCAGTACCCAGATACCTGTGCCAGTCATTATTCAATGCCTTGGATTACCCTGCAGTGGCCTCCCACAAAACCCCATGGTACCCTCGTGCCCACCATTCCCAGCCTCTTTATCCCTCATGCCCATCATTCCCAGCCTCTTTATCCCTCATGCCCATCATTCCCAGCCTCTTTATCCCTCATGCCCATCATTCCCAGCCTCTTTATCCCTCATGCCCATCATTCCCAGCCTTTTTATCCCTCATGCCCATCATTCCCAGCCTTTTTATCCCTCATGCCCATCATTCCCAGCCTTTTTATCCCTCATGCCCATCATTCCCAGCCTTTTTATCCCTCATGCCCATCATTCCCAGCCTTTTTACCCCTCATGCCCATCATTCCCAGCCTCTTTATCCCTCATGCCCATTTCTTTTGCATTTCTCCATGTCCCGTCCCCCCATCAGTGTGTCTTACTCCCCCCCCCCCGTTTATTTTCTCTATATAGGTATGCATTGTCCCCACCCCCATGTATACCTTACTTGCCCACGTCTCCATGCCACCTCCCCCCCCCCCTGCCGTGGCTCCATCTGCCCATTATTCACCTTGTTGTTGAGGACTACTTTTCCCAAATAGGCTCAGCCAGCCATTTGTCAGGCTGAATATCACAGAAGATCAAGTACATAACTAGGATCATTCGGTGGCCCTATAGCATCACTTTGTAATGCATGATGGGGGCACAGTGCACACTGCGTGGGTATTGATCTGGAGCTACAGGCCACTGTATATATACACACGTGCTACATTAGTAGAATTAATTCCATCCCTCCCTTCCTTTTAGAAATCCAAAGCCGACTAGTTTGCTAATCCCTTTAAGACACATTCAATATCTTTACAACCTTGAAAGACACAAATTCACAGATGATGCGCTGAGGACCATCCGCGACCGTGAATTGGCCCCGCCCCAGCGACCTATTTTAGCACTGCTTGTGCTTCCTCCGTGCTACTCTCCTCTCCCCCGTGTGGTCAGACGAATGCACTGCAAGGGCCTTTTTTTGTTCACACTCACACTGTTCTCTCATGCCGGCTTCTCGGCATTTCCGAAGCCGGCACTCCTGGCACTTGCGACGCATGTACATGTCCATCTGGCACTTGCCGTGGTTCTTGCAGGTGTACTTTGCACTTTTGATCACGCTGCGGCGGAAGAAACCTTTACAGCCCTCACAGCTGAGCACGTTGTAATGGAATCCGGAGGCTTTATCCCCACAGACACTGCACACTTCATTTCCCAGCATCTTTGGCGCCGGACCCTTCTTCCTCTTCCGTTCCGGCTCCTCTGCTGTTCAAATAGAATTGAATAGAACGTGTGTATTAAATCCCACCATTTCCATTTTACCAGCCACGCGGCGAGAGCATGCATAACACATGCAGTCACTGTAGAGAGATTAAACTCCAAAGAATAATACAACTTAAAATATATATATATTGTAAACATTTTTCTAAAAAAAAAAAAAAAGTCCTTTAAGGACCACTGTTGGCAAACAATGAAGTTTGTTTGAATTATTGATTAATGATTGCATTATGTCATTTTAAAACAGAAATGCTTACGTGAAAGAATACAAGCAAGCTGCTTTACTGAACCATCTCGTCTTGTATAGCTCTATCAGGGGGCGGACATGTTGTTTAGAATCTTGCATCAGATAAAGGAGGATCTGACCCAAGATGTCAGCCCCCTGACAGAGCTATATAACTGGAGAGGGCTCAGCAAAGTGCTTTTATTGTATTCTTTTCATTAAAATATTTCTATTTAAAATGTGTACACTGGATGCAATCTTTAAATTAACGTAAGTTAAGCTTTCATTTTTTTTTTCCACGTCGTATTACTGCCAACTAACAACCTGACTCTTTCAGCCAATGTGGAAACGGCACCTACCAGCACTGTGGGAGGAGCCTTCTCCATCCGTTCCCAGGATCTCATTTTCATTGGGTAATGATGAGCTCCCTCGAGACTCTGACCTTTCCTCCTTTATGCGCAGCTTGGCCGTGCTGGCATGCTCCAATAATATGGTGTTAACCGAGTGGAAGGACTCGCCGTCTGTTAGTAAGCAAACAAAGGAAGAAGCAGAGGGTTGGCGTTAGGGCAAACAGATTGTTAAAATAATAATAATATTGTTTTGCAATTAAAATAAAGATTTTTTTTTTAAGTTTACCTAATACATGTAGCATCATGCTGCTGAATGCTCAGCAAAGTAAACAAAATGACTAAAGTGGCCCTAAACTAGTTTTTTTGTTTTTTTTATGTTTTTAACCCCTCCCCGCTTGTAGGACGATCTATGCTGTCCTACTTTTTAGTGCCTAAATGCTGGCAGGACAGCATTGAACAGCTTCTCACGGCTCCATGCCATGAGCTGTACGCGGATCCCAATACAGGGCCTTGCAGCGGGTTCCCCAGGGTCACTTTGAGTGGCCTCAGTCTGACATAGAAAATTGAGCATCCACTACATTTCCAGCAACTCTGCCTCCGTCACGTCACAAAGTATCGTGGGATGCTGGCATGGGCCCACAGGGGCACAAAGACGCCGGTTTGGTGGTTTCACGACCAATGCACCATCCGGCGCGATGGGGTTAATACAAGCAAAAGTTAAAAACTTTGTGCCACCAGCCAAGAGTAAACCAGACCTGTATATTTTTAGATACTCGCGAGTTTACGCTGAGCTTTGGGCTCAGCCAATCAGAGAAGGGGCTCTTCGCTTGTCCAGTCCTCTCTCTCTCGCCCTCTCTCTGGGAAATCAAAAATGTCTCTCTGCATAAACAGAGAGAGACCATAATAAAACACCGCTCTGCTGGTTCCATTTGAAGAGGACGGTCTCTCATTGCACTAGCAGAAACAGATGGTTGGCGGAAGCCTCACCCGTGATGCTTGTCCAGGAAGCATCATGGCTGCAGGTGAGAAGATATATGGGCATTACCCTTAAAACATTTTTTTTTAAATGCATTTGGCAATGCATAAGCAGCAGCAGCAGCAGCATACAGACACACGAAAAGTCTATAGACTCTCAATCAGTGGTGTATCTTGGTTTTGTGCTGCCCTAGGCACTTGCATTGCACTAAATACAGCATTGCTCCCAATGCAGATAGAATACAGTCTCATTCACCTCTATGGGAGTCCTCTGTTAGGACTACAAGAGGTGCTAGTGAGAGAAAGTTACAAGCCAAGCATTGCTTCACTGCCCATCTTTAAATAATCAGTTTGAACATGCATGCATTAGATTTCTTGGCTTTAATAATGGCCGGCAAGTGGAACTCGCCTCGTGATCATAATAAAAGTGGAAATTGACGTGGTTTTCCAAAACTGGTTCATGGCCGAGCTTTGAACACTTACCGAGCGAAATATCAGAGCCATCGACAGTCGTGGCTGACATATTGGGTCAGGCGTCTCCAGACATCTTCAGGGCCAAACACTGCACTGAAGAAGGGGGGGGGGGGGGGGGAATCTCTTAGAACTTTACATATAATGATAATAAACCCAAGCAATTCTACCAGTTAATTCAGAATCTGACACAAATCCAAGGAGCCATGGGCTTTCTCGAAGGTACACCCATAAAACTCTATGTAAAACAAGTCCCCAGCTCCTAGAAATAACTAGGCTGGCTGCTGATTTGGTCCTTTTGGCTCCTAAAGACTACAAATAATCGTCAAACCCTGAGTTGATTAATATTTTTATACTATCCAAGTAAATCTGAACCGGTCATGAATGTGATTGTGATCTGTTAGGAAGCATTTCAATATCACGTTCTTACCACAATGTTTAGCGTTGCAGATTTTCTATAGGGAGCCAGCCGGATCTTAGTTCTCCATGGTGATCAAATGTAATCCCTCGTTTTGCAAGCGTTTATTTCTGTAAAAAGCAACGGACAGACTATAAAAAAATATATATATAATAATATTGACCAGTGAGACACTTTTTTTGTATACATACAACGGTATACATTCACACTGTCAAGGCAAACAAGCAATGTCGATCTGCGTAGGACATGGGTGTCAGACTGCGGCCTTCCAGCTGATTCTGGACTACAACTACTATCATTCTTTACCACTCTAAAATCCAAACCAACCGTTTTAAGGTTGCTCTCCCCCTTTCCCCCACTGAAGCAGTCAGCTTATGGTTAATTAGGCATATGAAGGATAGGGATAAGGATAAGATATTAGATTGTCCGAGATCTGGCAGAAAGTCACCCAACAATAGAAACCCCACCAGCACCTAGCGCTCTGTACAGATATTACAAAGAGGAAGAGATGCCTGCTTGCCATCCAATTTACAGTAAAAACAAAAGGACATATTCTGCATGCCTCCTCCTTTAACTCAAAACCATCAGAGCAGAGTTACACGATCGTTGAAAAGCTTGGAAGGGGGGAGGTCTTAGAAATGTCTGTGTTTTCAATCAAATAAGTTGCGGAACGAATAGGAGATTATGTTATAGCCCCAAAATAGATGGAATAACCTTCCAGAGGAAGTGGTAGAGGTTAATACAGTGAAGGAGTTTAAGCATGCATGGGATAGGCATAAGGCTATCCTAGATATAAGATAAGGCCAGGGACTAATGAAAGGATTACATTACTGAGAGGGTAGTGGATGTATGGAATAGTCTTCCAGTAGAAGTGGTAGAGGTTAATACAGTGAAGGAGTTTAAGCATGAATGGGAGAGGTATAAGGCTATCCTAGATATAAGATAAGGCCAGGGACTAATGAAAGGATTACTTTACTGAGAGGGTAGTGGATGCATGGAATAGCCTTCCAGTGGAAGTGGTAGAGGTTAATACAGTTAGGGAGTTTAAGCATGCATGGGATAGGCATAAGGCTAACCTAGATATAAGATGGGGAACTGGGGACTAATAAAAAAAAGTGTTCAAAAAATTGGGCAGACTAGATGGGCCAAATGGTTCTTATCTGCCGGTGACACATTCTATGTTTCAAATCATGTCATTGTGCTGGATTATTAACTTGCTATAATGCACAGCAATTCTTGCAGGGTGCAACGTGAGAGCTGGTAGAAGGGGGGGCACTGTGGTATTTGCATGGTTAATTGGCATAGCATTATACTATTCAACATATAAATCTGTACTGCTGACCCGTGGTAACCTACAGGGACTTCCTCAAAATCAACCTCAGCATGAGCGTATCCTTCACCTGACCATGTTCCTGTCCTCCCCCCAGCGCACCATGATCCCGAATAACCGTCTGACAGACAGGGGGCAAAGTCCAGAAGAAGCAATGCGCAGACTTATTCCCTCATTTAATAATAGATGATTGCCACGGGAGGAGGAGTCACAATTACACAATGTGCACATAAACTATAATGACCTGATCGAGTGTATGAGGCCAGCAAGCTCAATATTCATGTGGTGCATTCGGCACCCCGCCTAACATCTCTGGTCATCAGTCATTTGTAAGGTCAAGTTATACCAGGGCTTGAAAAAAATGTTTGCAAAACTTTAGGAACCAAAGGACCATTTTTAGGAGCCAGGAAGGGGGCACTTCCATTGAGTTCTATTTAAGATAATCAACAAAGTTAGGAGCCAGCGGTAGAGTTTTAGGAGCCAGTGAGTGGGCGCTTCCATAGTGGTCTATTTAAGATCATCAATAAAGTTAGGAGCCAGCAGGAGAGTTTTAGGAGCCAGGAAGGGGCACTTCCATTGAGTTCTATTTAAAATCATCAAGAAAGTTAGGAGCCAGCAGTAGAGTTTTAGGAGCCAGGGAAGGGGTGCTTACATAGTTCTATGCAAAATCATCAAGTATCATCAAGTATGTTAGGAGCCAGCAGTAGAGTTTTAGGAGCCAGGGAGGGGTGCTTACATAGTTCTATGGAAATCATCAAGTATGTTAGGAGCCAGCAGGAGAGTTTTAGGAGCCAGGGAAGGGGTGCTTCTAAACGGTTCTATTTAAAATCATCAAGAAAGTTAGGCGCCAGCAGGAGAGTTTTTCAGAGCCCTGGCTCATGGTATTTGTAATAAAAATTCTCCACAAAATGTGAGGCAAGTCTGGAAATGGGTATCAGGATGCTTGGCGTTGCACAGAGAGGAGTGTAAATTGAGTTTCTTTTTACTAATACTAATTATCTCCTAGTTACCTTTGACCCTAAGCCTAGCACTAAGCCTAACCCAACAAATCCTGACCCTAGATCGAAGCCAAGCTTGGGATATATATTTTGTTGACTACATCTAGAGGCGGTCTAGCAACCAAAAACAGTGATTACTTCCAAAGCTTTTGCCCACAACAGGGGAGGGCCATATTGGAAAAATCATGCCGTCTGTCAATGTGAAAAATGTGATAACTCTGGAGACTGTTCACATTGCACCCTGGGGCTTGATTTAGGAGCTGGCTCAATATCCAGAGCTTATCTGATTTCTCTAATCAAAGAACCAATTCTCCTCCCTGACATCTGTTTAAAACACCTGCAGAATGAAAGCCATAAATAGGTCTTGCCCTTCAGTGTGAAATAGCTTCACAACCACCACCAGTTTGTCCTTGAACGATGTTTGCTTTACAATGGTTTTTTTTGTTGTACAACTACCCTCTGGCTCCAATCGCATTGCACAAATGCCACACGGCGCCATTAAAGAAAGAATAACCCGAGTGGTTTCAGCAGCTGTTGAGTATTTTCTAGCCAGAGGGTGTACCTTGGGCACATCTTGGTACATCCTGCATTAAGGAGAGCTGGGGGTCTTGACACGCCACAGAGATCACTCACACATTGCATTTCACACAGGAATAAAACTAAAAAGAACAAAGTTCTCCAAAACCACCAGTGAAGCAAAAAGTAGAAGCACAACACAGGTTTCACCTGCCAAACAACTATATTATCAGAAATGCAAGAGTCAGGCAGTGTCTGTGCAAAGGGGTTATCAAACTTAGCACAACATTTAGACAGATTTGTGGGGGGGTTTTATGTTGGTTGAGTCCACGTACTTCAAGAGGCAGGCTGGCACAAGTTATGCTTACATTAGGATTTACTGCTCAAACAAGTGTAATGCAGTCTAAAGCTTTCTCATGCAATGACACGGGCGGGCATGTACAACAGGTCAGTTGTGGGGCTAGAGTTCTAAAAAGCGGTCCAGTCGTCATGGAAACCAATGGAATGTTGATTACATCACTTTTAGAACTCTGCCCCAGACATCACCCAGATTGTCCCTTTAAAGGGGCAGGCAAACGTTCTAGCTTTCAAATCATCTGACGCTACAGCAGGAAGTGCTATGGATTAATACTACAAGGAGATTACTGTATATTTGTAAACTGTAAATTATATATATATATAAGCTATAGCTACTTTCACACCTGCAGGTAACTACACTGTATGTGCATTCCTCATTGACTGGATATATTATGGGCTTTATTCATGAACTGTGGGGAATTGACAAGGGAATTGCAAAATTAAGGCCAGAATAGCAGAGCTTGACGTATAACCGAATTGGAGAATTTTTCCAACTTGGCCTTAAGTTTGCATCTCAATTGCCTTATTCATGGATAAAGCCCTTTATCTCCAAGGACTGCAAGAAAGAGACGACTGCTGATAGAGCTGCAGACATTGTGACAGTGTAAGGGAGCAGATACTATATACGGTGCTTTGCCCCAGATATGACAGTAGAAAGGGCAATACGAGGCTTTTAATCATTGCTCAGAGATACACCAAATCAGCACAAAAGCACCTACTCAGACCATCTCTCTCTATCAACAGAGCAAGAAGCAGTAGAAAGCCGTGCATGTCACCGGCAGAATCCCCCTGGTCAAGATATATAAAATCACTGGTGACTGGCAGTTATATATTGATATATGTACAAACTAGCACATTGTAAACCAAATTCAAGGAGGTAAAGTCTTATTTCTGCAAATCATTGCACAACAGATGTATCTCTGGCAGGGCTCGACAAATCCCTAACTGCTGACTTCTAACTTTTTTGGTGTTTTATATAGAACCATACGGAAGTCCCAAATTGTTGGCTCCTAAAAATAACTAGGCTGGCTACAAATATTTGTCAAGTCCTGACGGGAGGGTTTTGCAATCTGTGCATGGCTTTCATATTGGATCAACTGGCTTCTTTCACAAGCTTTTTTTTTTTTATTCAAGGGGGTATGTAACATTGGACAGGTCTATGTGCTACAGTAGTGATAGAGAATCCAAACTTCGGCAGGAAACCAAGTTAACTACCTCCAAACCCAGGTGACCACCTCCTTACCGATAAGTTGAAGAAACAGTTGGGGAGGGGTATAAAGAAAATGTGGACACAGAAAAATAATTTCACTAATCAAACAATTCTGGGGTATTGGAAATGCCATGCTTCTAGATGAACATCATATAGATTTATTTTAATCAAAATATCAAGGATCTTATCTTTCCACCAATGCAATTTATCTATTGTCTTGCAATTGCCTGATGCACTAGGAGACCCCTGTGGGTCGATATAGCTAAAGGAAAAATATATATATACTTTAAGTGGATAAATAAATGGCCTCTAAATATTGAACAGGAGGTAAAGGAGAAGGTTAGGCCAGACAGAAATCAAAAGCTTATTATACCAAAGATTTTGGCCAATATAATTTGTTCTCCAGCCTCTCAGTTATCAGTCTTCTGAAGCACACTACAAGGCACGTTTAAAAACCCCACGGTATACTTTTCTCAATGGCGATTTATAGCCTGCATGAGACAATATGCAGAAAGAAAAAAAGAAAAGATATTCCCACTCTTATGAAAAAAACAACGTATCACCTTGGATATTCAGTAAACACTACTCAAGCCTATTATGCCAGCTGTAACTGATGGGGTACCCCAACACCATAGCCCTTAAAAGCAGTCTGGGGAAAGCAAGCGGGCCTCCATATTGGTCGTACTTTGATCCCTTAAAAAAGACCCCATTAGCGTTAAGGGGAATGGACATGGCAGAGCTGGGAGTGTTTTTTTAGCAGTACAGTGACTATCATGAGAGGCATTGACTATTTTTGCATCTAACTCTGTTCTATAGATATCCTATACACCAGGGCTCGACAAACCCCAGGCGCCAGGTCGCCATGGCGACCAGGAAATTAGACCTGGCGCCTGGGTGCTGTCAGCCTCCTGGTCCCCTTGCCGCTGCCATCCGATTTTTCTGCAGCGCGAGGGGGTAAAGTCTGTACCGATGGCCGATGGCCGATGGCACAGACTGCAAGCTCCGCCCCCTCGCGCAACGCATGTCTGAGTGCCGGGTGTCGTCACGTGACATCCTGGCACTCAGCACGCCGACCAACGGAGATCAGCTGCAGCGTGAATGTCCCCCTCCCCTGCAGTGAGGTAAAGCAGCTGGGAGGGGGACACATCAAGAAGAAACCCCCAAGAAAAGGGTATGTGTGTGTATGTATTATAAAGTAGGTGTGTGTGAGGTGTTTAGATATATGTGTATATGTAAAGCAGGTGTGTGTGAGGTGTTTGTATATATGTGTATATGTAAAGTAGGTGTGTGTGAGGTGTTTGTATATATGTGTATATGTAAAGTAGGTGTGTGTGAGGTGTTTGTATATATGTGTATATGTAAAGTAGGTGTGTGTGAGATGTTTGTATATATGTGTATATGTAAAGTAGGTGTGTGTGAGGTGTTTGTATATTTGTGTATATGTAAAGTAGGTGTGTGTGAGGTGTTTGTATATATGTGTATATGTAAAGTAGGTGTGTGTGAGGTGTTTGTATATATGTGTATATGTAAAGTAGGTGTGTGTGAGGTGTTTGTATATATGTGTATATGTAAAGCAGGTGTGTGTGAGGTGTTTGGATATATGGGTATATGTAAAGCAGGTGTGTGTGAGGTGTTTGTATATATGTGTATATGTAAAGTAGGTGTGTGTGAGGTGTTTGTATATATGTGTATATGTAAAGTAGGTGTGTGTGAGGTGTTTGTATATATGTGTATATGTAAAGCAGGTGTGTGTGAGGTGTTTGGATATATGTGCATATGTAAAGTAGGTGTCTGTGAGGTGTTTGTATATATGTGTATATGTAAAGTAGGTGTGTGTGAGGTGTTTGGATATATGTGTATATGTAAAGTAGGTGTGTGTGAGGTGTTTGGATATATGTGTATATGTAAAGTAGGTGTGTGTGAGGTGTTTGGATATATGTGTATATGTAAAGCAGGTGTGTGTGAGGTGTTTGGATATATGTGCATATGTAAAGTAGGTGTGTGTGAGGTGTTTGTATATATGTGTATATGTAAAGTAGGTGTGTGTGAGGTGTT
Source organism: Pelodytes ibericus (assembly GCA_036172795.1). Classification (NCBI taxonomy): domain Eukaryota; kingdom Metazoa; phylum Chordata; class Amphibia; order Anura; family Pelodytidae; genus Pelodytes; species Pelodytes ibericus. The sequence continues at coordinate 66,180,158 of CM069866.1, forward strand.
TGGATATATGTGTATATGTAAAGTAGGTGTGTGTGAGGTGTTTGGATATATGTGTATATGTAAAGCAGGTGTGTGTGAGGTGTTTGGATATATGTGTATATGTAAAGTAGGTGTGTGTGAGGTGTTTGGATATATGTGTATATGTAAAGCAGGTGTGTGTGAGGTGTTTGGATATATGTGCATATGTAAAGTAGGTGTGTGTGAGGTGTTTGGATATATGTGTATATGTAAAGTAGGTGTGTGTGAGGTGTTTGGATATATGTGTATATGTAAAGCAGGTGTGTGTGAGGTGTTTGGATATATGTGCATATGTAAAGTAGGTGTGTGTGAGGTGTTTGGATATATGTGTATATGTAAAGTAGGTGTGTGTGAGGTGTTTGTGTATATGTGTATATGTAAAGTAGGTGTGTGTGAGGTGTATATGTGTATATGTAAAGTAGGTGTGTGTGAGGTGTTTGTGTATATGTAAAGTAGGCGTGTGTGAGGTGTATATGTGTATATGTAAAGTAGGTGTGTGTGAGGTGTTTGTGTATATGTAAAGTAGGTGTGTGTGAGGTGTTTGTGTATATGTGTATATGTAAAGTAGGTGTGTGTGTGTGTGTGAGGTGTTTGTATATATGTGTATATGTAAAGCAGGTGTGTGTGAGCTGTTTGTATATTTGTGTATATGTAAAGTAGGTGTGTGTGAGGTGTTTGGATATATGTGTATATGTAAAGTAGTTGTGTGTGTGTGTGTGAGATGTTTCTATATATGTGTATATGTAAAGTAGGTGTGTTTGTATATATGTGAAGTAGACGTGTGTGTTAATGAATTGTGTTTATGTTTGCGTGATTGTCTGGCTCCTAAAAAAAAATTCTGGCTCCTAAAATCAAATTAAATTTGTCAAGCCCTGCTATACACTATGCGTATCCAGCCCTGGGAAATATTTTCTGAAAAAGATTTAGTTACCCCCTTTAAAAAAATACAAAAAAAAATAAAAAAAACAATTAAGGAATAAAGAATTAAACAGAAAGACTGACGTTTTAGGGTAGAAAATGTGAGAAGGGAGCAGGGGGCGAATGGACTGACTCATGATCCCGTTTGCTGCTTTACTCAGCAAATTATTCACAAACCATATCTATTGTCTAGAAAGAAAAATGCATTTCAAAACCTTTTCTGTTAATTGAAGGAGTTCATCATTGCCCTCTAAGAAAGCCTCTTTTATTACTGATTTCAGTTTAGCTATGAGTGATGGAATACATTTTGTTACAATATTACAATTCTTCTTCTGCCCCGTTAGCTGTTTTTTGCCAGTTACTGGGGAAAAAAAAACCTTGTTCCTTCCTTAAAAATGAACCCTGTTACCTAAACAGTTTATATTGTAAATGGATATTTTTTTTTTTTTTTTTAAATTCTCTCTTTGCTGTGTTTATAAAAGTCTCCTGTTTATGACATCATCACCTTGTGGACTACTTCAACTGTAAATGTGTCATTTGCATATTAGCCACACAGGCATGTCATCAACAGGAGAGCTCATAATATGAGACTAATTCTCAATAATTATTTGGACACTTTAGACACCGTGTTCCTCTTTCCCCTACCTCTCATGCAAATACTTCATTGGTATGGTCAATAGTCCAACCACCAAACCTGCACCTCAGGCTCACTGCCAACCCCTCTGAAGAGATGCAGGTGAAATCAAATGTACACATCCCAGCATCTGTAACTTAAAAACATACAATGCTTTAAATGCTTCCTAACATACAGATCCAACCAAGGCTCTTGATCACACACCTGTCTTCTGTATCTGAAACCTAGATGGTTCCCAACATGTCTGTCTTGTATAAGGTACATTGCAGCCATGTTTATCTCTTTCATCCACAGCTCTACTCTATTTCTGCCAATCTTTACACTTACAGCCTATATCTTTATAGGATTCACTTTAAAATCCTCACCTACCAAAGTTTCAACAAATGTGGCCCAAATTACAATGTCTTTCCTAATACCAAATTCTGGATCAGTATACCTTTTCTTGGGTAACAAAAAGCATGTATGGAATTGCAAAAATATAGTACCAATATGCAACTGTCAGGCCAACCAACACCACATCCAATAGGCAGAAATGAAAAAAAGGTCATCGGATTAAACAAATAAGGAATAAGTCAAATAGTTTTATATAAAGCAAAATGAATATGCCTGGTATTCATTACTTTCATAGTGAAATCTGTTAATGAGCATTTAATGAAGAATTCAATTCATGTTTATTATAACCGGCAAAACAAAAATTAGATAATCCATTCAATCACGAATTAACAAGGATTAAAGCTAATTGGATATAAGCAAAGTTCCAAAAGCAGTATACAGGTTCAGTTATATATAATATCACATGCCAGCGATCACATAACGAATAGTTCCCCGTTAACAAATATCCAAACAATATATAAATATTAGTTTATTCAATATCAATAAATAGTACAGTACATAAACAGGAAACGGATGACCACAAAAAGCTTTAGGTAAAATAGTGGATGCATCAGACAATGACTAGTCAAAAAGATCGCCTGACGCGTTTCGCCAACCATACTAGCTTCCTCACAGCCTTTCCATGTTCAAGTGTCCACCCCAATGGATAGTAATCCGTGCCAATAATAAGATTAGCCTAATGTTTACATTTATTATTCTCAGGAAACTCCTGCCATCTTTTGTTTCTATGTTTATTTGTCTTTGCTTCCCATTGTATAATCTGTTCCTTTTCAAGAGTATGGCTCCTATAGGCTTTACTCCTGGTTCCTAAATCTTGGGGATCTGTCTGTGCCCCAAATGCCATCTGACAAGCCCCCCCTGCCCTCCACTCCCCCCACCCCCGGGCTGTTCTCACTGGGCTGTCTTTAGGGTTATGAAGTCTGTTTACCTTCTTGTTCTCTGCTATAAATGTCATGTCTTTGGCTCACTTTCGCCCTGAGCTTGGACTTGCTCACTGCCCTGTCACCTCTCCCTACACTGCTGCCCCCAGGAGTGGCCCCACACCAGGCCTCCTGTCTCAGGGGTACCCAGGGTTCATGTCCCCCCTCCACCGTGACAGCCCTCGCCGGTACTACCTGTCCGCATCCTCCTCTGCCAAACTCTTCTCCCACAACTTCGAGCTGTCTCTTCCGCGAAGCTCCCCGTCACTTCCGCCACTAGCCCCGCCCACAGGCACGGGACTCCGAGTTCCCATGCCCCCGGCAGCCAATCGCGAAATATCAGGGCATTGACCCCGCAGGCGAAGAAGGAGGCGGGGCGGGTGCCGTGAAGGACAGGCAGTTCCAGCCAATCAGAGCGTGTAAACACACTGACTGGCCTGTGCTCCCCAGACTGCGTCAGCTGGATATAGCGGCCCGTGTGTCGGGCTGGGAGATCACTGGATCACTGGATCACTGGAACGGGATATGGAGCAAGTGTCACGACTTGTGCAAGCAATGCACTCCAAGGACATCAATTAGGCATGGATAATGCAATGACATACATTATATATATAGTGATACAGTGTATTTATATACATACATTATATATAGTGATACAGTGTATTTATATACATTATATATAGTGATACAGTGTATTTATATACATTATATATAGTCATGCAGTGTATTTATATACATTATATATAGTGATACAGTGTATTTATATACATTATATATAGTGATACAGTGTATATACATACATTATATATAGTGATACAGTGTATTTATATACATTATATATAGTCATGCAGTGTATTTATATACATTATATATAGTGATACAGTGTATTTATATACATTATATATAGTGATACAGTGTATTTATATACATTATATATAGTGATACAGTGTATTTATATACATTATATATAGTCATGCAGTGTATTTATATACATTATATATAGTCATGCAGTGTATTTATATACATACATTATATATAGTGATACAGTGTATTTATATACATTATATATAGTGATACAGTGTATTTATATACATTATATATAGTCATGCAGTGTATTTATATACATTATATATAGTGATACAGTGTATTTATATACATTATATATAGTCATGCAGTGTATTTATATACATTATATATAGTGATACAGTGTATTTATATACATTATATATAGTGATACAGTGTATATACATACATTATATATAGTGATACAGTGTATTTATATACATTATATATAGTCATGCAGTGTATTTATATACATTATATATAGTGATACAGTGTATTTATATACATTATATATAGTGATACAGTGTATATACATACATTATATATAGTGATACAGTGTATTTATATACATTATATATAGTGATACAGTGTATTTATATACATTATATATAGTGATACAGTGTATATATACATTATATATAGTGATACAGTGTATTTATATACATTATATATAGTCATGCAGTGTATTTATATACATTATATATAGTGATACAGTGTATTTATATACATTATATATATAGTGATACAGTGTATTTATATACATTATATATAGTGATACAGTGTATTTATATACATACATTATATATAGTGATACAGTGTATTTATATACATTATATATAGTGATACAGTGTATTTATATACATACATTATATATAGTGATACAGTGTATATACATACATTATATATAGTGATACAGTGTATTTATATACATTATATATAGTGATACAGTGTATTTATATACATACATTATATATAGTGATACAGTGTATTTATATACATTATATATAGTGATACAGTGTATTTATATACATACATTATATATAGTGATACAGTGTATATACATACATTATATATAGTGATACAGTGTATTTATATACATTATATATAGTGATACAGTGTATATACATACATTATATATAGTGATACAGTGTATTTATATACATACATTATATATAGTGATACAGTGTATTTATATACATACATTATATATAGTGATACAGTGTATTTATATACATACATTATATATAGTGATACAGTGTATTTATATACATACATTATATATAGTGATACAGTGTATTTATATACATACATTATATATAGTGATACAGTGTATTTATATACATTATATATAGTCATGCAGTGTATTTATATACATTATATATAGTGATACAGTGTATTTATATACATTATATATAGTCATGCAGTGTATTTATATACATTATATATAGTGATACAGTGTATTTATATACATTATATATATAGTGATACAGTGTATTTATATACATTATATATAGTGATACAGTGTATTTATATACATACATTATATATAGTGATACAGTGTATTTATATACATTATATATAGTGATACAGTGTATTTATATACATACATTATATATAGTGATACAGTGTATATACATACATTATATATAGTGATACAGTGTATTTATATACATTATATATAGTGATACAGTGTATTTATATACATACATTATATATAGTGATACAGTGTATTTATATACATTATATATAGTGATACAGTGTATTTATATACATACATTATATATAGTGATACAGTGTATATACATACATTATATATAGTGATACAGTGTATTTATATACATTATATATAGTGATACAGTGTATATACATACATTATATATAGTGATACAGTGTATTTATATACATACATTATATATAGTGATACAGTGTATTTATATACATACATTATATATAGTGATACAGTGTATTTATATACATACATTATATATAGTGATACAGTGTATATACATACATTACATATAGTGATACAGTGTATTTATATACATACATTATATATAGTCATGCAGTGTATTTATATACATACATTACATATAGTGATACAGTGTATTTATATACATACATTATATATAGTCATGCAGTGTATTTATCTAAATACATTACATATAGTGATACAGTGTATTTATATACATACATTATATATAGTCATGCAGTGTATTTATCTAAATACATTACATATAGTGATACAGTGTATTTATATACATACATTATATATAGTGATACAGTGTATTTATCTAAATACATTACATATAGTGATACAGTGTATTTATATACATACATTATATATAGTGATACAGTGTATTTATCTAAATACATTACATATAGTGATACAGTGTATTTATATACATACATTATATATAGTGATACAGTGTATTTATATACATTATATATATAGTGATACAGTGTATATACATACATTATATATATAGTGATACAGTGTATTTATATACATTATATATATAGTGATACAGTGTATATACATACATTATATATATATAGTGATACAGTGTATTTATATACATTATATATATAGTGATACAGTGTATTTATATACATTATATATATAGTGATACAGTGTATATACATACATTATATATATAGTGATACAGTGTATTTATATACATTATATATATAGTGATACAGTGTATATACATACATTATATATATAGTGATACTTTGTATTTATATACATTATATATATAGTGATACAGTGTATTTATATACATTATATATATAGTGATACAGTGTATATACATACATTATATATATAGTGATACAGTGTATTTATATACATTATATATATAGTGATACAGTGTATTTATATACATTATATATATAGTGATACAGTGTATTTATATACATTATATATATAGTGATACAGTGTATTTATATACATTATATATATAGTGATACAGTGTATTTATATACATTATATATATATATAGTGATACATTGTATTTATATACATTATATATATAGTGATACAGTGTATTTATATACATACATTATATATATAGTGATACAGTGTATTTATATACATACATTATATATATAGTGATACAGTGTATTTATATACATACATTATATATATAGTGATACAGTGTATTTATATACATTATATATATAGTGATACAGTGTATTTATATACATACATTATATATATAGTGATACAGTGTATTTATATACAATATATATATATAGTGATACAGTGTATTTATATACAATATATATATAGTGATACAGTGTATTTATATACATACATTATATATAGTGATACAGTGTATTTATATACATTATATATATAGTGATACAGTGTATTTATATACATTATATATATAGTGATACAGTGTATTTATATACATTATATATATAGTGATACAGTGTATTTATATACATACATTATATATATAGTGATACAGTGTATTTATATACATACATTATATATATAGTGATACAGTGTATTTATATACATACATTATATATAGTGATACAGTGTATTTATATACATTATATATATAGTGATACAGTGTATTTATATACATTATATATATATATAGTGATACAGTGTATTTATATACATTATATATAGTGATACAGTGTATATACATACATTATATATAGTGATACAGTGTATATACATACATTATATATAGTGATACAGTGTATTTATATACATTATATATAGTGATACAGTGTATATACATACATTATATATAGTGATACAGTGTATATACATACATTATATATAGTGATACAGTCTATATACATACATTATATATAGTGATACAGTGTATATACATACATTATATATAGTGATACAGTGTATTTATATACATTATATATAGTGATACAGTCTATATACATACATTATATATAGTGATACAGTGTATATACATACATTATATATAGTGATACAGTGTATATACATACATTATATATAGTGATACAGTCTATATACATACATTATATATAGTGATACAGTGTATATATATACATTATATATAGTGATACCGTGTATATACATACATTATATATAGTGATACAGTGTATATACATACATTATATATAGTGATACAGTCTATATACATACATTATATATAGTGATACAGTGTATATACATACATTATATATAGTGATACAGTGTATTTATATACATTATATATATAGTGATACAGTGTATTTATATACATTATATATAGTGATACAGTGTATATACATACATTATATATATATATAGTGATACAGTGTATATACATACATTATATATAGTGATACAGTGTATATACATACATTATATATAGTGATACAGTGTATATACATACATTATATAAAGTGATACAGTGTATATACATACATTATATATAGTGATACAGTGTATATACATACATTATATATAGTGATACAGTGTATATACATACATTATATATAGTGATACAGTGTATATACATACATTATATATAGTGATACAGTGTATTTATATACATTATATATATATAGTGATACAGTGTATTTATATACATTATATATATAGTGATACAGTGTATTTATATACATTATATATATAGTGATACAGTGTATTTATATACATACATTATATATAGTGATACAGTGTATTTATATACATTATATATATAGTGATACAGTGTATTTATATACATTATATATATAGTGATACAGTGTATATACATTATATATATAGTGATACAGTGTATTTATATACATACATTATATATAGTGATACAGTGTATTTATATACATTATATATATAGTGATACAGTGTATTTATATACATTATATATATAGTGATACAGTGTATTTATATACATACATTATATATAGTGATACAGTGTATTTATATACATTATATATATAGTGATACAGTGTATTTATATACATTATATATATAGTGATACAGTGTATTTATATACATTATATATATAGTGATACAGTGTATTTATATACATACATTATATATAGTGATACAGTGTATTTATATACATTATATATATATAGTGATACAGTGTATTTATATACATTATATATATAGTGATACAGTGTATTTATATACATTATATATATAGTGATACAGTGTATTTATATACATACATTATATATAGTGATACAGTGTATTTATATACATTATATATATAGTGATACAGTGTATTTATATACATTATATATATAGTGATACAGTGTATTTATATACATACATTATATATAGTGATACAGTGTATTTATATACATTATATATATAGTGATACAGTGTATTTATATACATTATATATATATAGTGATACAGTGTATTTATATACATTATATATATAGTGATACAGTGTATTTATATACATTATATATATAGTGATACAGTGTATTTATATACATACATTATATATAGTGATACAGTGTATTTATATACATTATATATATAGTGATACAGTGTATTTATATACATTATATATATATAGTGATACAGTGTATTTATATACATACATTATATATAGTGATACAGTGTATTTATATACATTATATATATAGTGATACAGTGTATTTATATACATTATATATATATAGTGATACAGTTTATTTATATACATTATATATATAGTGATACAGTTTATTTATATACATTATATATAGTGATACAGTGTATTTATATACATTATATATAGTGATACAGTGTATTTAAATACATTATATATAGTGATACAGTGTATATACATACATTATATATATAGTGATACAGTGTATTTATATACATTATATATAGTGATACAGTGTATATACATACATTATATATAGTGATACAGTGTATATACATACATTATATATAGTGATACAGTCTATATACATACATTATATATATATATAGTGATACAGTGTATATACATACATTATATATAGTGATACAGTGTATATACATACATTATATATAGTGATACAGTGTATATACATACATTATATATAGTGATACAGTGTATATACATACATTATATATAGTGATACAGTGTATATACATACATTATATATAGTGATACAGTGTATTTATATACATACATTATATATAGTGATACAGTGTATATACATACATTATATATAGTGATACAGTGTATTTATATACATACATTATATATAGTGATACAGTGTATATACATACATTATATATAGTGATACAGTGTATATACATACATTATATATAGTGATACAGTGTATTTATATACATACATTATATATAGTGATACAGTGTATATACATACATTATATATAGTGATACCGTGTGTATACATACATTATATATAGTGATACAGTGTATATACATACATTATATATAGTGATACAGTGTATTTATATACATACATTATATTTAGTGATACAGTGTATATACATACATTATATATAGTGATACAGTGTATTTATATACATACATTATATATAGTGATACAGTGTCCCAGCAGCCACGTTGTCATCTAGGAGCTGCTCCAGCAGCCAAATTTGAACCCAGGAGCTGCCTCAACTTCCAGATTTGTACCCAGGACTTACCCCAGCAGCCCGATCTGCACCTAGGAGCTTCTTCAGCAGCCAGATTTGCTCACAAGAGCTTCCTCAGCAACCAGATCTGCCCCAGAAGCCAGATTTGCACCCAGGAGCAGCTCAAGCAAACAGATTAGCACCAAGGAGCTGCCCAAGGAAGCATATCTGGTTTCTGGGATAGCTCCTGAATGCAAATTCATCTGCTGGGGCAGCTCCTGAGTGCAATATTTTTGAGACTAAGTCAAATTCGGCACCTTGAATCATGTTGTCTCCCTTTACTTTCAGTGGGGATAGTTCAAACCTGTTTTTTTATTTCCTAAGTCAAACTGAAAGTTGATGTCCAAAATCAAATTTTAGTGAGTAGACCCATATGAATCAAATAAAGTATGAAAAGTGTCGTCGTCGTCCCCCCCCCCCCCCAAAAAAAAAATGGGTTAATGGGGTTACCGTAAATCTACAAACACTAACTACAATAATATTCATCCAGTCATATTACTGGTTTAGCTTTATAGGATTTGTAGTTACAGACTGGGATTGTGATGTCCTATATTACACTTCACACTTACTTTTTTGTTCTTGACCGAAGATCCCATGACATACAGTTACCCTCTCAGTAAAGTAATACTTTCATTAGTCCCTGGCCTTATATCTAGGATAGCCTTATACCTATCCCACGCATGCTTAAACTCCTTCACTGTATTAACCTCTACCACTTCTACTGGAAGACTATTCCATACATTCACTACCCTCTCAGTAAAGTAATACTTTCATTAGTCCCTGGCCTTATATCTAGGATAGCCTTACACCTATCCCACGCATGCTTAAACTCCTTCACTGTATTAACCTCTACCACTTCTACTGGAAGACTATTCCATGCACCCACTACCCTCTTAGTAAAGTAATACTTTCATTAGTCCCTGCCCTTATCTTATATCTAGGATAGCCTTACACCTATCCCATGCATGCTTAAACTCCTTCACTGTATTAACCTCTACCACTTCTGCTGGAAGACTATTCCATGCATCCACTACCCTCTCAGTAAAGTAATACTTTCATTGGTCCCTGGCCTTATCTTATATCTAATATAGCCTTATACCTATCCCACGCATGCTTAAACTCCTTCAATGTATTAACCTCTACCACTTCTACTGGAAGACTATTCCATGCACCCACTACCCTCTTAGTAAAGTAATACTTTCATTAGTCCCTGGCCTTATCTTATATCTAGGATAGCCTTACACCTATCCCACGCATGCTTAAACTCCTTCACTGTATTAACCTCTACCACTTCTACTGGAAGACTATTCCATGCACCCACTACCCTCTTAGTAAAGTAATACTTTCATTAGTCCCTGCCCTTATCTTATATCTAGGATAGCCTTATACCTATCCCACGCATGCTTAAACTCCTTCACTGTATTAACCTCTACCACTTCTACTGGAAGACTATTCCATACATCCACTACCCTCTCAGTAAAGTAATACTTTCATTAGTCCCCAATTCCCTATCTTATATCTAGGATAGCCTTATACCTATCCCATGCAAGCTTAAACTCCTTCACTGTATTAACCTCTACCACTTCTACTGGAAGACTATTCCATGCATCCACTACCCTCTCAGTAAAGTAATACTTTCATTAGTCCCTGGCCTTATCTTATATCTAGGATAGCCTTATACCTATCCCACGCATGCTTGAACTCCTTCACTGTATTAACCTCTACCACTTCTACTGGAAGGCTATTCCATGCATCCACTACCCTCTCAGTAACGCAATACTTCCTGATATTACATTTAAATCTTTGCCCCTCTAAGTTAAGACGATGTCCTCTAGTTGTGGTAGTTTTTCTTCTTTTAAATATACAGTTTCACTATATAAATACAAATAACAATACACATGATACCTTGATATAGAAACATGTTTAGATAATATTCTAAGATGCACATGAAGGTATATACATACTACAAAACATAAAATGCACTGCCTTAATCATTTTACTTTCTACATCAGGAATGCATGGATGGGACTAAGTAATAATGTTAATTGTCTTTTTGTATTTAAGGTTCAGGGGATCTTTCAAACCAGACTGCCCATCTTTTTTGTTAATTTCCACAACTCCGGCATGATATATTGATATTCTATTTGGGTATCTGTTTCCAAGATGGACAAGTCTGTTGGTTCCAGTTACAAGAAATTAATATTTTTGTCGCCATAATTATGTGGATGAACAGATATCTTTCTTGGTATGATGTACGAGTCATCTGTGTATGAATAAAGGGGAGTTATTATTTTTAATGTTATGCATTATGTCTGGAACCAACTGCCATTTTGTACCTTTTCTTACCTCTCTTATTGATTTAATCCAGTAATTAGATAGAACCCTTTTACCCATAGCTTTTCCCCAGGATCCCCATGCTTTTTGGTTTAAATTCTCTATCGCTGGAATTTAAACATTTATAAAATTTAGTAAGCATTTTATTATTATCAGAGGTGTTAAAAATTCCATTTAATTGTTTGTCTCCATACCTATGATTATGTTTTGTTTTATATAGATTTTTTTTTATTATTAGAGGGACAGTCTATTCCCCAAACTCACTTTGGTGCAAGATGAAGATCACTGCTTGTATAGTGCACAGGCTTTTATCCCTGTGTGATTTGATGCAGGCATTCTGTATAAATCACGTTTAATATTTGACTCAAGCCCTCCCCAGTGATTACTCTGCATGTTTACTGCAGGTGCAGCAGCACTGATTATATAGACACTGAGGATATAAAGTTTTGTTTCATATAGTCACTTCCTGTGCTTCTCAAATTGAGTCTATTGTGTGGCCTCTGAGTGACCGTGCTCTCGTACACGTAGGATCTCTTTACAGTGCAACACATTGTCTGATGACATCACTAGAGAGACAGGATATTCCATTCATTTGGATGAAATTATTCTCATTGGTTCCTGCAGCAAAAAAAAAAAAGGTAATGACTTTTACTCAGCTATTGTGGGCAGTCCTGGCTTCTTGCAGACTGCTGTCATTTCACAATTTCATCTAGCTGTAAGTATATTATATTAAGCAATGCAAAATGTAAAACCTGCATTTTAAAGTACTTTGAAAGCACATTAATATGCAGTAATATTTGGACAATGCATTTTGGGCACTAGACATTCCCTATAAAAAGATTTATAGCAAAAATAGAAAATTTAGAACTGCCGGCCAAGAAAGTACTAAGGTTACAGGTGCAAAACCAATGGACTGCTTATACACTCTCTCCTAAGGGGCATTTATATGGAAAGACTAAATATATCGAAAAAGCAGACATGCACACTGATAGTAAATGAGTAAATATATCTTTATTCAAAATATAGTCATGTAGCGACGGTCAAAATAGATCCAGGTAGGAGAGGTACTATAAAACATAGTAAGACAGTGAAAAAAATTATACAGAAGAATTGGACAAAAAAATACAGAGCGTGAAATGGAGGCAAAGTCAGTGTATATAAGCATATAACATAGATTGTATTACTAAGTATTTTGCTAACTATGGATATGAAATGTAAACTTAAAAAAAAAAATGTTACACGTTAAAAAAGTTTATAAATTTATAAATTATACGTTTATAAATGCTTAGTATACATTATATAAATTAACAAATACAGACAGACATACAGTTTGTAGATTTTTTTAAAATTCAAACTGAAAGCAAACCCTATACTAGTAGTTTGTCTGAGCTGTGGAATTCGTCCGTTCGTCCATTCATTCAATTCGCCTTTGAGGCTGTGTATGTAATGCTAATAACATTACAATATAACAAGTATAGTCGAAATTGAGTTTAATTTGAGTAAAATGTTGAAATTGAGTCTATTGGGTCTATTGACTAAAATTCGAATTTGGGGGTCGCCAACTAAATTCGAATTTTAGTGAAATAGACTCACTTTATTCGAAATTAAGACGAATTTCACAGATCAGAGTCTTAAGACAGTCATTATTCATTTAGGATCAGTTTTCTTCTGCATAGCATAATGTTATGCGGAATAAAAAACGAATCCGACATGAATACCGAATGTCTGATTACTCTGTTCTGTGGAATTCGACAGTTAGGTCAATTCGAATTCGACTCTATTTCGGCTTATGTAAAGCTATTAGCATCACATACAATAACTTAAGCCGAAATTGAGACGAAATTCGAATTCGACATGTCAGAGTGGCTGTCGGTATCCGAATGGACGAATGAATTTCGTTCATTTGGCAGTCATTCATTCGGATTTCGTAAGTTTTTCATTTTCGTTATTTGTTATTCGGACGAATGGACGAAAATGCTACCGTATTTTCCGGCGTATAAGACGACTGGGCATATAAGACGACCCCCCAACTAAGTCATCTTATAAGCCGGAAAAATCGCATCTATATTTTAACCTTTTCGTCCGAAAACGAATGCACATGTCTACTATTTATTTCGGCAAAATTTAACATCCCCCCCCCAACCAGCTATCAATAAAAAGTGTTTGTATGATTTTTCAAAGCAGTTCTGAATAACCTTTGGCACTCCAGCTGCTATGTAGTAATATATAGGAATACTTGTTAAACAAATAAAATTAATCATATTGGATTTGAAATTTAAAAAAAAAAAAAAATCTATATTAAAAAATGTGGGGCCCAAAACTAGGGACTGCCACTGAAAAACTGGGATAGTTGGCAGGTATTCCGTACGGGATCCTGGAATGGTTAATGCATGCTTCCTTCTGTAAACATTTGGGAGAAGAAGAAAAAAAGATTATACAAAGCATATGGGGATAGTCCAGTTCCTTACAAAATGGTGACAGCTGCATCGTGGCTTCTACTGACTTCCACCAATATAATCCTCCTGACAGCGTCATCTTCCACAAGATTGGCCAATCTGACTTTTATAACTGCGGTGAGTAACTTTTAATGATGTTTGTGTGGTACAGATGTCAAGATCAATGCAGAAATCTCGCCATATTGTTTTCTGTGGGGCGATATAATGTGAAGTCGACATGCTACACTCTTTTATCCTTTTTTTGACACTACCCATGACCCTCTTTAATTCATTCCTGGTGCTCCGGGGGACACAGCATTGACACAAAATTCTCATAGCTTGTGTAACAGTTTGCATCTTGTACTTTGAGCAGATTACTCTGAAGTACTACGACTAAGCCCCTTAATGACCAGAGCGATTTGAAAATGTTTCATGTGTGGTCATTTAACGCACCCATACATGTTATATGTTGTGTTGTTTAAAGGACAGTTAGAGCTTTCTTTGCATACCCTAAACATAAAATTTTTCTACAATTTAGTATTAAAAAATACATATAAAAGGGGCCATTAGTTATATTTATGTAGATAGAGAGAGAGATGTCTGTGTGTATATATATAGGCGTGTGATCTGGTCGCGATTGGAAAAAGCTTTCTGACGCCTTCTCTACTGTATAATATTTGCCCTGTGTAATATCAGTGCCATATATCATTACTGTAACATTGCTGTAATTTAATTTTAATTTCTGCGTACTATATGTAAGTGCTCTCTAATATCCGTGTATACACAGATATTTACTATGTAATTTAGGGACTGAGTTCTTTTACTGCAATGTTGCATAGTGATACATTTTGCAGCCATATATACATTTTGTTCCATGTATACATTTTGTTTAAAAAAAAAGTACTCAGTGCCTATATTATAACAGTATTCATGGATATTAGAGAGCACTTGCACTTGGTAGGCAGCAATTGTGTGTGTTTTGGGTTTTTTTTTTTTGCTGGAGGGGGTGGTGGTATCGGGGGGGAGTGTATTATTGAATGCCTATGGGGGGGGGGGGCAAGCAAATTCTTGCCCAGGGTCCAATCAATATTAAAAGATACCCCTGGCAGTGATCAATAGACATGTGCATTCTTTTTCGGACAAATGCATTTTCGTCCAAAAATAGCATTTTCGTCTATTTGTCCGAATAACGAAAATGCTAAACTAATGAAAGCCGAATGAACGAATGGTTTATAAACGAAAATTCATCCATTCGTTCATTCGTGCTATTGGCATTCTATCAACCGAAATAGAGTTGGTTTATAGAATACCAATAGCATTACATACATTCCATAAACCAACATAATGAACAACCTTCGGTTTATGGAATGCATGTAATGCTATTGGCTTTCTATAAACCGAACTAGAGTCCCTATTCATAAGAAATTCTTATGAATGGGGACTCTATTTCGGTTTATAGAAAGCCAATAGTATTACATGTATTCTATAAACCGAAAGTCTATAAACCGAACGATGTTCGGTTTATAGACTTTCGGTTTATAGAATCCATGTAATGCTATTGCTATTCTATAGCAACAAAAATGAAAGACCAGCACTCGGTTGTAAAGTGATGAATTTTTAATCACACATAGGCAGCGTTTCAATCCTTGCAGATCTTTCTCAAGCGAGGCTTGAGAAAGGTCTGCAAGGATTGAAACGTTGCCTATGTGTGATTAAAAATTCATCACTTTACAACCGAGTGCTGGTCTTTCATTTTTGTTGCTATTTGAAGATTTGGGAGACATCTTAAAGTCGGTGCACCGGGACTTTATATCTTGTGCGGATCTGGGACTATTTTCTAATTGCTATTCTATAAACCGAAAGTCTATAAACCAAACGTCATTTAATTCGTTTTAAACAAAATAAATAACATTTTCGTCCGAATGGACGAAAACAAAACGAAAATTTTAGTTTTGCGCATGTCTAGTGATCAATTGATCACTTCGATCACATGACCGGATCGAACAACCAGTGATAAGTGATATTTTACTCCACTGTATTAGGCCCGAGGACTCTGAGAGTGTGAGACTCCTCAAAGCACAGACACTGCATAAAAAACACTTTGCAGGCCTATTATTAAATACATGCTCAAGGCCAATACCACAAGATCATAGAGGACAGGGCTAGGTTACTGGGTTTTGTTTACAGGTTGTTTTTTTTTTATCTTTTATTTTTCATGTCGTTTCTGTTAAAGGCATGGTATCACCACAACACTGTATAATCTGTGAATGTACAGAATAAGAACATGATCTATACATTGTGTATACCGTCCCCAATTATTATCTGGCATGATGTGTGGCATGCCGTAGGATGTATATACGTTTTGCTGTGCGGTGGTATATATATATACCAGAGGCGCCCACATGCCCAATATATCTAAACATGTCATTTGTAGCAGGAATCACATTCGTTATGTTCACATGTTTTGGAATTGGACATCTGTAATGCTCCAAAAACTCTATGACAATATTAAACACCGAGGCTTGACACATTTCTGTAGACTTTACGAGCCAGACCCACCAATTCAGGAGTTCTAGGTAAAACATTCAAAGAAAGTTAGGAGCCAGGAGTAGGGATTTTAGGAGCTCTGGCTCCGGGGATTTGTCAAACCCTGTTTAGAATAATGAATTAGTATCCCTTTAAACATTATGATGCTGGATGATGAGGCCATGACCGTTTGTTTAGTCCGTGTGGTCATCATTCAGAGTAAGCGTGCCACTTTGTATACTCCTGCGGATTTGTAGGTAATGATATAATGCTTTGGAATTTCCTGTTTGTTTCGATTAGAGTTTCCTGTTTGGCTTTTCCCCGGGATAGCATGTCACTGCTTTCTATCCCGTCCACCTCTCGTGCGTCCATCGTGGAATATTCTTATTGTCACATTCCGATCGCACAACCAGACACAGGGTGTTTGAGTACAGACGGAAGACTACACACCACAGCATTGGCTGCTACAGGAAACAGCTGACGTGTCAGATTAAAGCCACTCTCTGTGCATGTAGATAAGTTCCCTTATAAATAACGTCTGCCCCATAATAAAGCAGCAAATTAGTTTCTCTTTTCTTTTTTACCAGAGGAAGGTTGGCAAGGGGGAAATTACTCCCCCCAGGCTGCCCTCTAACATGGCTCAATAGGCTGGGACTAAACTAGTTTTCACTTATAAATGCCACGGAGCAAAGCAATATCTTGTCTTTCGATCAATCCCTATATCTCATCTGTCCACATTTATAAATCCTGTATATGTCAGTTATATATATATCCGCTATACCTCCTCTGTCAACACATATATCCTGTACATGTCAGTTATATATATATATATCCTCTATTTCTCATCTGTCCACATATATAAATCCTGTACATGTCAGTTGTATATATAAATCCTCTATACCTCATCTGTCCACATATATAAATCCTGTATATGTCAATTCTATAAAAATATCCTCTATACCTCATCTGTCCACATATATAAATCCTGTATATGTCAATTGTATATATATATATATATATATATATATATATATATATATATATATCCTCTATACCTCATTTGTCAACATATTTATATCCTGTATATGTCAATTATATATGTAGCCTCTATACTTCATCTGTCAGCATATATATATATATATATATATCCCTTACATGTCAATTTTATATATATATATATATCCTGTATATGTCAATTATATATGTAGCCGCTATAATTCATCTGTCAACATATCCTGTATATGTAAATTATATATATATATCCTCTACACCTCATCTGTCAACATATATGTCTATCCCGTGTCCATCTTTGATGA
Source organism: Pelodytes ibericus (assembly GCA_036172795.1). Classification (NCBI taxonomy): domain Eukaryota; kingdom Metazoa; phylum Chordata; class Amphibia; order Anura; family Pelodytidae; genus Pelodytes; species Pelodytes ibericus. The sequence goes on from CM069866.1 coordinate 66,199,077, forward strand.
TAACAGGTAAGTCGGTGAAGTTGCCCCACGTGCCACTAACTTGGTTTTGACCCACCCCCGGGTCAAACGATGCCAGTCCGCCCCAGGATGTCACCATTCCTCAAACCAAGTTAGTTAGACAGTGGACCATGACGTACATTTCCTTATCTCATCTCCTTCACGGATGTAACCAAGCATCTCTCACCGAAAAACTCCTATGGAATTTATTTATCTATTTAACCGAACTAATGGGCACTTGTGAACCCAGATTTTTGATGCCCCAGCGATCCTGCCTTTAATAGTGTGTAAGTAGGGGGAATTATAACTGTGCATAGATCACCCCTTACTATTTATGACTTGGATCCAGTGGTACTGCTACGATCATATTAGGAACAGCGTGGAGGCGCCCATGATACCTAACTGAGCAGGGACAGTTATGGAGAGAAGTGCAAATAGCTGACACAGAGGCCCACATCTGATTTTCTGTCTAGATGCCCCGAAAAACCTAGAAATTTCTCTGCCTGGACCCTGCCCCTACACATCTATCAACAACATGTATTCAAATATTTCTCCAAAAAAAAAAACCCGCTTGATTAGATCCAGACTATATGGCAACTGACAGAACTCCCTTTTCGTGGGTAAATCGCTGAGGAATTAGCAGCAACTAGAGGCTCATCCCAAAGTTACCAAAAAATACCACAAAGTGTACCTTATACGCTAACGCAGGGGATAGACAAAGTGTCCGTACAAGGTCAACAGTGGCCGTAGCAAGGTCAGTGATAGAACATCATTAGATGGTCCATCATCAAGGACAATGCTGCTATCTGCCCTTACATAGACATTATCTATGAGAGCACTGACACAGGAATTTCAAACTTAAGGGTCAACAAGCCAAGGTGGAAAAGTTCTCCAATGCAACTGAACAGGATAATTTTTCCAGTTCACCCACATTGGCATCATGTTTGAAATTCCTGTCTGAATTCCCTGCCATTCTCTCTTTATTGCGTAGACCCTACAATGTTGCACTTAGGGTGTTTTGGAGAACAGCTAATGTAAGCTGTTAATGGACGTAGGCAAATCCGACATCAACACTTCCCTACCCCCTTGTTTTTCTTTAAATCAGCACCTGTGGTATTTGCGAGTAATTACTGAGAAACCCAGTGTAATTACAGATCCCTTTCGTGTTAATTCAGCAAGTCTTTTTTTTTTTTTTTGCATTGAAGTTTCTTTCCTCCTTAACCCTCTCTGCAATGAGGCAGGAGCGTCGTCTCACTGAGCAAAGCGCTGCTCGCCATTCTGGGATTGAACGGGTAATGCTGACACACGGGGCAGGATAGGAGAGAGGGGAGTGGGGGGCATTGTGTGTTATAACTGACAGAGGGCCCTTCATGTGAGACAAACTAACTCGGGGCCTCCAGGAAACATGTTCGTCTTTTATAGGTGGCAATTGTTTCTTATTTTAATCACGGATGTACCAGTCAGCACATCATTCAGAAACCTAAAATTTGTCAGTCTGGTAAGTCTCAAAAATATTTCCGGTTTGATCCATCTTCCTTTATTTCACAGTAAGGTAAGCGGATTGTGCAGCAAATGTTAGACTATGGAGATGTAATATGTACGATTCTTCACCGTAGACTCGTCTCGGTAAGCTTGACACTCTGTACAATGTGATGTGCCTATTTTGTCCTCCAGTGCGATTATAACACGCATCACTGCGATATATTAAAAGAACTAAACTGGCTGACGCTTTCCTCCAGGCGCACTCACCACCTAGCTGTCTTAGGGCATGACCACTTCTCTACATCAAAAAGAAGGAGGTCCAGGGCTGTTCTCTTTCAGAGCTCCTTATATGTGGAATTAGCCTCCCAGATTCCACCAAATCATTCTCTAGTCTAAAATCCTTGAAAATGAATGTCTCTCAACTTCTAAAAACAGAATGTACCTGTTATTAACGCCTGTATATCCCATACATGTTTGTTTTCACTTTTTGGGCTTTGAATCAATAGTGATTTACCCTTTATGTTCTCTCCCATACGTTCCTGTATACATTTATGTATGTATGTACTTTTTCACCCTGCAGTTAAATGTGAAAGATTGTGTAATACTGTTCTGGATTTGATCCCCAGGACATACTTAAAAACTAGACAAATCTCAATGTATTCTTCTTGGTGAAAGAATTTTTAATTTTTTAAATAAATAAATTGATTAGGATGTGTAAAATTAAAGTGTGAAAATGATTTCGTTATTTGACGGCAAAAACTCACAAAGACTAAATCTACAGGATATCAAACAGCACTTTTAAAATAGATGAAACATTTCTTTTTTGGCTGCTATAGCACCTTGAAGTCTACATTTTATAGCAGACGGCGGCTGCCATTGTGAATTTCATGGTCAGTGACCACACTCGGAATTCTAAATGTATTCTGCTCAGAGCACACGGAAGCCAATCAGAATGCAGATTTGTTTCAGATTTGTTTTTTTTGTTTAGTTTTTTTAAATACCGGGCTTTCAGCAGTAGAAATGTTCAAAATAGTCAACTTTTAGCTACATGTCTGAATTTCTGTATATCTGATCATTTATATATATATAAAAAAAAAACACATTTATTATAAAGAAGATGTGACTATTTAATTGGATTTAAATTCTAAACTTAAAGTAGTAGAATAATAATAGTATTTTTAATTTAGCATCAGTATAATATCTTACCGAGTTGAAATGTATATCAAATTAATTATGCGTCACAGAGGGGACTTCACTACAGCTGAAATGCCAACTGGGAAAAAAATCAGGCAGCAGAGTCGAAAAAAATGCTCAACTAATAATCATAATCTGATAATCAGTTTTAGTGATTAGCCTTCTCTGTGCTTGGGGAGAATACTAGAGAGCTTACAATTTAAAGGGACACTACCACTTACATAAGATGTAACTATATAACCTGGTCATTTAAAACAAACACATATATAAATCCTATGCCACTGTTTTTTTTTTTTTGTTTTCATATGATTTAAATAATTGCATATAAAAGGAAAAATAAAATTACGTGTTTATCTCCTGGCTCCATTTTGTGAATATTTCCCATCATGCAACATCGTCCGAAATCTTCCAGCCAGTCTCACTTGACAACTGTGGCAAAAGCCTGCATGATGATGTCATAAGATACTCCCCCTGCTCTCTTACTGGCTCCTGTGTTTCATAGTGGGCAGGACTAGGTGGCTGTGTACAACTTTTTTTTTACCTGCCTTCGAACACATAGAGAGGAGATTGACCTGATCCAACAGGATCATAACTCCACCCCCTTGTGATGTAATAGTTACATTACCCTCCCATTCAATGCAAGTCTATGGTCAGAATTCTGACTTATAGACTGCATTCTGTGTCCCCAGCCCCAAAGTGAGATACTAGTGCTGTAAAGTCACTGGGGGATGGCACCCAAAAACACTATATTTCACAAAATGGCGGCGCCCAGTCACACTTGTTTAGTAAAATATTTAATTAGATACAGTTACATAACAAAAACAAAAGACATATCTGAAATTAACAATACAAAATAAAAAAGTGTCCCTTTAATGAACAGTTCCCAGTGTATGGAGACTGTCCAGTGAAATTGGCATTAATAAAATAAAAAATTCTGTTCCAGATATTCCGACATGGGGACAGGGCTCCCATTGATACGTACCCAACCGATCCTTATAAAGAAACGATTTGGGAAAATGGACTGCAGCAGCTCACACAGGTAAAGGCTGAGCTTGTGGTTCATGTTGGATCCTTCATTCACCTACACATTTATAGTGTATCTTATACGCAAACACAGGGATGGGCAAAGTGTCTGTACACGGTCACTAATGCCCATGCCAAGGTCAGCGAAGGTCCATAGAGCATCATTAGGTTGTCCATTATCACGGACAATGCTGGTACCTATGCCTGCACAAACGTTAGGTCTCATAAGGGTCTACTAAATGAAGATCAAAGGGGACTGAGACGGGAAGGTCACATTTAAGGCCAAAAAAGCTGAGCTGGAAAAATTGTCCTGTTCAGCTGCATTGGAGAATTTTTCCAACTCGGCTACTTTGGCCTCAAGGACGAAAATCCCTTCTCAAATCCCTGCAATTCTCACTTTTTGGAGTAGATCCTGTAATGCTGTTTGTAGGGGGCTCTTGGGCAGTGTCATTTCATGTAACGTTCATGGACGCCCCCCCAAAAACCAGCACAAAAACACTTCCCTACCCCCCTTATTAGCTGAGAAATGGACTTAGAAAGGTAAAGCAAGTAGACCAAGGGGTTAGTGTTGGGGCATTCATCTACACATTTAAAACCCTTGCGTTTACCAAAGTCATTTTTTTGGAGCTTTTAAGAAAAACACCAGTCTGTGGATTATGTGTCCACGCCCCGGCCAGTCTAATAGGCTTCCGACGTGGATAGGGTTCATTAGCATCAGTCTGCTGCTAGCTGTTTTTTGGCTACCACTCACATCAGTCTCAGCCAGTTCTAACCTTGCGCTACGTTTTTTCCCATGTCTCCCCAGGAGGGGGTTAGGCAGCAGTATGAATTGGGACAGTACCTGAGAAGAAGGTATGAACACTTCCTGAGCCCCTCTTACAGCAAACGAGAGGTATTTGATTATGAATTAGTTAATTATGAATCTTAAACAAATGGATGTATATCAATCACATCACTTATACCGACACTCTTTGTCATTTAATATCGGTTTGGGGCCTACCCTAGGTTGAAAAAAATGGTTAATGAGCCATGGATTCCTAATGTGGCTTAGTGGTGGAAAACTCTGTGGATACAGGACAGTCCAGATAAGATTGCAGATCAAGATTGGGTTGTGGACCTCAGTAGTTAGGCCCACTAGTCCTAGGGCAGCATACTAGAGTGGGGGGGGGGGGGGTACATCCTCCTCTCATAGCGTGGCCTGCCACATCTGCAGTGGCAAATCTGGCTCTGTGGACAAGGAAGGATAGGAATGTGGGGGCAATCTGGTGTTGTGGAAAGGTTATGGAGGAAGGGTGCAACAAAAGTGTTTTGGGGGTGGTGGATGGTTTTAGTCCGGCCTAGCGCAGCACAAAACCTAAATACAAGACTGGCGGACCTTCCGTGAAAGTATTTGAGTTGAGCCACGGGGGTCACTTGGCTCAGGCCTGGCTTGGGTTGCCCAAGCCCTATATATCTGATCATAACTCCACGCCGCGTAACTTTAACCGCTTTGCCTTACCTTCTCTCGATGTAGATCTACGTGCGGAGCACTGACTATGACCGCACCTTGATGAGCGCGCAGGCTAACCTGGCAGGTCTATTCCCTCCCCAAAATTCCCAGCTCTGGAATCCGGATCTACCCTGGCAGCCTATCCCGGTGCATACCGTGCCGACCTCGCAAGATCGGGTTTGTCTCTGTTTAACAATTACTACCAAGGCTACCAGGGAAAATGCAACCCTGGGCAAACCTGTACTGGGAAGCCCAGATAGGAGACAGATTGCAAGCTCTTTAGGCAAGTAGGATCTAACACTAACTGCAAGTTTCATTTAAATCCTTAGCTTGCACTTTTGTATTAAGCAGACTTATTGTGTTAGCTCACATTCAATCAACCTAGGACAGTGATGGCGAACATTTTTGAACTTGAGTGCCCAGTTTTCTACAGGAAACCAAGATGAAGCTCTCAGAGCGGCGTTTCATTTCTGGAATTTTTTGCCAATCCATAGTCGCCCATTCTCATTTCTTCCCTTCCTACAATTTCTCTTGCACCAATGGGTCAGTAAACTGTGCTGCCCTAGGCAGTCAAAGTTCGGGCACTCCCCCACTCACTTTGCACTCCTACGACATGCCGCATCACCCCATTACATGCCCCATCACCCACGTTGCACACCCACGATATGCCCCATCACCCACATTGCACACACACTAAATGCCCCATCACCCACATTACATGCCACCATCACCCTTATTTCATACCCCCACCACGTCCATTACATGCCCCCATCACCCCGATTAACTGTAAGGAGCTAAAGCTTGCTGAATGGTGGGGGAGGGAATGAAAATGTTTGGCGCACCAGAAGTGTGCTTTAACACCCTCTGGCAAAGTGCCGCCCTAGGCGAGTGCCTTGTTTGCCTTGTGGAAGACACACTACTGCTTACATCATAACATCTACTGTATCCTCCATAATTGATGGTGATACTGTAAACACATGCCTTGTGCCATCTCAGAGGTATCAGAGAGCCGCTCACGGCATCTGCGCCACAGGTTCGCCATCGCTGAACTGGGAAAACCAGTAATTTGGCAAAAAGGAAAAAGTTACCTGGGCTCTGTTAAAACATGCATTGAAAAAAAAAAAAAAAATAGAGCACATTTTACCAGCCTTGTTTTTTTAAAAACAAAAAATCTTTCTATTATTGTAATTTTTACTCAGCTCCTAAAATTTCCCGCCAAGAATTGCCCAAGATACTACGAGTTGATGAAGCAGACTGCCCAACTACCCGAATATCAGAACAAAATGAAAAGCTGGATGGTAACACAGACACATATTATCTTATATTCGACTAGCTTGTGTATTTTGTTTGTTTTATTAAGACGCATAGTTTTCTGCTGTAATCGTTCTACCGCTCGGTCATTCTTTCGTCGTACACAGGACTTCACTAAGCATCTCGCCAACTTTACCGGTTACAACATGGAGCTCACTGGCGCCCACCGCATCTGGAAAGTCTATGATACGCTATTCTGTCAGGTGGGACATCATCTATAGATTGAGTTATGGTTTGTGAACTTGCATCTCAACTGGCCTTGTGCATTTTACCAAACATTGTTTTAAAAAAAAAAAATCAACTGTAGCAAGTAATGTTTAATTGGAAGATTGCATCAAGTGTAGACATTTTAAATAGAAATGTTTTAATGAAAGAATATAAATAACGTACCTTATTGAGCCATCTTTGCTCTGTATAGCTCTAATAGGGAGCGGACATGTTTAGAATCTTCATTCACCTTGGTGCATCTGACCCAAGATTCTAAACAACATGTCTGCCCCCTGTGAGAGCTAAACAGAGCAAAGAGGTCTCAATATGGTACATTATTTATGTTCTTTCATTAAAGCACTTCTATGCAAAGTATCTACACGGGAAGCAATCTTTCAAATAAACATTAGTTCATTTTTTGATACAAATAAAAGTGAATTCTGATCTCCCCTTGGGTAGCCTTACTGGCAATAAATTTACACAAAAAGAAAACAAAGTCACATATTATTTTAGCCCCAACTAGGAAAACTATTTTGCACCAATGGACCCATACTGACCCACAGACTAAAAACGAAATTCTAGATTAAAAACTGAATTAAACTTCCTATTCCCAATGGACTGGTTGGAGAATAGGACAGCTAAGGACTATTTTTTAAGCCTTACATTTTGGAACATGACATGCAGCGACAGATACCAAATCCCAATGATCTGACTTCTTGGTATTCAATCCAACAGATTACCAAACCCTATTTAACATTTCCCCATTCATGTTTTGACTATTGATGCATTATCGACCTGAATTTGAATGGTGGGACACTATAGAGACTACACATCGGGGGAGTGAGTTTGGAGTTTCAGTGTGCTATCCGGATGTTTGTTAAATAATTATTTTACAAAAAAATTGGATATGTTTGATTAATATTTAGAAAAGAAGACACAGCAGTATATTTTTATTGCAGTGTTTAATACATTTTACCTCCATATACATTTAAGGAAACAGATTGTATTCTTATATAGTTTGATAAAAAATAAGTCAATTCTCTGGTTCGACTGTCCCAGCTACCCTGGAAACCAATGGAAAGCAGTTACCCCAGTTTTAGAACTTGGGCCCCCCAACTGACTTTTATAATGTATTATATTATATGTCATCCGAGTCTAGCCACTGTTCTCCAGCCATTGTGAGTCCTGCCTGGATATTCGCTATTACAGAGTGACACAAAAGGTACTAAAAGTACTAAAAAAAAATCCAGTGTAGGGTTTGGTTACTCGAGACTGAATTATGGCCATTAGTGCTTTAAACCATTTAATTATGCAATGCAAATAATATTATCAACGCTCCATGCACAGACAAACATTTTAGCCTCTTGATAACCCTTCAACTTGACTCTATGAGTTCATGTTGTGTTTGCATTTCAGAAATCTCACAACTTTACTTTACCCTCCTGGGCCACTCCGGAGGTACTAAGAGCCCTGGAAGAGATTTCCGCCTTTGTTATCAAGTCACACGTAGAACTGTACGAGACCAAGGAGAAGGCCCGGCTGACGGGAGGTGAGCTTCTGTAATGAGTTTTTTTGTTTGTCTTTCACTGGCTCCCTGCCTTGGAAAGTATTGTGAGAATACACAAGTGGGAACTCTCCAGTTTAGCACAAGAGGTCCTGGATATAAGAGCTCACTGGTTAACTCCCCTTGGGTATTTCCTTTTTTTTTTTTTTCTTCTCCATGTTGGGAAATTGTATTGTTAATTCTACTGCTCTCTAGCCCATGCTAAGTACTTTCAGTTCTTTAGTTTCCACTGACCGTGGTCACCTCCAGAAGCCTGAGTGAGCAACTAGGGGGGAGGAGGCTAGCCCACTCTAAAAACTGCATAGGTGACTATTACTGGCTGGTCACACTCTCCATTCCCACTATTTGGGTGCCACCTGCCAAGCCTAAGGCTCTACCCCTGCTTCTCAATAAGAGGGGAGAGCCCCACCATTCCCTGGCAATGAGGCGGAAAACACTGGGATTTGGAAACACAAACATTCAGAAACACGTATTATTTTAGAAATCGGAATGTTAATCCAGGTGTAACGGTCGTGTTCAGGAGATGGACCACAAGTGTAGATGAGGCTATAGGGACACTCACTAAGTACCGTAGGTAGCAAGTATTGGTCTTCACCTTAATGACTACACACCCTTGGTTGAGCCGCCGGTGGTATGTCACCAAGGATTTTGCTGGAACACTTACTACCGGATAGTCAGCGGACTAGTCAGCGGAAGTGGAGCCCGTATAGGATCGTACAGGAATACAGGCAAACGGAGAGTCAGGAGACAGGCCGGGTCACGGACAGGAGAGATACGGATAAACAGGTCACTAGCAGAAATCGAGGCAGGCGGCGGACGGAGAATAGTCAGGAACAGCAGGGTCATACACAGAATAATCAGGAATGCAGGAACAAACGGATGGAGAATATAGGGACGAACCGGGTCAGCAACAGATAAACAGAGTCAATCAGGAGTCAAAATGCTAGTGAGGTACACAAGGCACTATCACAGGCAAAGGTAACCTGTGAAATGACTGTTTAAATACACTACCAATTGATCAGGACACTCCTCTGATCAATTGGCAAGGGAGTGGTTAATTTAATAAATAGCCCTTTAACTGGGCTCATGAATATTCATGAAACACCGTCACTGAGTCTTGCTGGACGCGCGTCTCAGTATCGAGGGATGCTGGGGCTCTCACTCTGAGCCCCAGCCGACGGGATGGCGTCCTCCTGATCCGCGATAGCGGCGGATCAGGAGGAGAAGTAAGGTAGGTGACACCAGGTTTGTTCGTCTGGTCTGTTGAAAAGAGCAAAGTAACATTTCTAAATCCCCCATTAGTGGACAGTAATAAGCATACTGGGGCGCTTTGTAGGCCTGAGATAGCCCGTTTTTTTTAAGTCCCCAGGTGATGACCGGAAAAAAGATGGGTGAGCCTGAAAATTATAATGACCTATTTAAACATAATAATTACACAGAATTAAAAAATTCACTTGGATCATTAGTACGTCAATTTCGTGGAAATAGGTGCCTTATTCTCGTGGTATGAATTGGGTGGGATTGCCCAGGGACTGTCCCAAAAATGGGTGGGATATGTAAAAAAATATTGAGCTTCACCACCTGGCAGCTTCTTCCTTGACAACAAGACCCCCCCCCCCCTTCCCCCTGTGACTTTACAGCACTAGTATCTCACTTTGGGGCTGGGGGCCCAGAATGCAGTCTATAAGTCAGAATTCTGACCATAGACTTGCATTGAATGGGCGGGTAATGTAACTATTACATCACAAGGGGGCGGAGTTATGATCCTGTGTGATCAGGTTAATCTCCTCTCTTTGTGTTGGAAGGCAGGTAAAACAAATGTTGTACAAAGCCACCTAGTCCTGCCCACTATGATACACAGGAGCCAGTAAGAGAGCAGGGGTGAATCTTATGACGTCATCATGCAGGCTTTGGCCACAGTTGTAAAGTGAGACTTGCTGGAAGATTTTGGAAACTGTTGCATCATAGGAAAGATTCTCAAAATGGATGCTGGAGATAAACACCTAATTTTATTTACTACACAGGTAATCTACTTACATCTTATGTAAGTGGTAGTGTCCCTTTAATAATCATTGTTTATCTGGTTTTCCAACTCATTGTTCGTAGCTTTACTGATGTACAGTGTGTTCTAAGGCATGATTGACTCATGGTGTCTGTTACACCCATTATAGTGTAAGACGTGATCTCTAGAGCATTCATCCATCGCTTGCTGGTGATAACACAAGGTCAGCGACCCAATGTTATGCCAACTATGATTAACAGGAGCCAGTAAGAGAGCTGGGGTGTATGTTATGACTTATCATGCAGATTCTGGCCACAGTTATAAACTGAGACTTGCTGGAAGATTTTGTAGAATGTTGCATCATGGGTAAAATTCTCAAAATGGATGCTGGAGATAAACACCTAATTTTATTTTTACTTTTATATGCAAGTAATTCAAACAAAGAAGGGAAAAGGGTGCATACGTCTTACATATGTGTTTTCTTTTAAATGCACAGGTAATCGAGTAACATCTTATGTAAGTGGTACTGTCCCTTTAAATTAATATTATTTTTATTTTTCTTGGAACAAAAGTAATAATATGGGAAATCTCCAGATTCGTAAAACCAGTAGACACATAGTAAAACACCCTTATGCTACAGTGTACGCCTATTATAGGGAAGCAGCCAATCAGAGAAAAGAAGTCCCAGTGCATGCTGGGACATATACTACAAGAACAACAGACAAGTAATGGAAGTGCAAAATAATTATTTTTGTTTGTTTTAAGGTGACAGGTACATCAGAGTTTCCTACCCACTGATATAATTTAATTGTCTTTTTTTTTTTTTTTAAACTAGGGATCCTGGTGGATGCCATATTGAGGAACTTCTCTGAGGTTATCCAAAGAGCCTCTCCACTAAAAATGGTCATGTACTCTGCGGTGAGTTTGTATAAACTTCTCATTCTTTAACCCCGTGGCCTCATATTGTGTGGCACTGAGTAATAATAATACTAAAAACATGTTGTACACAGTGATTGTAGAGATTAGACAATGATCATTTGTGTATTATCTATACACTGAGTTTGGAGAATGGAAGGAAAATGCCTCATTTAAGAGATAAGTGTGTATCCTTTTTATCAAACGATAGAGCCACAGAACAATAAAGTCAATGTATTATATATAAATATTCGCCAACTGGTAGGATGAACGCCGCTCAAAACCCAGAGAGCGTTCGCTTGAAGATCTAACCAGGGAACGCAGGCCGCTAAGCGTGCGATTTCAAAACTAGCGAGAGCAGTAGTGATCCATACGTATCTGGACACACATGCCGTAGAACTGAATTAACGGAGCACACGCTGATAGGCCTCAAAATGTCGCTCTATCCAGGTTCCAAAAGGGAGGCAGCATTAACCGCTAAAATGTTGAAAAGTAGATTTGAAGTTATGCGGGAGGAACACCAAACAGTTTGGACTGGACTGCGCCATTTTCAAGGTGATAATCTCTTAAAAATGGTGCAGTGGATATTGCAATATATATATATATACATCAGTGAGTGCCCTGTTGCTTAAAAAAAAACTATTAACCGTTTTTTTTTAACCCTTGCTTCCTTAAAGGAACATGTCCTCAGTCTCCGGAGTAAACTGGATGTCCATCTTAATAGATACAGGCGGGATTAGTCGCGACTGTGACTCACAGCAGAGACACAGCCAGCCTGGAGGTATCAGCCTCCAGCACAGTATCAGCGCATACTCAGCCAATCAGAGCAGTGACTCTGACCTCGTCTGATCGGGGGCTGGAGTGTGCTAGCGCAGAGAGAGAGAGAGACCTTCATTTGTTGCATGGGATCGGCACAGGGTACCTAGATTGTATTGATAGTTGTGTCGCCTGCTTATGACATCACCTGTGGCTTAATATGCAAATGACACGTTTTCCATTGAAAGTAGTTAATTTGCATATAAACCGCCAGGTGATGTCATTAGCAGGAGACTCCACCGCTAAAACATTTAAAACACATTTTCTCCTAATTGATACATTTGCTTGCAGTTCTGGTAACTATACATGTGGGAATTTTCAATGCCATGAGTACCATTACGTTCTGTGTAATAATAATAATAACATTTATTAGTTAATGTTACGTCTGAAAGCAGAAAAATGCTACATAAACAAAAATGTGGATTTTTTTTTTTTTTACATTTTATTATTATGCAATTATTTAATTCCCAGGTGCCTGCCTCTTTGCTGATTGAAGATAACGGATTGTTTGTTTGCTTTTTGTTGCATGTTAAATATGTTTATACATTCTTGTCTGTTGTTTTATCTTAGCATGACAGTACCCTCATAGCCTTGCAGGCAGCTCTGAGTGTCTATAATGGGATTCACCCACCCTACGCATCCTGCCACATCTTTGAGTTTTACACGGAGAGCGACGGGTAAGTTATATGCTCCTTCATGTCATTGATGGTACATGCAAGGATCGGCTGCCATTTACTCGCACTGATATGAAGTCCTCTCTTCTGGCTGGTGCGCTGTGCGGAAGGATATGAACACATCCAGTCGCACTTCCGCTAATCACAGCGCACCGGATGCGCACTGAGCAGGACAGCAGTCTTTACCACTGCCCCACACCGCCAAGGAGACATTACAGCGCCCAGCCCCAGATACAGACAGGTGTCGAGCATCCTTACGGGATAGGGATACTCGTTACTTGACCAGAGTCACATAAAAAAAAGGGCCTGAATATAAGGTGGCGAAAAAGTTTTGAAAGTGAATATATTTTTATACTTAAGGATAACTGTCCCCATTACCCCCTCTGGAGCTCAATTCTCCTCGTTTAGGCTGTCAGGACACAAAAAGACAGGACTGTCCCAGCAAATACAGGACTGCTGGCAACGAATGTATTTGGACATGTGAAAAATTTTATGGTACTCACTAAGAGCTGTGTACTAAAAGTCATGTTGCTGGTGAGTTGAGATCTCACTGACTGCATAACGCTTTCCTTAAATCTTTAAAAACTCTCACTTTTTACAAAAGCGTTAGGCAGGGTCAGCTATTACCAGCAAGATCTTGGTGACTGTTGTTTAGATTCCAACCAATTCATTCCAGTTGAACTGCTGCTAAAACCATTTTAATAATGTCATTCATAATTGTGATGCTGTGCCTTTAAAACAAGGGTCCTGTTCCAACCAATGTGCAGTCTAAAAATATAAACATTGCTTCTCATCTATGGTCTTACACAATGGCACACATCTGGTGCAGTGTCTCAGTGTGACTGTCCCCCAGTCTGCACACTCACTTCCTTCTGGCTGGGGTGATGCACAGGACGGGTGATGCAGATGATCTCACAGGAAGTCATATGATGCATGCATGAAACACTTCTACTAACATCTGATGGCCAGGACACAGAGCTTAATGTGACTTCTCTTTAAATGGAATGTGTCACATAAACACTGTTTTTACCGTGACTATAGAAAGTATAAAATGATTGAAAATGATCTATACATTGAGATAGCAAACCTGCAAGCAAAGGCCTAAATATGGAGAAAAATGTGTTTTATTTGTGTCTGCGGAGTCTCCAGCTTATGACATCACCTGTGGCACGGTATGCAAATTACACATTTCCCTTTAAAAAGTAGATAATTTGCATATCAAGCCAGAGGTTATGTCATAAGCAGGAAACTCCACAAAGTTTGCTTATTAAACTTATGAACGTGTGTTAAAAGGCTGCATAGTACCACATCCACTGTGGTGCCCCCCTGGTTTTACATTCGTTACATCTATATGGATGGTACAGTTGTAAATACTTCCTCTGTTCCATCCCTCGCAGCACACACAGTGTCAGCATGTACTACAAGAACGATTCAAGTAAGGACCCCTATGAGTTGGTGCTACCAGGATGCTCCTCCCCATGCCCCCTGCAGCACTTCACCCAGCTGACTGCCCCAGTCATCCCAGAGGACTGGCAGAAGGAATGCCAATCACAGGAGCAGCGGCCAAGACCAGGTAGCAAAGAGCAGCGCATGCCAGCTTGTATAGTGTGTGTGTGGATAACGCAGGACTGACATCACATTATCTTACTTTCAGATGTCACAATCTTGGTTTTATCCTTGGCGGTGGGAGTCTTGGGGCTGGCGCTGATAGGGGTACTGCTATGGGGCTGGAGGAAGAGGATTATACCATCATGGAGACTGCCGACCCACTAATGAGCATTAAGCATACACTGTTTATGTAAGAGATGTGTTTAAACTGATTTGCAATTTTACCAGGATTTAAGGCTCTTTCTAAATAACCCTGTGGTGTCTAGGATAGCCTTATACCTATCTCATGTATGCTTAAACTCCTTTATTGTATTAACCTCTACCACTTCTACTGGAAGACTATTCCATACATCCACTACCCTCTCAGTAATGTAATACTTTCATTAGTCCCTGGCCTTATCTTATATCTAGGATAGCCTTATACCTATCCCATGCATGCTTAAACTCCTTCACTGTATTAACCTCTACCACTTCTACTGGAAGGCTATTCCATACATCCACTACACTCTCAGTAAAGTAATACTTACATTAGTCCCTGGCCTTATCTTATATCTAGGATAGCCTTATACCTATCCCACGCATGCTTAAACTCCTTCACTGTATTAACCTCTACCACTTCTACTGGAAGACTATTCCATACATCCACTACCCTCTCAGTAAAGTAATACTTTCATTAGTCCCTGGCCTTATCTTATATCTAGGATAGCCTTATACCTATCCCACGCAGGCTTAAACTCCTTCACTGTATTAACCTCTACCACTTCTACTGGAAGACTATTCCATACATCCACTACCCTCTCAGTAAAGTAATACTTTCATTAGTCCCCAGTTCCCTATCTAATATCTAGGATAGCCTTATACCTATCCCACGCATGCTTAAACTCCTTCACTGTATTAACCTCTACCACTTCTACTGGAAGACTATTCCATACATCCACTACCCTCTCAGTAAAGTAATACTTTCATTAGTCCCTGGCCTTATCTTATATCTAGGATAGCCTTATACCTATCCCATGCATGCTTAAACTCCTTCACTGTATTAACCTCTACCACTTCTACTGGAAGACTATTCCATACATCCACTACCCTCTCAGTAAAGTAATACTTTTATTAGTCCCTGGCCTTATCTTATATCTAGGATAGCCTTATACTTATCCCATGCATGCTTAAACTCCTTCACTGTATTAACCTCTACCACTTCTACTGGAAGACTATTCCATACATCCACTACCCTCTCAGTAATGTAATACTTTCATTAGTCCCTGGCCTTATCTTATATCTAGGATAGCCTTATACCTATACCACGCATGCTTAAACTCCTTCAGTGTATTAACCTCTACCACTTCTACTGGAAGACTATTCCATACATCCACTACACTCTCAGTAAAGTGATACTTTCATTAGTCCCTGGCCTTATCTTATATCTAGGATAGCCTTATACCTATCCCACGCATGCTTAAACTCCTTCAGTGTATTAACCTCTACCACTTCTACTGGAAGACTATTCCATACATCCACTACACTCTCAGTAATGTAATACTTTCATTAGTCCCTGGCCTTATCTTATATCTAGGATAGCCTTATATCTATCCCACGCATGCTTAAACTCCTTCACTGTATTAACCTCTACCACTTCTACTGGAAGACTATTCCATACATCCACTACCCTCTCAGTAAAGTAATACTTTCATTAGTCCCTGGCCTTATCTTATATCTAGGATAGCCTTATACCTATCCCACGCAGGCTTAAACTCCTTCACTGTATTAACCTCTACCACTTCTACTGGAAGACTATTCCATACATCCACTACCCTCTCAGTAAAGTAATACTTTCATTAGTCCCCAGTTCCCTATCTAATATCTAGGATAGCCTTATACCTATCCCACGCATGCTTAAACTCCTTCACTGTATTAACCTCTACCACTTCTACTGGAAGACTATTCCATACATCCACTACCCTCTCAGTAAAGTAATACTTTCATTAGTCCCTGGCCTTATCTTATATCTAGGATAGCCTTATACCTATCCCACGCAGGCTTAAACTCCTTCACTGTATTAACCTCTACCACTTCTACTGGAAGACTATTCCATACATCCACTACCCTCTCAGTAATGTAATACTTTCATTAGTCCCTGTCCTTATCTTATATCTAGGATAGCCTTATACCTATCCCATGCATGCTTAAACTCCTTCACTGTATTAACCTCTACCACTTCTACTGGAAGACTATTCCATACATCCACTACACTCTCAGTAAAGTGATACTTTCATTAGTCCCTGGCCTTATCTTATATCTAGGATAGCCTTATACCTATCCCACGCATGCTTAAACTCCTTCAGTGTATTAACCTCTACCACTTCTACTGGAAGACTATTCCATACATCCACTACCCTCAGTAAAGTAATCCTTTCATTAGTCCCTGGCCTTATCTTATATCTAGGATAGCCTTATGCCTATCTCACAGATGCTTAAACTCCTTCACTGTACTAACCTCTACCACTTCTACTGGAAGACTATTCCATACATCCACTACCCTCTCAGTAAAGTAATACTATCATTAGTCCCTGGCCTTATCTTATATCTAGGATAGTCTTATACCTATCCCATGCATGCTTAAACTGCTTCACTGTATTAACCTCTACCACTTCTACTGGAAGACTATTCCATACATCCACTACCCTCTCAGTAAAGTAATACTTTCATAAGTCCCTGGCCTTATCTTATATCTAGGATAGCCTTATACCTATCCCATGCATGCTTAAACTCCTTCACTGTATTAACCTCTACCACTTCTACTGGAAGACTATTCTATACATCCACTACCCTCTCAGTAAAGTAATACTTTCATTAGTCCCTGGCCTTATCTTATATCTAGGATAGCCTTATGCCTATCTCACAGATGTTTAAACTCCTTCACTGTATTAACCTCTACCACTTCTACTGGAAGACTATTCCATACATCCACTACCCTCTCAGTAATGTAATACTTTCATTAGTCCCTGGCCTTATCTTATATCTAGGATAGCCTTATGCCTATCTCACAGATGCTTAAACTCCTTCAGTGTATTAACCTCTACCACTTCTACTGGAAGACTATTCCATGCATCCACTACCCTCTCAGTAAAGTGATACTTTCATTAGTCCCTGGCCTTATCTTATATCTAGGATAGCCTTATACCTATCCCACGCATGCTTAAACTCCTTCACTGTATTAACCTCTACCACTTCTACTGGAAGACTATTCCATACATCCACTACCCTCTCAGTAAAGTAATACTTTCATTAGTCCCTGGCCTTATCTTATATCTAGGATAGCCTTATACCTATCCCACGCATGCTTAAACTCCTTCACTGTATTAACCTCTACCACTTCTACTGGAAGACTATTCCATGCATCCACTACCCTCTCAGTAATGTAATACTTTCATTAGTCCCTGGCCTTATCTTATATCTAGGATAGCCTTATACCTATCCCACGCATGCTTAAACTCCTTCACTGTGTTTACCTCTACCACTTCCGCCGGAAGACTATTCCATACATCCACTACCCTCTCAGTAAAGTAATACTTCCTGATTTAACACTCTTCCTCTACTAAATTTATTTTTCATTAAAGGATTCTTTATTATACTCATTGTAATAAAAAAAGGTTCTCCAAAAAAAAAAAAAAAATTAAGATTCAACATCAGATTTGGGGCTAAAACAAAGTTTCCTGTTACTTTGCAGATCAAAGAAAGATAGCCCCATCTTTAAAGGCCCACTATAGCCTACAGTTAGATAGCATTTAATAAGATTAGGTGTAGTAAACAGAAATGCTTTGATACAATATCCAAAGTTACCGTGTTTCTCCCCTCCACCATCAGGTTCTAATATTCTTATAAATTAGCTGCAGAGAGCATGTTAGCTGACCAAGATTTCTATAAAGTCTTTCTATTTGTACAAGTGTTTAATCTATGTACAGGTTACATTTTCCATACTAAGTTTAGTATCTCTGCATGTTGATCTGACTCCTGTGCTAGTTTTCTGCTAGTAGTAGTTTATGGAGATTGTTCTGTTGAGCATTTTCCTTGCACCAGAGCTGACTACACATCTGTGCCTGGTCCATCAGTTGTCATGAAGGGGTTAAGATATACCCTTCTTTAAGATCTAAAGGAGTAGTACTGCGTTAGCCATGGGGAAAAGAGACAGGAAACGCGTAGGGTTAAAAATACCATTTTTTTTGTCCAACCGTTAGATTGCAAGCTTCCACGACCAAGTTGGTAGCTTCGGTTATGCACTTTTTTTAATACACATTTTTGCCTTTATAAAGCGGTTAACTATGTTTTGCAGTTAGGAATTTGATTTTGGCCTTTATGACTGGTCTTGGAAGCTTGCAATCAAACTGGGATCATTTTAACCATACACATTCCCTTTCTTTAAAAGTACAGCACCGAGTACAGGCTTGACAACAGGGCAGTGTAGAGATGCTCAGGGACTTCCGTACACAGCAGGATGAAGCCAGAAGAGATGGCCTAGATCCCACTGTACCTGATCTGCAGGGAGTGTGTGAATAGTAAGCAAGGATGTACAAGATGGGTAAACTTAAACCTTCAAATAACCAGCTAACCTTTGTACAGGAGGCAACAAAAAAAAACAAAAACAAAATATATTATTTTTAGTCATCTTTATTAAATTCAGTCCTGTTCAATGTTTCATCCAGTACAATCTGAAAGAAATAAAATCACTGCTTAGATAGCAATACACATGACAGCATAACTAATCTATGAGACATTGTTCCCAACAAGTAGGAGTTAAATCTACACTTACTACATCTCATGGTATTTTGTGGGATGTAAGAAGCTAAAACCAGGCAACAGTTACAACGCAAGAGGACAGTCTTCAATTAAATGGAAAATAAGGAATTACTGTATAACTATTGAGAAGTTAGACAGCGAATACCATCCAGCATTGGAAATACAATACAGCTAGTGGCATGTTCCCTCAGTCCCACTGCATGTCAAGACAGAGGGGCACAGTTATCGCTCAGGGGTGTCAGAGCCCAGTGCTAACATCATAGGGACAGGCCAAAACAGATTTTAAAAATTCGAGAGGAAATGGAGTGTTACCTGTTCATTGGATCCAGGAAAGGTCATTCATCGCCCATGCAAAGCCCTGTAAAAGCAATAGAAATCGATATTTTACATCTGTAACTATCTCCTGGATATACAGGTTTAAATTACAGTAAGTTATATTGAATTGATACATTTATTCCTGTTCCCAGGATTGATAGCAACACTAGTTTATGAGATGGGAAATACATCCTGTCCCTCAGACCCTCTGCATGTCAGTACAGAGGGGCACAGTTATCACTCAGTCTAATTCAGAGCCCAGTGCTAGCATCATTGGTTCAGGATGATACCCAGCCTCACTTCCCCAGTCTTCAGACCAGCTTGCCACTCCCACTGGTGCAGTGGTACATTGGGGGGATGATCTCCAGGTCCAACACATGGTAATTTAGCTTTTAGATTTTTTATTTTTTTTTACATAGCAGGTTGAAACCAAGCAGATCAGTAAATCTCACTTGATCTGGTATCTGACTCACCAGGGTTAGATCTTAAATCTTTAATACACTATGGGAGATCAGCTTCCCATGTGCTCCACGTATTTCTCGGATGCTAGTTCAATACCCGATTTATGGTCTGAAATCTCAGCTGCATACATCACCTACAGAAAAAGAAGTGATTTTAAGTAAATTTTAATTAAGAAGGCTTTTGTGTAACAAGTTTCAAAGCAAGATTCACCAAGTTCACACAGTCAAGGATTTTAAGCATGCATGGGATAGGCACAAGGCTACCCTAGATATAAGATAAGGCCAGGGACTAATGAAAGTATTACTTTACTGAGAGGGTAGTGGATGCATGGAATAGTCTTCCAGTAGAAGGGGTAGAGGTTAATACAGTGAAGGTTTTTAAGCATGCGTTGGATAGGTATAAGGCTATCCTAGATATAAGATAAGGCCAGGGACTAATGAAAGTATTACCTTACTGAGAGGGTAGTGGATGCATGGAATAGTCTTCCTGTAGAAGTGGTAGAGGTTAATACAGTGAAGGAGTTTAAGCATGCGTGGGATAGGTATAAGGCTATACTAGATATAAGATAAGGCCAGGGACTAATGAAAGTATTACATTACTGAGAGGGTAGTGGATGCATGGAATAGTCTTCCAGTAGAAGTGGTAGAGGTTAATACAGTGAAGGAGTTTAAGCACGTGTAGGATAGGCACAAGGCTATCCTAGATATGATAGGGAAGGGAACTGGGGACTAATACAATTTAGAAAATTGGGCAGACTAGATGGGCCGAATGTGTTTCGGCAGATAAGAACCATTCTATGTTTCTAGGTTCTAAGTTGGTAATAGAATTTAAGATAGGATATATAAAAAAAAAAAAAAAGCCACTTAACACCATGATTTCCCATAACAGGCAGGAACCCAAAACACAACAAAAATAGCTCAGTATAGCAGTAGCAAACCGACCACCCCTAATTATCCCTGGCAATGCATCAGTCCTGTATTAAACCCCTCATACATTTATTGATCATGCATGAGTAGCAGTATTGCTTAGATGTCACACATACCTGCTCTGTAGTCAGGAGCAGCTGCAATCATCCAGCACAATGCTGAGCGCCTTCATCACTCAGTATCACCAGCTCTTCAAGGATGAACCACAGATCCATGGTGCTTAATGGGATCTAACCCAATAACTAGATCAGCCAGTCTCTGGCCATCACCCCTACCATGCATGGTACAGGCTATCAGCAGCATGCTGCACACACTCAATCTCTCTCACTTCCGGAGACAAAGAGATCCACGTGTCCTCCTGCGGGCCTTAAATAGAGCAGCGTGAGGACCCCACCTCCTCCCCCCGACGGGCTGACCAGCGCATTGCCTGCTCACTGAGCTCATTTATGATGATATTTCGTATAATTTTGCAGACTGTAGATCTTCCACATTGAATCACCCCAATGGATAAACAGACTCAACTAAAAGGAGCAGGGGATACACGGAAAAATGCGGTGTTTTTCAACAGGCATTTTTAGAGAAACCCTGTCAGTGTGCTTGAAATACAAGTTCCAGAATCCTCTGCGAGTCACTGGCTTGCACATCCAGGACTTACCCCTGTACCCCAGGACATGCAGCATCACCCACATTTACACCCAGGACATGCAGCATCACCCACATTTACACCCAGGACATGCAGCATCACCCACATTGAACACCCAAGACATGCCCCATCACCCACATTTATACCCAGGACATGCCGCATCACCCACATTTACACCCAGGACATGCAGCATCACCCACATTTACACCCAGGACATGTCCCATCACCCACATTTACACCCAGGACATGCCCCATCACCCACATTTACACCCAGGACATGCCCCATCACCCACATTTATACCCAGGACATGCAGCATCACCCACATTTATACCCAGGACATGCAGCATCACCCACATTGAACACCCAGGACATGCCCCATCACCCACATTGAACACCCAGGACATGCTGCATCACCCACATTTATACCCAGGACATGCCCCATCACCCACATTTATACCCAGGACATGCCCCATCACCCACATTTACACCCAGGACATGCAGCATCACCTACATTTCACATTCAGGACTTACCCCAGGACATGCCCCATCACCCACATTTACACCCAGGACATGTCGCATCACCTACATCCAGGACATGCCCCAACATCCACATTGCACATCCAGGACTTACCCCTGCACCCCAGGACATACCCCATCACCCACATTGCACGTCCAGGACTTACCCCAGGACATGCCCCATCACCCAAATTGCACATCCAGGACTTACCCCAGGACATGCCCCATCATCCACATGCACACCAGGGACATGCCCCAGCCAACACCTAGATTGCACACCCATGGGCAGTAGCCAGTCTCCGGTGTCCCAGTCACCATATAATAATATCTATACTGTGGGGATGCAGTCCCAAATCCCTCTGTGCCAGAAACAAGCAGGACAGAGGTAGAGCTCCCAAAATCAGGACAGTTGGACAGTACTGTGTAAATATTCACAGTATATGCAATATTTAGGTGACAGAGCCCCTTCAATCCATTGGATTGTGTCTGTGTGTATAAACATCTAACACTGCTGGGCTGCACTCTGCATGATCTTTCTGCAGCATGTGGAACACATATGGCTCTCTGGAAACATGGCCAACGTTGGCCACTATGCACACATTGTTGGTTAATGAATCAATGTGGTTATGTGGGATTAGTTCCTTCATTTACTAACTGATTTCCAGAAAGTGGGCCCCTGGGAGAGCACATGGGAAAAATGAAACAGCTGTCCCTTCCCACAAGTTCACAAGTATTTGTTAAATGGAAAGTGATAATTAGCAGTGTATATTGCTATTCAATTACGTAGCACAATGTGATTACTACTAGAACAATAAAAATAGATAAATAAAAGTAGAGTATTTAATTAGATTAAATGTTCTGCATTTCCAAAATGTGTCCACTAGATGGCGGTCTTGTAAGGAAAGAAATCTGTTTTACAGCTATTATTACTTATGTCCTGGATGGTTATGTGAACTGTATGGAAGGCTGCAGAGCTTAGGTAGGGCACTGATTGAACAGTGCTGGCTCGTGAGATTAAAGGAACAGTCTAGTCCCCAGACTCACTTTGGTGCAAGATGAAGATCACAGCTTGTATAATGCACAGGCTTTTATCCCTGTGTGATTTGATGCAGGCATTCTGCACAAATCACGTTTAATATTTGACTCAAGCCCTCCCCAGTGATTACTCTGCATGTTTACTGCAGGTGCAGCAGCACTGATTATATAGACACTGAGGATATAAAGTTTTGTTTCATATAGTCACTTCCTTTGCTGCTAGAATAGAATACATTGTGTGGACTGTAATAGACTTGCTCTTGTACATAGTACGATCTCTTATCAGTGCAACACATTCATTTGACACATAGAAAAACGGTGCTTGCAGGGGGGGGGGGGGTTTGGGGGAGGTCTTCTGTTTATGACAAGTTTTGTTTCATATAGTCACTTCCTGTGCTTCTCAAATTGAGTCTATTGTGTGGCCTCTGAGTGACCGTGCTCTCGTACACGTAGGATCTCTTAACAGTGCAACACATTGATGACATCACCAGAGAGACAGGATATTCCATTCATTTGGATGAAATTATTCTCATTGGTTCTTGCAGCAAAAAAAAAAAAGGTAATGACTTTTACTCAGCTAGTGCGGTCAGTCCTTGTTTCTTGCAGACTGCTGTAATTTCACAATTTCATCTAGCTGTAAGTATATTATATTAAGCAAAGCAGCACTGATTCTATAGACACTGAGGATATAAAGTTTTGTTTCATATAGTCACTTCCTGTGCTCCTCCAATTGAATACATAGTGTGGACTATGATAAACTTGCTCTTGTGCACAGTAGGATCTCTTATCAGTGCCACACAAGAAAATAACTTTTACTCAGTTAAATCCAATTAATGAATCACGGTAGGTCCTATGAGATCTCCACCCTGATTAATTAATTGGATTGTGTCTGTATGTATATCCATCCTACATACTGCCGGGCTGCACTTGCATGCACACAATCCAATTAATTAATCAGGGTGGAGATCTCATAGGACCTACCATGATTAATTAATGGGATTGTGTGTGTGTGTGTATATCCATCTCATATACTGCAGGGCTGCACTTTGCATGCCCTTTCTGCAGCATGTGGACAAATATGTGTCCCTGGAAACATGGCCGATGTTGGTGGGCTCACAATAAGTTACTTTATGGGGGCTATGCACTAAAAGGTGAGCTGCAGGTAAGGGAACATTTAATTTATCCATATTACTTATACACAGTGCAGGACAGCAGGTTTGTCCATGAACAATGTATAGCTAAATTGCTCGGAGAAAAGGTTCATTCACCTCAATTCACCAGCAACTCGCCTTTTATTGAATAGACCTTGTATTAATAGATCATTATTACTTGATTTATAAAATTCTAGGATCACCTCTGAGCTAGTTTTTAGTTTGATATACAGATATAGAGAGCGATAAAATAAAAACTGATTAATAAACCAGACAGTGGGAAAGAAAGTTTGGGTCACTGGGGCATTTAGACTACAGCCCTCTGAGCCAGGTTAGAGTGCAGCAATTGCCCCCTTGCCAGCCCTTCCCTGGCTTGGGGGGCAACCCTAAAAGTGATATTGATCCCTTGCAGTGACATCCTGCGACCATCGGGGTGCGCTGTAGTAGATGGCAGGAATGTGTAGGTGTGTCAAAGAGTGAAAATGCCTGGAATATTTACAGTTAATGGGCTCAGGCTTCTCAGTGGCTCCATACAGAAATAAGCTGGATCTCCGCAAGTCCCATCAAAGCGGGAGTATGGGGCAGGCCGAGCCCTGGGTGGGGCGGATTTTATTCTTAGCATCCCCAGCTGTCGTCTGGAATGCAGTGTGGATAGGAAGAGCGAGCCTCCCGAAAACAGAGTTCCACAGCCACACACGGTGTGACCCTGGGGGCCAGCTACAGCTCCCTGGGTTAATGTACATACACAGCAGCTGTTAAAGTGGTGCAGTCACCATGGAAACCAATGCAATGTTGGAGCGGAGTGCTCCAATGATGGTTCCCATAATGTACCTTTTCCCTTATCACTGATTTGTTTGCAGATAATTGTCCTATAATTTGTTCTGAAGGTTTTGCCCCCGATGCAAATGAGAATGCTAAGCAGAATGGGAATCTGAACAGTCAGAAGAGGGGAGGAGGCTCAGAGGAGTTGCCCAAGGTGTCCGCACTGGAGTAGATGAGGTAGCACGACACAGCACATGCTGAAGAGTCATAGATTAATTGGTTGTTCCGGCACATTATATCAGGTCAAAAGGTAAGTTTTAGATGAACCCTTTAACATGGAATTTTTATTTTTAATAATCCTCTCTAAAATGTATTCTTTCTTCTATAACTAAAGAAAAAAACAGATGGCTATGGGGTCCAGACTGCACCGTGATGATGGTGGGGAGGGGGTCCAGACTGCACCGTGATGATGGTGGGGAGGGGGTCCAGACTGCACCGTGATGATGGTGGGGAGGGGGTCCAGACTGCACCGTGATGATGGTGGGGAGGGGGTCCAGACTGTAAATACGTACAAGACAAAGACTCAACTTTCTGTCACCCAACAATTTCCTATCCAGAAGCTCTGAATAAAATGAATGTGAGGTTTAAAAAAACAGCAGAGCAGCCAACTGTAGACTTAAAATGTCATCACATATGTTTTTTTACGTAAACCAGCTGGTTAGCTGGACCCTGTACAACATTTTATTTTTATTGGGTGACTACCAGACATTGCACCTTTAAACGATGGAGTCAGGAGAGAATTAACCCTTTTAATGACATAGTCGTTGGTAAGTTGGCTCCTAGCTGTATCCACCTCGGTGTCCGCCTGTTCTTGGCCGCGCTTTCCTTGCGGCAGTTTCCTCGCAGACCTTTCAGCAGCGCCCGATTTCATCGCACGGCGCTGAATCGAAAGGTTAGAGTTATGGTTGGTTTTAGGGGTAATGTTTAGTATTCATTTTCATTCAGATATAAATAGGCAGCGATCAAACTTAGATCAAATTAGAGGGAAAACCGAAAATACAAGAAAACAATACGAGGAGGATCACACTTCAATAAGTGGAAAAACATAGCTGCCAACATCGGCCATGTTTCCAGGGACACATAATTGTTCCACATGCTGCAGAAAGAGCATGCAAAGTGCAGCTCGGCAGTATGTAGGATGGATATACGCACATACACAATCCAATTAATTAATCAGGGTGGAGATCTCATAGGACCTGCCATGATTAATTAATTGGATTGTGTCTGTGCGTATATCCATCCTACATACTGCTGGGCTGCCCTTT
Organism: Pelodytes ibericus; assembly: GCA_036172795.1. NCBI lineage: Eukaryota > Metazoa > Chordata > Amphibia > Anura > Pelodytidae > Pelodytes > Pelodytes ibericus. Next base: position 66,225,289 of record CM069866.1, read on the forward strand.
GCATGCTCTTTCTGCAGCATGTGGAGCAAATATGTGACCCTGGAAACATGGCCGATGTTGGCAACTTTGGTATACGAATCACACATTTCCCATTGAAGCAGTTCATTTGCATACCGTGTCACAGGTGATGTCATAAACAGGAGACTCCGCACACACATTCTTCTCCTAATTTAAGCATTTGCTGGCAGTTTTGCTAACACAATGTATATAGATCATTTTAAATAAGTTTTCATGCTCCACCTGCACAGAAACAGCAGTGTTCAGGCGATAAAGTCCCTTTAAAACATGGAGCGCTCAGCTACGCCCCTAGGAATATTACTAATTATACTGAAACTGGGAGACAAACATGTCATTACAACAACTCCGCTAGTCATGCTTGCATTTGGCTGGCAAAGAGTGATAGGAATTGCACAATCCCGGCGCTGGTGTACCCCTAATCTAGATCAGGTGACCCCAGCAGCTCCAATCCAGTCCTGATTGGAAAGCAGTCTTACGAGGGTCCGATGCTATTTCCAGGGGTGCATAGTCTGGGCAGGTATTTATAGCCTTGGTTTAGTATGTTTACTACTGCTCGGTCTCTCTTGGCCATTCTGTGTCCGATTATCTTGAATGGGAGATGGAGCAACTGTTTGAAGACAAATAAATATAATGGGAGTCTTGCTGGGATCAGAGCTAGCTGCAACATGAAGGGAAAGCGAACCAATTGTCACCAATTAAATGAAAATCGAGGATACCTAAAAACCTGTATATAAATAAAGGTACATTGTTATATATGTTAACATCCATTAAATTGGACTTTCACAGACGCCCTCCCTATCTCTGACAGTAGTGCCATCCCAGCAAGTCTGACCCAGACCTTAGTATATTCTGAGCACATCTGAGGTTGCTGGCAGAACATCTCCAGATTGTCAATTTGTAATCCCCCCCCTCAAACTCTGTACCTTCCTGTGAGCCGTACTATGTTATAGGTTTACAACCCCATTTCTTTCCTTCCCTCCCCGACCTCAGCGTAGCGTTGCCACCTTTTCTTCTTGGTACTGTCTCCATAGACTTAACATTGGCCTGATGACAGTTTTTTACCGGCCTAGCGGTAAAATACCGGCCAGGTGGCAACCCTACGTATATATATATATATATATATATATAAAATCATAGTTGCCAACATCGGCCATGTTTCCAGGGACACATATTTGTTTCACATGCTGCAGAAAGAGCATGCAAAGTGCAGCCCGGCAGTATGTAGGATGGATATACGCACAGACACAATCCAATTAATTAATCATGGTAGGTCCTATGATATCTCCACCCTGATTAATTAATTGGCTTGTGTCTGTGCGTATATCCATCCTACATACTGCCGGGCTGCACTTTGCATGCTCTTTCTCTTTATATATATCACTCTTATTGCAACAAGCAGAGCAAGATACCCTTAGTTTTATAATTTATGTTTATTTTTTTGCTTCCCCTCATGTTACTAATGTATGAAAAATTCTTAATGAAAATAAAAATAAGCAAAAAACTTTTCTGGCCACTGAAGCATCAGTCCCAGTCTATGGCTCAGTCTTCCTTCTCTTATGATCAGGTCTTGTGAGATGCCAGGACATCTGCAAGTACAGTATTTTGGTCCCAGCTGTGGCTCTTTCCCAGCACACTGTGCAGCTGCTCCATTGACACCATGATAATCCCATGAGAGGGGAACAGGTCAGCCCTCTGCTAGCAGTGGAAGCAGGACTCTTGGAAAATATTAGGCTGCAAAGGATTCTGGGTAAATCTCTCTTCTGCCACCGCAGCCGTGTCTGGGCGTGCCAGTGTGCGCCTCTCATGACACGCCTATTTGGAGGGGCACGGGGATCAGTGTCTTCGTGCCCCCAGGTTTTCTGTTCATGCCCCTTTCTGACAACAAATGGTCTGGAATAATTTCCAGCTCTCCGGCCAAGTGTCACAACTGGAGAGTTTAATTCCCAGCTTAACCCGCCCACGGGGCGCTCATCTCTAATTCTGCTTTTTCGATAGTGTGACAGGGGTGGTGACTGGCAGCAGCAGTTCTGGAGAGGTGATGTCTGAAAGGGACAATGTTTTCACGGCTGAGAGCTTGGTGCTAGATGCTGCTCAGGCTACAGAAGCCATTTTTGAGTCTTGCTTCACACCGTAGGTGTAATGATCAGTTTCCTGGCCTACTTGGTTGGAAAGCTACTAAGTTGGCCTCGTCTGATGACATCACGGTGTGGCTGTGCTCGTCCTGTAGGCAGCATTGTGATGTTGAAGGCACGTACTCTCTCTTTTGTGCATATGCGTGACGCCGTAACGTGAAGGCACAGTTGCCGCACTGATTTTCGCTATCGAAAATTTTGAATATTGCATACTCCCCAGCTTTCGTCAGCTGAAGAAAAGAGCTATCAGGTGGCAGAGTCGCGTGATGTCAAGAGACCTCCCGGAAGATTGATACCGGGTGTCACAGAGCTCCACAGCAATAAAACTCACAGTAATGTGCAGTGTGTATCACAGAGATCCACAGCAATAAAACTCACAGTAATGTGCATTGTGTATGAGTGTATCACAGACTCCACAGCAATAAAACTCACAGTATTGTGCAGTGTGTGAGTGTATCACAGAGCTCCACAGCAATAAAACTCACAGTATTGTGCAGTGTGTGAGTGTATCACAGAAATCCACAGCAATAAAACTCACAGTATTGTGCAGTGTGTGAGAATATAACAGACTCCACAGCAATAAAACTCACAGTGTGTGTGTGTATCACATAAAACCACAGCAATAAAACTCACAGTATTGTGCAGTGTGTGAGTGTATCACAGACTCCACAGCAATAAAACTCACAGTATTGTGCAGTGTGTGAGTGTATCACAGACTCCACAGCAATAAAACTCACAGTAATGTGTAGTGTGTGAGTGTATCACAGACTCCACAGCAATAAAACTCACAGTAATGTGCAGTGTGTGAGTGTATCCCAGACTCCACAGCAATAATACTCCCAGTAATGTGCAGTGTGTGAGTGTGCCACAGACTCCACAGCAATAAAACTCACAGTAATGTGCAGTGTGTGAGTGTATCACAGAGCTCCACAGCAATAAAACTCACAGTAATGTGCAGTGTGCGAGTGTATCACAGAGCTCCACAGCAATAAAACTCACTGTATTGTGCAGTGTGTGTGTGTATCACAGAGCTCCACACAATAAAACTCACAGTAATGTGCAGTGTGTGAGTGTATCACAGAGTTCCACACAATAAAACTCACAGTAATGTGCAGTGTGTGAGTGTATCACAGAGCTCCACAGCAATAAAACTTACTGTATTGTGCAGTGTGCGAGTGTATCACAGAGCTCCACAGCAATAAAACTCACTGTATTGTGCAGTGTGTGAGTGTATCACAGAGCTCCACAGCAATAAAACTCACTGTATTGTGCAGTGTGTGAGTGTATCACAGAGCTCCACAGCAATAAATCTCACTGTATTGTGCAGTGTGCGAGTGTATCACAGAGCTCCACAGCAATAAAACTCACTGTATTGTGCAGTGTGTGAGTGTATCACAGAGCTCCACAGCAATAAAACTCACTGTATTGTGCAGTGTGTGAGTGTATCACAGAGCTCCACAGCAATAAAACTCACTGTATTGTGCAGTGTGTGAGTGTATCACAGAGCTCCACAGCAATAAATCTCACTGTATTGTGCAGTGTGCGAGTGTATCACAGAGCTCCACAGCAATAAAACTCACTGTATTGTGCAGTGTGTGAGTGTATCACAGAGCTCCACAGCAATAAAACTCACTGTATTGTGCAGTGTGTGAGTGTATCACAGAGCTCCACAGCAATAAATCTCACTGTATTGTGCAGTGTGTGAGTGTGTCACAGACTCCACAGCAATAAAACTCACAGTAATGTGCAGTGTGCGAGTGTATCACAGAGCTCCACAGCAATAAAACTCACTGTATTGTGCAGTGTGCGAGTGTATCACAGAGCTCCACAGCAATAAAACTCACTGTATTGTGCAGTGTGCGAGTGTATCACAGAGCTCCACAGTAATAAAACTCACTGTATTGTGCAGTGTGTGAGTGTATCACAGAGATCCACAACAATAAAACTCACAGTAATGATTTAACAACAGTAAATATGTTTAGAAATTAACCTCCCCCTCAGGCCACTTAGTGCCCCTCTTTGGCTATTTGACATTAGAAGGTTTAGTGTTTTCATGCCACGTGTGGAAAGTGACTTCAGTGGAAGCAATACTCAAACCAAACCAACATCATCTTCAGATTGATCATCTGAGCGCCTGCCAAGGAAAAAGTCCCAGCACTCCCAACACAACCAAAACATTATCGCTTTAATCTTCAGTGCCCACTGTAACATTACACTGGATGCCCATGTACTGCCCCACCAGTATACCCCTCTCCCATCACTGCACCCAGGGAGCATCTGAGAGCTGGTCACCAGCACGATCTCCATTAGACTGTGGATTCTTAAAACTGCTTTCCCCATTTGACACTGTCTAATGTTACCCCTCCTACCTCCCCCCCTTCTCTCTCTCTCTCTCTCTCCATACCCCCTCCTCTCCTGGCTATCTGTAGCCCAGTTCACTGGCAAAGATTTGCAAGACATCATCTTTTACAGCAAAGCCTGAGACAGAGGAGAGACTGCAATCCCAACCGCCTTAGTAAGTGACATGGGTTTATTTATATTTATTTCTTCGGTCTTAACCCCAGAAGTGCCATGGCTACCTCTCTGGAGGGGGAATGGGTAATGCCTGCACTTGGGGCAGATTCAGGTCACTTAGTTGCCAAGCTGGGAATCACACTGAGCTTGAGTCGGAAAGAGTCTACTCCATAAAGAGAGTGGGGAATTGAGACGGGAATGTCAAACTTCAGACCAAAGTAGTGGCCGAGTTTGGAAACCTTCCCCCCAATGAAGCTGGATGGTAAGACTTTTTCCCACTCGGCTACTTTGGCCTTGAGTTTGAAACTCCCTTCTCAATTCCCTGCAAGCCTCTCTTTATTGATTTGAACATTTGCAGCTTGTAGCAAGGCTGTTCAGTGAGCAGGCCCCCCCCCCCCCCCCCCCATAACATGAATGTTTATATGTTAAAAGAGCCAGATAAATGGTAAACCGGAGAGAGATATAAATTGGTTGGTCATTTTGGCGAAAACGAAAAAAAAACAACAATTTTTAAAACCTATATATATTTTTTTAAATGTTGTATTTCTTCAGCACTTTCTTTTGGCACAAAATATTGTTTTAAAACGTTTGCTCCTTCGACAAAAGTCGAAATTAAAAACCTAGCGCCGCTTTTGGAGTCCCCGGGACGCTAAAGAGGCGGAGCTGGGAGTAGGCCAGGTTGCGTGATTGTAGGGGCCGGACTCCAAAAAAAAAAAAGGGGGTCAGTCCTGGCACATCAGGACTGTTGGCGACTATGGACTAGTAGTAAGTGTCAGCAGAATCATGGCGGCTTCTAGTCAGAAGATAAAATGGCATGTATCTTAACACGTATATGCCATTTTATCCTTACTGGACTTTATCAATGATAGAAGCACAAGTGGGAAAAAAAAGTACAAAATATGAAGGTCTGTTTAATTGAAAGATTATATCACGTGTAGGCAGTTTAAATAGAAAATACTTTAATGAAAGATTATTAATAAAGCACCTTATTGAGACCTCTTCTCTTGTATAGTTCTATCAGGGGGGCAGACATCTTGGGTTAGTTGTGTCAGAGATCTTCACTGTCTGACCCAAGATTCTAAACAACATGGCCGCCCCCCTGATTGTGTTTTATACGTAATAACGAACTAAAAATCTACTGTAGTTCTACTTTTTCAATAAAGTAAATGTTTTGCCGACAGTTGTCATCTAATAATACGCCGATCTATTAATACTTTTTTTTCTCTAAAATATTTGGTCTCGTGAAATGATGTCATCACAGGAGCCGCACATCTGTTCATATCAGGGACAGTGTTATGGTTCAGCGCTTGATTTTTAAAGGGACCGTTCCACTTACCTTATTTTCGGCATATCGTGCATGCGTGTAATAGATATGTGACTAGGGCTGCCACCTTTTCTTCAGAAAAATACCGGCCTTGGTACTGTCTCCATAGACTTAACATTGGCCTGATGCCAATTTTTTTACCGGCCTGCCGGTAAAATACCGGCCAGGTAGCAACCCTATATGTGACATGTACTTATATTTACCTTAAAATAATTCACAGTTCTCCTGCATAAGAAGGTATGAGGCATATAGAACCAATGGCTCTGCCTCACCTCTGAGGCAGAGCAGAGAGTAAACTCTCTAAAGATACTTGTCGGATTTACTTGGGACAAGGGCGCACTATTTTTTTTTTTTTTAACCCTTGCTTCCTGTAAGGTTTAAGAAAAAAAAAAACCCTCTAGCTGTCATCTAAGCCAGTGATGGCAAACCTATGGCACTGGTGCTGCATCTGGCACTCTGACCATGGAGTCACCACCATTATATAGTGACGGAAATGCAGCCCACGAGGCTACTGAGACGGGGGGTTTAGAAGGTGGGGTAAAATGTCACTTTGACATTATTAACTTGAATTCCTGTGGATTAATGGCCACTTGGAATCAAAAACCTTCATCGTCACTGCTTTGAGTGATAGTCTCTTTAAATCATTTCATGCATCTGTTTTTTTTCCAACGTACATGATGGGAAATGACTTTCCCCTTTGTCCCTATTTATTAATGTATGTTCTCAAGGAAAGGGACATCGGAGAGCAGATGGCTTGAGTAAAATTGTCATTAAAGGAAAATTGTTTTTAATGGAAAAAAATAAATCAAAATGAACTTTTCATTTGATTTTCTGCTATTCTCATGTTACTACTGTTAAGGAGTGATACACTGTCCCTGGATCCTACTCTCTCAGTAATGTTAGTTAATTAGCCTTAAAACCTTTTGTGTGGCCACCAGTGTGCCACAGTTTTGTGGCCAGGGGAGGAGTCCATGCTGGATTCAATACTGAATACAGCCACTAGGTGGAGTGAACCGGGGCGCTCGTGCCATCCTGTTCATTCACTGAATAGATATTTAAACTGTAAAGATTATATACATTTTTAGAATGATTGAACTCTAGCAGGGAAAAAGCCACTCCATTTTTAAGTTGCAGTAGTCTGTTAAAAAAGGATTTGACTGGAGTCTGGGAGAAAGCTAAAAAAAAAACAAGTGACTTAATAAGGTAGAAAGAAAGCTAATTCTCTCTTTATTGAATCTTACATGGCCCACAACAAAATGGTTGAGCATACAGCTGTACTCATGGAATCAGGAGTAGGAGGAGCTAAAGTAAGATCTATTCAGGTTTACAGCAAGAAAACTGTTTTAATTCAGAAAGTGTGATTGAGAGGGATGGCTGCTTAGGATACAAGTAACAAAACAGTGAAACTTGCTGGGGGTCTTTAAAACGAATCCAACAAATCGGGATTGTTTTACACCTTCTTAGCTGTTAGGCTCCTTCTTGGCCCATCAATCTGTATCCCCAGAGCTCCAAAACCTAGGATAGGCAGTGGTACATCAATGCAGGGCTTGCACCACTGCCCGGTCCACTGAAATTATATTCCTCGGGAAGGAAATAGCACTGTGTGCCCCCGGTGGTCTTGGGGTCTGGTGCCTTGGTAGCAAAGATACCAGAGCACTCTCTGTATTATTATGACAGTATGATGTCAGCAGGATTGCGGATAGTCTCTGTGACTCCTTCCAATGGGCTACTAAAATTTGATGTGGGCCATAGAAAAGGAGCTAATTTTCGTTAGCATGGCGTAAGATCTAGCGTGGACGATGCTTCAGTGGATATTTGGAGTAGTCATAGTTCCAAACAGAACATCTTCAACTTCAGCTCCATGCGGGCTTGCTCTGAGGCATAGAGGCTTGCTGGAAAGATGCAGGGTCCCCGGCCAGCCCCCTTTGGTTCTGTTGCAATGAAAGAAACGGCGCCCCGGCCCTTCCGTGATGCTCGTCAGACGCAGGGCGTGAGCTGATAGTAGAAGGTATTATTCTCAGCACAGCTGTGGGTTTTGGGCAGAGCAGCAGAGTCGTTGGGATGATGGATGAAGTGCTTTGGTTGAGATGCACGGAAAAACATGAAGGTGGAAAAAAAAAAAGAAAGAAAGAGGAAAAAGACAGAGGAGTGAGTGTGACCGAACGTTTAGGAAAGTACAAATTTAGACAGGCAGGGACGGCCTTTGGTTTGTCATAGAAATGTAAGATTCATTATTATTTGCTTCAATAATTAAGGTGGCCGGATGGCTCTTATTGAAAGATGCTTATAAAAAAATGCATACTCCGGGGCTGTGACTGCTAATACCATTCAGAACCCTATAATTGCTGATAATATGCGTATTATGCAACATTAGAGAGTATGACTGAGCCAGAGAATAGCACTGCACCGTACTCTGCAAATAATGAGTCCGAATCTTTCTATGAGTCACCCATCGATTCGGTCATCTGTTCCTTTAAATGGTTGACACTCACAGGTATGAAGCAGGATTGGCTCCCAGGAATGCTTGCCATATTGTGGACTCTGCCAAGTTAAAGCAGGATTGGCAGGGCCCAGTGGGTTAGTACTTTATATGCCCACTTGCCCGGATATTGACTGCAGTCCTCCAACTCACACGGTGCTTGTCATTTGGGCTGTTTATGGGGTAGGCCATTCCTTTCAGTGCTTATGTCGGGCATGCTTGGTACTTCAACTGTACAGCTGTATGCTCAGAATTTTCAAATGCGAGCCTAGGGGTGGAGAGTGCATTTGTTGTTATTGCATTTTCAATTCTGCTAAAACTCTGCATAACTGAACATTTAAAAAGTCCGTTTACCGCACCGAATAAGAAATAAAAATACATGTTTTCCTCTGAAAAAAATTATTTTGATGTTGCTTAACCCCTTAGTGACAAGACACTTTGACCTTGACTTTCCCTTGGTGACAAGGGCTGTTTTTACATTTCTGGGGTGTTTGTGTTTAGCTGTAATGTTCTTCATTCTCATGTACCCACACAAATGATATGTTGTTTTTATCATCATAAGAAGGGCTTTCATTAGATACCATTATGTTCTTCGGATCTTATAAATTACTACACAAATCATAAGATATGAAAAAAACAAAAAACTTTTTCTAACGAAAATAATTTACACAAATACAATCATTAAAACAGACCTGGTCTAAATAGTTTCTAAATGTTGTCCCGAGTTCAGAAATATGCTTGTTTCCATGTTTTTCTGCAGTTTTTTGCGAGTTATGGGGCAAAAACCAAAAATAGAGTTTTTTTTTCCTATATTGACCTTTTGACCCCAACCCGAACCCTAAATTTAACCCCAACTCTAACCCTTAATATATTTTAATTTTAATACAATTTTAACCCTATCCCTTATGCTAACCCTAATTTAATTGTAACCCTAACAGATATTCTAACCCTAACCCTAGATTTAAGCTAATTAAGTCTTTCTTTTTCCTTGCAATGTTGCTGACTGCCTCTAGGGGGCTGTCTACCCACAAGAGGACACAGGCATATTGCCGGAGCTCTGTGGCGTGATAGTGGGTGCCCTAGAGCCGACGTCGAGGCAATAGAGCAGCACCGTCAGAGCACCGTGATCGCGAAAACCTCTGGTTCCACCGCAGGACGTGTCAGGCACGTCCATTGTCGCGAAGACGTTAAGCTCCCAGCTATTGTTACAACAATGACATTTCACAAAAATACTAATCTGTATAATTATAAACTATCCCACGCATGCTTAAACTCCTTCACTGTATTAACCTCTAACACTTCTACTGGAAGACTATTCCATACATCCACTACCCTCTCAGTAAAGTAATACTTTCATTAGTCCCTGGCCTTATCTTATATCTAGGATAGCCTTATACCTATCCCATGCAGGCTTAAACTCCTTCACTGTATTAACCTCTACCACTTCTACTGGAAGACTATTCCATACATCCACTACCCTCTCAGTAAAGTAATACTTTCATTAGTCCCTGGCCTTATCTTATATCTAGGATAGCCTTATACCTATCCCATGCAGGCTTAAACTCCTTCACTGTATTAACCTCTACCACTTCTACTGGAAGACTATTCCATACATCCACTACCCTCTCAGTAATGTAATACTTTCATTAGTCCCTTGCCTTATCTTATATCTAGGATAGCCTTATACCTATCCCACGCATGCTTAAACTCCTTCACTGTATTAACCTCTACCACTTCTACTGGAAGACTATTCCATACATCCACTACACTCTCAGTAATGTAACACTTTCATTAGTCCCTGGCCTTATCTTATATCTAGGATAGCCTTATACCTATCCCACGCATGCTTAAACTCCTTCACTGTATTAACCTCTACCACTTCTACTGGAAGACTATTCCATACATCCACTACCCTCTCAGTAAAGTAATACTTTTATTAGTCCCTGGCCTTATCTTATATCTAGGATAGCCTTATACTTATCCCATGCATGCTTAAACTCCTTCACTGTATTAACCTCTACCACTTCTACTGGAAGACTATTCCATACATCCACTACACTCTCAGTAATGTAACACTTTCATTAGTCCCTGGCCTTATCTTATATCTAGGATAGCCTTATACCTATCCCATGCATGCTTAAACTCCTTCACTGTATTAACCTCTACCACTTCTACTGGAAGACTATTCCATACATCCACTACCCTCTCAGTAAAGTAATGCTTTCATTAGTCCCTGTCCTTATCTTATATCTAGGATAGCCTTATACCTATCCCACGCATGCTTAAACTCCTTCACTGTATTAACCTCTACCACTTCTACTGGAAGACTATTCCATGCACCCACTACCCTCTCAGTAAAGTAATACTTTCATTAGTCCCTGGCCTTATCTTATATCTAGGATAGCCTTATACCTATCCCACGCATGCTTAAACTCCTTCACTGTATTAACCTCTAACACTTCTACTGGAAGACTATTCCATACATCCACTACCCTCTCAGTAAAGTAATACTTTCATTAGTCCCTGGCCTTATCTTATATCTAGGATAGCCTTATACCTATCCCACGCATGCTTAAACTCCTTCACTCTATTAACCTCTACCACTTCTGCTGGAAGGCTATTCCATACATCCACTACCCTCTCAGTACAGTAATACTTTCATTAGTGCCTGGCCTTATCTTATATCTAGGATAGCCTTATACCTATCCCACTCATGCTTAAACTCCTTCACTGTATTAACCTCTACCACTTCTACTGGAAGACTATTCCATGCATCCACTACCCTCTCAGTAAAGTAATACTTATATTAGTCTCTGGTCTTATCTTATATCTAGGATAGCCTTATACCTATCCCACGCATGCTTAAACTCCTTCACTGTATTAACCTCTACCACTTCTACTGGAAGACTATTCCATACACCCACTACCCTCTCAGTAAAGTAATACTTTTACTTTTAAATCGTTGTCCCTCTAATTTAAGACTATGCCCTCTAGTTGTGGTAGTTTTCCTTATGTTAAATATACTCTCTTCCTTTATTGTGTTGATTCCCTTTATGTATGTAAATGTTTCTATCATATCCCCCCTGTTACGTCTTTCCTCCAAGCTAAATACAATATATAGATCATTTTCAATCATTTTTTATGCTCTACACGCACAGTAAAAACAATGTTCAGGTGACACTGTCCCTTTAAGTTTGAAATTCCTTGTACTTCTCTCTTTATGGAGAAGACTCTCTAATCTACTAATTTGCTTGTCTCTTCCCCCACCTTGGTTTAGGGGAGCTTTTATTGTATTTGCTAAATACTGTCTCTGTCAGAAATTATAAAGGGAATCTTTCTGCTCATAAAGGAGACCACTGAAAAATCAAATGTTAATATCCCTTTAACAAGTGATGTAATCTCCAGCTGCCCACCTTGTGTTACATGGGATGCCAGACTATTGAAGCCGTACAGTGCGGCTTTCAACACACGGACAGCTGCAGGGTATTCAATATTTGGCCCAGTACACAGCCAGCAGCTGCTGCGGAACCTCTTGTACAGGGATCAGCAATAAATGATCTGCTTATTGATAACGGCTATAAGGTACAAGGACAGCCATTCACAGCTGGAGACACAGCAGCTGCCCTGGATTTAACATATTGTCCCAATTATAGGCCGCACCCCTAATTTACAGCCTATACCTGGGACAAGTATTGGGGATACAATTTTATATACAAAGTTGCCAACATCGGCCATGTTTCTAGGGATACACATGTGTTCCACATTCTGCAGAAAGAGCATGCAAAGTGCAGCCCGGCAGTACGTAGGATGGATATATGCACAGACACAATCCAATTAATTAATAATGTAGGTCCTGTGAGATCTCCACCCTGATTAATTAATTGGATTGTGTCTGTGTGTATATCCATCCGACATACTGCCGGGCTGCACTTTGCATGCTCTTTCTGCAGCATGTGGAACAAATATGTGTCCCTGGAAACCAGGGTTGCCACCTTTTCTACAAAAAAATACCAGCCTTGCTGGTGCTTCCATAGACTTAACATTGGACTCAAGCCAATTTTTTTACCTGCCTGCCGGTAAAATACCGGCCAGGTGGCAACCCTACTGGAAACATGGCCAATGCTAGCAACTATGTATCAGCTGCTTCGGAGAATTTTTCCAGCTTGGCTACATTGGCCTAAAGTTTGAAATTCCCCTGTCAATTGCCTGCAGTTTTCTCTTTATTGAATAGACCTTTCTATGTATCCCTGGTTTCGTGGAGGGGGGAGGGGTTGATTGCGTGCTAGGGTGGGTCTGTACATGCTTGCGATGGGTATAACTCAATCAACATGCTATATATAGAGATGACTGTGTCTCTCTCTGCCTCACATGCTGCTACTCACAAGAGATAGTAAGTGTCGCGTTTACGAAACATACATTACGTGCCAACAGTCCTGGATTTGCCAGGAGAGTCCTGCGTTTTTTGGTGTTCTGTCCTGTCCAACCCAGGTCTGCTGTGGCATTACCGGCGCCTATAGACCGTGCATGGCCGACGACACAGGCAGCATTCAAACTGTGGATTTAAACATTGCCTAAATACAAAGAAATGAACTCCAGGGGCCCAAGGAGGCTGGAGTGCAATCCCCAAAAAGGGGTGGAGCAACATAGCACGACATCACATAGCCCCGCCCAGTTTGGGGGTACTACTCGGACCACGGCTGGGCACCCTGCACATATATTTATACAAGTTATGGGGCGTGACTTTAATTTTTTATTTCTAGCATTTATTAGGGGACGGGGGCGGCCATTAGTTTATTGTGTCTTTACTAATTGGTGGCCATAATGTGATTTTAACTCTAGACCAGTGCACTAGAGAAGCCTCTATATACTGTGCTTGTTATCTAGCCAGGAATATAGAGGATCTCCATTGATCACCAGCTTGAGATCTACCATCAGGCAGCTACAGGGTTGGGCCATGAGGGCCAGGGCTGTCTTTAACCCAGGGCAATAGGGGCAGCTTCCCTGGGCCCATACTCACTGCGGGCCCACTGATCCTGCTACTTGAGCCCTTTTAGTTTCTGCTTCTTTTACTTCATATTCTCACTTGCCAGAGTATATGACAGGACACTGGTTAATATTATTGATTCATTTACTCTGTCCCTTATTGACCATTACACCCCCTGAATAATGGTATAGCCCAGGTTCCCTGATCATTGTTCTTCACCCTATTGGCCATTGACTCTGGCTGTCTGTCACCCTTATTGGCCAACTTCCCTTAGAGCTCAGCTTTCTTTCTATTGGCCTCTCCCCCATTCACTGTGAATTCCTTTACCCTGGATTGGCTGGCTGCAGTTTACTCCCTCCCCTTTAGTCATGTTTCCTGTCCCTCTGCGGAGCAGTTACTGTTTCCTCTCCTGCTCTCTCTCCAGCAAGTTCCTGGTAATTATGTGTAACCCTTTGTGTGCCACATGTAGGTAGTGTTTAGTTAGCACTAATGGGACATGTGGTGCAGTGTGTGCTCCCCTGTCTGAGGGGGCTGTGATGATAACACAGGGCTGTATTCATGGAAGAGGAAAATTGCTAAATTAAGGCCAAAAAATAGCTGAGTTTGAAAATATATCTTGATCATTTTTCCAATTTTGCTGACTTGGCCTTAAGTTTGCAATTCTCTTCTCAATTCCTTGCTGGTCCCTCTTTTAATGGCATAAGGTGGCAGTGGTGACACTGGAGGAGATGCAGGGAGCAGAGTTCAATGTATAAGGTGGCAGTGGTGACATTGGAGGGAGATGCAGGGGGCAGAGTTCAATGTATAAGGTGGCAGTGGTGACATTGGAGGGAGATGCAGGGGGCAGAGTTCAATGTATAAGGTGGCAGTGGTGACATTGGAGGGAGATGCAGGGGGCAGAGTTCAATGTACAAGGTGGCAGTGGTGACACTGGATGAGATGCACAGTGCAGAGTTCAATGTATAAGGTGACAGTGGTGACAGTGGGTGAGATGCAGGGGGCAGA
>CM069866.1:66244744-66274744 GCA_036172795.1 Pelodytes ibericus
TGCATTTCTTGTTTTTATTTACTTTTATGTTACAATGCTGCCTCCCCCCCCCCTGCGTTGTCTCTCCCTCCCCCCAAACTTTTCTCCCTCTCTCTCCCCCCTTCCTCCCCTTGTCTCTCCCCCCTCCCTTCCCTTTGTCTCTCCCCCCTCCCTTCCCTTTGTCTCTCTTCCCCCTCCCTCCCCTTGTCTTTCTCCCCCCTTCCTCCCCTTGTCTCTCTCTCCCCCTCCCTTCCCTTTGTCTCTCTCCCCCCTCCCCCACCTTGTCTCTCTCCCCCTCCCTCCCCTTGTCTTTCTCCCCCCTTCCACTCCTTGTCTCTCTCTCCCCCCTCCCTCCCCTTGTCTCTCTCCCCCCCTCCCTCCCCTTGTCTCTCTCTCCCCCCTCCCTCCCCTTGTCTCTCTCTCCCCCTTCCCTCCCTCCCCTTGTCTCTCTCTCCCCCCTCCCTCCCCTTGTCTTTCTCTGCACCCCCTCCCTCCCTCCCCTTGTCTTCTCTGCACCTCTGCGGGGGACCTGGATCCCAGTCTTATAGTCTGACCTCGATTTGAGGTCAGATTATAAGACGACCACGAATATAAGACGAGGGGGATTGTTCAGAGCATTTGTCTTATATTCGAGCAAATACGGTAATTGTACATTTCATTGTAGAGAATAACAAATGATATATGTTGTGCTATCAGAATTGCAAGCACATCCATGAGAGAGAATATGTTTAGACCGTGTCTGTTGTGTCGCCTGTTGATGACATCACCTGTGTGCGTAATAGGCAAATTTAAATATTTTGAATGGCAAACGTGTCATTTGCATACCAGATCTTATGTTACCGCACTACTTCTAGCTACCAAGGAGTGGGACATAGGTAGAGCCTCCCCAAATCAGGACTCTCCTGTGCTAAGCAGCCTTGCTCTAAACTCATATATAGTTTAAAAAAAATCCTGGCTAGGTTAGTGCAACCATAGAAGGCAGACAAGCACTCCCAGTACAACATAGTTGCCAACATCGGCCATGTTTCCAGGAGACACATATTTGTTCCACATGCTGCAGAAAGAGCATGCAAAGTGCAGCCCGGCAGTATGTAGGATGGATATACGCACAGACACTATCCAATTAATTAATCAGGGTGGAGATCTCATAGGACCTACCATGATTAATTAATTGGATTGTGTCTGTGCGTATATCCATCCTATATACTGCCGGGCTGCACTTTGCATGCTCTTTCTGCAGCACGTGGAACAAATGTGTCCCTGGAAACATGGCCGATGTTGGCAACTATGCTATAATCGAACTTTAGATGGTGCAGTCCCTTTAACCCTACGGTAAGTCTGGGGCAGGGGAACGCTTGACATCTGCGCTGGAGGTGTCCCTGGCGGCAGATAAAGGGACAGAGCCGTGTGACTGAACTCGCTCTGTCTCCAGTAAGTGATGCAACTGAAGTTTTAATTACTTTTAAATGAAACTTGTCGGGTGTGAAATATTTCCCAGCTCCCCTGATAGTAACAAATGACTCAATTTACATTTTGCTTTTCTGTTCTATGTAATGAGTTCAGCAGCTGTGGGGGCATCGTCACCAAACCTTGATATCTGTGCAGGAGTAGGGTGGATTATATATGAGCACAATGGGTTATGTAGATGGATTATATATGGAATATATATATATATATATATATATATATATATATATATATATATATATATATAAATGGTTATATAGTGGTAGGGTGTCTTTTATATATGACCAGGGCGATTTATACATGGGTTATATATGGGCAGGATGGGTTGTATATGGGCAGGATGGGTTATGGATGGGGTATGTATTGGTAGGATTTGGTATGTATGGGTTATGTATATGTAGAATGGGTAATGTATGAGTAGGATGGGTTATGTATGAGTAGGATAGCTTATGTATGGGTTATATAGGGTTTATGTAGGGGTTATGTATGGGTAGGATGGGTTATGTATGGGTAGGATGGGTTATGTATGGGTAGGATGGGTTATGTATGGGTAGGATGGATTATTTACGGATTATGTATTGGTAGGATGGCTTATATAGGGATTATGTATTGGTAGGATGGGTTATTGGGTTATATAGGGGTTATGTATGGATAGGATGGGTTATATAGGGGTTACGTATGGGTAGGATAAGTTACATAGTGGTTATGTATGGGTAGGATGGGTTACATAGTGGTTATGTATGGGTAGGATGGGTTATATATGGGTTACGGATGGGTAGGATAAGTTACATAGGGGTCATGTATGGGTAGGATGGGTTACATAAGGTTTATGTATGGGTAGGATAAGTTACATAGGGGTTACGTATGGGTAGGATGGGTTACATAGGGGTTATGTATGGGTAGGATGGGTTACATAGGGGTTACGTATGGGTAGGATAAGTTACATTGGGGTTATGTATGGGTAGGATGGGTTACATAGGGGTTATGTATGGGTAGGATGGGTTTTGTATGGGTTACATATGGAAATCTACATGTAACTAATATATAGCACTTTAATATGCATATTTTACATTGTTCATATGTGAAAAATGTAGCTATTTACAAAGGATTGACAATATCACTGATAAGACTTCTCTTATCCTCCTCCTCTTATTTATAGAATTCACCAGGGGAAGAGCGTGAGAAAAATAAAACAACTTTAAAAGGGATTCATAATGACTCCCTGCATGGCGGACGCACTGCTAGCTGCATTAAAGTCATGTTGATGCCTGGAGTGTCCATTTTAAATAAGATAATATTTAGATTGTCACTGGAGCTGAAATCAGGCCCCAGTGAACACTATGGGAGAGATGAATTAGGACAGCTGTCTATAGTGTCTGGTGCACAGGTCTCAATGTGTCTTGATGACGCAATAAGACGGATGGAGACAAACCATCATGGAAAGATGGCCCTACCAGTGAGCTTACTATCTAAAGGAGATTGAGGGGGTAATTTCGAACTTTAGGTCAAACTAGCTGAGTTGGAGGGTTTCTCCCATTACGTAGATCCTTTAGAAAACTAGACACTACTAGCCAAGTCAGAAAACTAAGTTGGAGAATTTTTTTTTCACCCCACTATTAATACCTCCTCTCCATAACTCCAATATGTACCCCCAGCAACGCGCGACACAGGTGGGCGTGGCTTGAGAGGGGACGTGTCACCCAAAGTGCCACTACATCTCGCTAACTGTACTGTCACGGGAGCTATGCGTTACCTTGGCTAACTATATCCTATTTGGAGCAACACTAAGGCTGGATAACTATATAGAGGCGGGAATTTCATTTATTGTTTTTCTAAGACAGAGTCGTCATTTCCTTGCTTGCCCTATTTATTTTCATAAAACAGAATTGTGTATGAAACATTTAGTAAAATATTACCTTTTCAAAATCGCGTCCGTCACTGGTTCTAACAGCACCCATGACATTTCACATGACAGGTGCATCTCGACGGAGCGTACATTTAAGTCTGTATTTCCCCCGCTGCGTCCAGTAGACTTTGGTTTGGCGTCTTCCCTCCGTGGTTGTGCACGTGCCATAAAAAGGGAGATTGAAGACAAATTCCTCAGCGCGGCCAAAGCGAATGTTATTTTTTAAAACATCTGGATGATTGTACCAAATACAAGAAACACATTACACGTATCCCATTGTGTCCAGAGTGTTGCACTCGAGCCGAAACATCTGATTAACCTGATTTAATGAATATTTATTTCAGGCTAATGAAATTACGGCACAGTCTGTTCTATTCAATAATGTTCTTATTTGACATTTTTTTTTCCACTGCCAATAAACTTTGTAAGTAGTAGATGACTTTGAACTTGTACAAGTCCGAGATAAATTGTAGAGGTCGTCCAGCATCCAATCAGATTATCATGCCGATATTTAGCATCTTTTAGACTCGATTGGGGGAAAAAAAGGCATGCTCCCCTCTTGTTCAAGTTTTGTCTAATTTGTTAGCTTCTTCTTTTTTTTTTTTATGTATGTTTGACCCCTTGTACTGTCCTACGGGATGCTATAGGGCTTTGAACATAAAATATTACAGACCGAGGCGTGCGTAGGGGTTTGGCGAAACTGGACCTTGCCAGTGTTGCAGTCCAATGGGGGCATAATAATCACACGCGGGTAGGGCAGGCGACCTATGTCTGTGCACTGATTTGCCCCCGAGGCTCCAGGTTGGCCAGTTGATAACTGCCTTTTCAGGGCAGCTTGGGAGAGCAGTTTTGTGGTTGGAGTCAAGTGGGTAGCCCCACCCACAAGCTAACTAGCTCCACCCACAAGCTAACTAGCCCCACCCACAAGCTAACTAGCTCCACCCACAAGCTAACTAGCTCCACCCACAAGCTAACTAGCCCCACCCACAAGCTAACTAGCCCCACCCACAAGCTAACTAGCTCCACCCACAAGCTAACTAGCCCCACCCACAAGCTAACTAGCTCCACCCACAAGCTAACTAGCTCCACCCACAAGCTAACTAGCTCCCCGTTCCATCTTGTCCTCCCTACTTTTTGACTAGAGACCGGTCTTTACACCATCATAGGGAAACCTAGATAGCCCTTGTCAAGGATGTCTGACATATATAGCTAGCTCCTAGCAACATCTGAGAATCATGGGAGTTGTAGTTCAGTTGGAGTGCTGCCTTTTAGCGTCCCCTGGTCTCTGTTCTTTGGACACAACATGTTTAGTATCCCCCTCCACAACCCCCTGCCTTTAATTTAAACATAATAAATGAAACCTAAAAAAAATCCCTTCGCTGTGCAGTTGCTATTGTAACTGATGAGCTGTGATTTGGTTCGATGCCAAGTGCCAGGAGACCAGCTCTGGCGTTCAGTAGATCGGGCACACTAGCTGCCAAGGCAATGTGCTGTGGAACGTGCAAGAAATCCCATCTTTCAGGATTATTATTTGCACATGGAAAACGATCGGTGCGGCCAGACCCTACCTGCCAAGACTTCGCAAATATCGGGAAAAATAAGAGGAACCCGTGTAGCTGTGACGGGGGTCGGAGGAAGGGGGGGACGACAGGGGGAGTAAGGAGAGACTGGGCTCTGACGAACAGATGAAGCCAGGGGATTTTATATTCCAGGAATCCACGGCTGCTGGAGCTGCTACCACGTCCACACTTCACGGGGCTCTCGTGGCCAGTCGGGGTGGGGGGTGGTTGGGGGACCTGTGCAAAAAGAGCATGCCTTGACATCCATTATTTAACCAGATCCACAATAGTCCAACAGGGTCTCATAGGACCTACCATGATTATTTAATTGGATTGTGTCTGTGCGTGTATCCATCCTACATACTGCCGGGCTGCACTTTGCATGCTCTTTCTGCAGCACGTGGAACACATGTCCCTGGAATCATGGCCAATGTTGGCAGCTATGCTTTGGTGCAGTTCCATTCGTCAGACTGAATTCCCTAAATGAAAACAATGTCAGAAATTCGGCCAAAATCGAAACATGTCGGTGTAGAACAAGCCTAGCGATCAGATCGCCGTCACAGATGCTATCGAAGCTATAGAGACTACAATTCCCATAATAGCTGAGCATGGTAGGTAGTGTAGTGCACACAGCTGGGATTCATTAACCCCTCCTTTAAGATATAGGTTCCAAATCTGCAGACTCCTTTGTCCAGCCGGGGGCCAGTGACGCACATTCCTGCTCTCTTCCAACACTATAAAGAGCAGTCTCGGGATGGGAGCTCTCCCGATCATGAGACTGTTATATAATCCGCAGTCTATCTGGACAATCTGCTTTCTGTTATACTGGTAACTGGGTCACAGGTCATACAATTCAGAGCCCCCTCTTTTCAACCCATGTACCCCCTTAATGCCATATGAGGGGGCAATACATGCCAGGGTTTCACAGGCAACATCAGTGAATTAGACTGTGGGCATTAGGACACTGGAAAGCTGACCATACACATTATAAACAGGCAGCCGACAGGCTAGCTGGTACTAATCTGCAAATCTCAGTATTCGTTTTTAGCAAAGAGTATTATAACTGAGCATTCTGGGAGTTGTAGTTGTAAATAAGTTGCCTCAAACACTTAAAGGGGCAGTCTAATATCTAAACTCACTTGCAACTCACGTTGGTGCAAAATGAAGATCACTGCTTGTATAATGCACAGGCTTTTTCCCCAGTGTGATCTGATGCAGGCATTCTGCATAAATCACATGTTTAATATCTGACTCAAGCCCTCCCCAGTGATTACTCTGCATGTTTACTGCAGGTGCGGCAGCACTGATTATATAGACACTGAGGATATAAAGTTGTTTCATTTAGTCACTTCCTTTGCTGCTAGAATAGAATACTTTGTGTGGACTGTAATAGACTTGCTCTTGTACATAGTACGATCTCTTATCAGTGCAACACATTCATTTGACACATAGAAAAACGGTGCTTGCAGGGGGGGGGGGGGAGTTTGGGGGAGGTCTCCTGTTTATGACATCACTTTGTGACTTCATATGCAAGTTTCCCATTGAAAAGTAGTTCATTTGCATATCAAGCTAAAGGTGATGTCATAAAAAGGAGACACATTTACAAAAAAAATTGAACCTTAACTAGGTCCATTCTGATTGGCCAAGGGCAAGCGGACACTGTCGGCAAATGCCAGCCAGTAAGTTTTCTGCATCAGAGATGAGAATGAACCTGCTGGTATCGCCTAAGAGAGAGTTTGAGAAAAGGCACCAGGTTTTGTAACTTTTCCCTTTATTAGGGAAGCAGACAATTAATTATCCTTTAAATCGGCAAACAGACTTTGTATTCGTAAAGCACAAGCCGTTTTTTTTCCTCCTGTTGCGTTATAGCGCCATGTGATCAATCCTAATATCCGGACAGCGCTACCTAGATTGTCTTCTACTGCTTATTTAGGTGGAAAACATGAGGTTTCTCTATTTTTGCTGATCTTGCTGGTGGGGCAGAAATTCCCTCCGGGGAAAAAAAAAAAAAAGAATTCAGCTGGTAGGATCCAAAGTTATTCCCAAATGCAAACAAAGGGGTGTTTTGTGCGAAATGTAACAGACAAACAAAGTAGGGATTGTGTGCGAGACAGTGTGAGTTTCTTCAAAGGGAACTAACCGGGACCGTTCACAGTGGAAATATGTGACTATTGTGACTCGAAAATATGTTTATTACTGACCCTTATTATCTGGTGTCACCAAGACAACGTGAAAAGACATTTCTTTAAAAGGCTAATTAATTTGAAACTAGTTGTGTTACCAAAGGTAGGATCAGGGGGCAGACATATTGGGTCAGATCTGACCCAACATTCTAAACATGTCTGCCCCCTGCTAGAGCTTTTCAAGCAGAGAAGGCTCAACAAAGTACTTTATTTGTATTCTTTCTTTAAAACTGTTTTATATAAAATGTCCACAGTTAATCTTCCAATGAAACAGGGCTTCAGTTCTTGCTGACAGTCCTCCTTCAAAAGGGACTCTGTCAGCATAAAGATACTGTAAATGAAGGATTGCCACCTTTTTCTTCAGAAAAATACCGGCCTCGCGCTACTATCTCCATAGACTTAACATGGGCCTGCCGGTAAAATACGAGCCAGGTGGCAACCCTATGTGAATGCACAGAATGAACAAAAAAAAATATTTAAAAATTGAATTGCGCTAACAAAATTGCACGCAGATGCATAAAATCGGAGAAATCTGGATTTTAAATGTGCTGTCTCCTGGTTATGACATCACCTTGTGGCCTGATATGCAAATGACACATTTCTCATTGAAAAAGCAGTTTATTTGCCACAACTGATTTGTTGCCGCGGTATGTTACAGAAGTCTATGAGGGAAAGACGCAGGCGCAGTCATGTCGGTGATCTACAGCGAAGTCGCGGTTGAGGATGTCACAAACGACAGCTTTTGGATGGTGAGACAAATTTAGTTTGATTGTATATTATGTTCATTTATAAATCGCCATAATACAGAGACAGCCTCTGTGGTTTTTCTCTCCGCAGCCCAATAATTACAGCACCACTGCGAAACGCGCGGAGGACGGCTACAGACTCTGCGACGAGATTGTGGCGTGTTTCCAGGACAGGGCCAAGATTGAGAGACAATATGCACAGCAGATGGAGGAATGGACTCGCAAGTGGAGACCTCTGGTAGACAGCAGTACGTACCGAGCTGTGTGCGATCCCGTGCCTGGTCGTTCTGTATTACCATGTATTAATTCCGAGGGTTCTGACTAATGGTATTCCTATAAAGCAGGTCACTGGGTGATGGGCTGTAACATATACTTTTATTCACAGGTCACCCTTCCTCCCATAATGCACAGCCTGACATTCGTCTATCTTTTCCTGATGTCCAGTGACGATCTGTGAAGTCCTCATCTCTGCCCCCATAAAATTTAAATTAGACAGAATTAAATCCCTGCTACCATGCCGGCCAATCAGAAGCCTTCCAATCCCAGACCTACCATTGGCTGGTTTTCCAAAGCTGGGATGGGGGATTCATGACTTATCATTGCAGATTGTAGCCCACAACCAAGGGTTATACAACAAAGGCAGAAACCATCAATCCCCCTCCTAAGGCACTGTATTCATAAAAGAGGGACAAAGTAGCTGGAGAATCTTTCAAACTCTGCTACTTTGGCCTTAAGTTTGAAATTCCCTTGTCAATTCAATGCAATTCGCTTTTACATGAATAAAAGCCATAATGTCTGGTATTGTTGGAAGTAAAGACAATGTGAGCACTGTACAGATCCTTTAATAGAGCTTTCATTCCATAGAGAAGTCAAGGTTCGAGTAACCTGTGCCTTTTTGCTCTAGGCCCCATGTACGGCTCCCTCCTCCGGGCATGGCAATCATTCATGTCTGCCACCGAGCGCCTCAGCGAGCTGCACATACAGATCCAAAAAACCTTGGTGACGGATGACGCTGATAAAATCCGCAGCTGGCAAAGGGAGACTTATCACCGCAAGCTCTTCGGTGGGTTCAAAGAGTCCTGCGAGATCGAGAATGGCTTCTACAAGGCACAAAAACCATGGGCGAAAAAATTAAAAAAGGTGAAGTCTCCCAGAATCCTGGAAAGCTTGTGTCACTTTTTGTGTTGTTGTTGTAAGATTAACTATTTATTTTTAAAGCCATTAGTCACACGTTACAGGTCTGTTCCAAATTTTAATTTATTCTATTCTCAACTAGGGTTGTTACCCCCGAAACTGGCTTGAGGTCTAATGTTAAGTTTCTGAAGGCAATAAACAAGAGCGGTATTTTTTGGAAGAAAAAAATGGCCGCCCTATTCCCAACAGATTAAAATAATATTAATTTAACCATGAGACAGTCAATTTAGCTCTAACTGAAAACATGAGATTTTTTTTCACCTTGGAGGCGGCCATCTTGAATTAGAATTAGAAGAGTAACTGATAATAAAAAAAGAAATGTGTGGGATAGACATAGTGAAGGAGGAATGTGAAACATTGTAGAAGTTCCTCTGTAAGCCCCCTGATATCATGCCATCACTCTTCCCCTTCGTACCATGGATCATATTTCTATCTCTTCTGATCTTTTCCCTAAAGGGACTGTCTGGTGCCCAAATCTTCCAAATATTAATGCAAATTATTATGTTTTCAAAGTAGTTTAAAATGCAGGTTTTACATTTTGCATTGCTTAAAATATAAAATACTTGGAAATTGTGAAATTACAGCAGTTTGCAAGAAGCCAGGACTGCCCACACTAGCTGAGTAAAAGTAATTTCCTTTTTTTTTTGCTGCAGGAACCAATGAGAATAATGCCATTCAAATGAATGGAATATCCTGTCTCTCTAGTGATGTCATCAGACAATGTGTGCACTGTTAAGAGATCCTCCTGTGTGCAAGAGCAAGGTCACTCAGAGGCCACACAGTAGACTTAATTTGAGGAGCACAGGAAGTGACAATATGAAACAACACTATATATCCTCAGTGTCTATCTAATCAGTGCTGCTGCACCTGCAGTAAACATGCAGAGTAATCACTGGGGGAGGGCTTGAGTCAAATATTAAATATGTGATTTATACAGAATGCCTGCATCAAATCACACGGGGATAAAAGCCTGTGCACTATACAAGCAGTGATCTTCACCTTGCACCAAAGTGATTTTGAGGACTAGACTGTCCCTTTAATGTGCTACCTTGTTACTGATACCATTAATTAATACAGCTTTCTAGTGGCCAAGACATGTTGTATGTTTTAATGTATATTTAATGCTGGCAGTTTTCTTCTACAATGGAGGGGGGTAGGTTACAGGGTAGATTAGAGCCCAAGTAAGACAAACACTTACAAATAAAACCTTGAATTTCTCATGAATATATTTATATATATTATTAATTCACAACCCCTTAACGAGGTTCGCTTTTGCAGTTCAGTGGTTGTGAGATAAACCCCTTTTTTTAGAACGTTTGAAAGAAGGTTTTGGCTTTTTTTTATTTTCTGTGTTCATATCCTATGACCATTATCTGATAAAACAAATAGCACCGGTGAACTCGGGGCCCCCAGAAAGCATCAGGAGAAGCATGAGTCACTCTGGTGCTACTGTGTCTATTCTTTGATTTGCTCCTGCTTGTTCACAGGTTGAGAAGTCTAAGGCGGCGTATCACAAGGCTTGCAAGAAGGAACACTTTGCCACGGTCCGAGAAAACAATGGGAAGGTCAACCCGGAACTGTCTCAGGAGAAACAGAAGAAGCTCACGGAAGATCATGAGAAGTATAAACAGGATAAAGAGAAGGTGAGATACATGACCTGGCTCCAGACACTGGTGACCTTGGACAGACACTGGTGACCCTGCTCCCGACACTGGTGACCCTGCTCCCGACACTGGTGACCCTGCTCCAGACACTGGTGACCCTGCTCCCGACACTGGTGACCCTGCTCCCGACACTGGTGACCCTGCTCCCGACACTGGTGACCTTGCTCCCGACACTGGTGACCTTGCTCCCGACACTGGTGACCCTGCTCCAGACACTGGTGACCCTGCTCCCGACACTGGTGACCCTGCTCCCGACACTGGTGACCTTTCTCCCGACACTGGTGACCTTGCTCCGAACATTGGTGACCTTGCTCCGAACACTGGTGACCCTGCTCCGAACATTGGTGACCCTGCTCCCGACACTGGTGACCTTGCTCCCGACACTGGTGACCTTGCTCCCGACACTGGTAACCTTGCTCCCGACACTGGTAACCTTGCTCCCGACACTTAACGCCTAAACCCTGCCAATGAGGACCTTTCCTCCATTGCCAGAGAATGTTAAACATGTTGTATAGGGAGAGGTATTAGCAGAATGCTGCCCTCTTAGGGCAAACGTGAGAAAGGAGACTGCTGGAGGAATCCTATCACATTATATTATTACATGACATTATTATTGCATCATTATGTATTAAATATTGTGTGTGTTTTAGGTGAAACAGAGATACGAAAAATCCCTGCAGGAGCTGAATAAATACAACGCCAAATACATGGAGGAGATGGAAACAGTGTTCGACCAAAGCCAGCAAATGGAGCAGAAGAAGATTATCTTTCTGAAAAAGGCCCTTCTGTCTGTACACAAACACATGGACATCACCAGTAACGAGAGGTAAACAGCCACGGCCAGGGGTGGGCAGTGGGCCCAGAGCAGGGGCTTGCTATTATATTTAATTTGCTGTTACCCTTAGCAAGTGCATACGACACTACACACGGAAGGTTTGTGGTGTGATTGTGGGGGCCAGTCCTGGACAGGCGGGGAATGATAGGATGTTAGGAGGGACAACGGTGTAAGTGACAAGGTCTGTTACGGTCCATAGAATATCCACAGAACTCTTGTTCTATGAACCTGCCTTGGGAGATATTTATCCCCAGTTGCTCGTCACTCTGACACTGAATTAATGGATCGGCCAGTGGCAGCTTGGGGTCCTGAATCTCTTCCCCACCACAATTCTATGACAAAACATTGGATGGTATCAAGCGTTGTATTTCTACACCTTATAACTGCTGCGACCCTGGGCTAATACTAATTTCAAAATGAAAAAAAATAGCGAGTTACAAAGAATCATAGAATGTGTCGGCAGATAAGAACCATTCGGTCCATCTAGTCTGCCCAATGTTCTAAATACTTTTATTAGTCCCCCTTATATCTAGGATAGCCTTATACCTATCCCACGCATGCTTAAACTCCTTCACTGTATTAACCTCTGCCACTTCTACTGGAAGACTATTCCATGCATCCACTACCCTATCAGTAAAGTAATACTTTCATTAGTCCCTGGCCTTATCTTATATCTAGGATAGCCTTATACCTATCCCACGCATGCTTAAACTCCTTCACTGTATTAACCTCTACCACTTCTACTGGAAGACTATTCCATACATCCACTACCCTCTCAGTAAAGTAATACTTCATGATATTACTTTTAAATCGTTGCCACTCTAATTTAAGACTGTGTCCTCTAGTTTTTCTTCTTTTAAATATACTCTCTTCCTTTACTGTGTTGATTCCCTTTATGTATTTAAATGTTTCTATCATATCCCCCCTGTTACGTCTTTCCTCCAAGCTATACATGTTAAGATGCTTTAACCTTTCCTGGTAAGTTTTATCCTTCAACCCATGAACCAGTTTAGTAGCCCTTCTCTGAACTCTCTCCAAAGTATCAATATCCTTCTGGAGATACGGTCTCCAGTACTGCGTACAATACTCCAAGTGAGGTCTCACCAGTGCTCTGTACAATGGCATGAGCACTTCCCTCTAGTACTGCTAATACCTCTCCCTATGTAACCAAGCATTCTGCTAATACCTCTCCCTATGCAACCAAGCATTCTGCTAATACCTCTCCCTGTGCAACCAAGCATTCTGCTAATACCTCTCCCTATGCAACCAAGCATTCTGCTAATACCTCTCCCTATACAACCAAGCATTCTGCTAATACCTCTCCCTATGCAACCAAGCATTCTGCTAGCATTTCCTGCTGCTCTATTGCATTGCCTACCTACCTTCAAGTCCTCTGAAATTATTACTCCTAAATCCCTTTCCTCAGATGTTGAGGTTAGGACTGTACCAAATATTCTATATTCTGCTTTTGGGTTTTTACTCCCAAGGTGCATAATCTTGCACTTGTCCACATTAAATGTCAGTTGCCACTGCTCTGACCATTTGTCTAGTTTAGCTAAATCATTTGCCATTTGGCTTATCCCTCCATGAACATCAACCCTGCTGCAAATCTTTGTATCATCAGCAAAGAGTTTACCGTACAACGTGATATAAATAACAGCATAAAGTATGGATCATGAACTGAGCCTGGGTTGGTGTTTAGCAGGTTTATTTCCAGCTCTAGAGGACGGCCGACTTTGACCTTTTGTAGCTTCTTTGACCTTCAGAGTTGCACTCGGGCTTACTCTCCCGTTACTGCATCGCACCCTGAACTCTCTCTTTTATTCACAGCGCGCAAGTCGTGTACAATGACCTGAATCAGGCGATTATGGCCGTTAATGAGCAGGATGATTTGAAGTGGTGGAGAAACAAGCACGGCCCGGGAATGTTAATGAGTTGGCCTCAGCTGGAGGTGAGATATTCAGGGTTTGTCTTTGTTTGGTGGATGAATCTGAGACCACTCCCGAGTTAGTGTTGTGATAAGTTTTAATACAGTGTACGCAGGGTCCAGTCATACAGAGACTCTAACTAACCAACCCCTCCCAATGGCATGTTTTATAAAGCCCCAAACTGTCTAATATACAAGTAAAAATAACATCCACACAGATGATTCAATAACACACAGGACAAACAAAATGGCTGCACAGAACAAGATGGCTGCACTTCGGTCAAGACTTCAAAGTTCACATCCATAGTTCTATTGTTTTGTATTTGTTACACCGTGTGATTGTGGAATACTGGATTTCACAGCGGACAGATGAGGCACTTCCTGAGAGAACGACTATTTTAGGGGAGTCACTCAAATGAAAGGGGGTGACTTTATAATGGCCCCAGCGCATTTTGAGGATGTTGACCACTTTTACCTCTACATTCACATTGAAAATACTAATGAGGGACACCGGAGGGAGAACTGAACATGTATTCTCTATCTTTTTGATTGTCTGCCAGGAGTGGAGCCCAGACACAGAGCAGCAGATTGTGAAGAAGAAGAAAGTGAAAGAGACGGACAAAGTGAAGTTGTACAGCGTGACTCCCACAGAAAGCAGGTGTGTGACGGCCACGGTTTTGTGTCTGTATAAGTTCCCATTCTATGCCTCTGCGCAGAACGTCCTCTCTGTTAAACAGCTAGTTGCGGCTCTCCTTTGAAGGACTGTGCTGCGGGTCTTGCTACAGGGGGCTGCAGCGGTCAGGAGACCACTTTGAGCTTCCCCAGTCCGACAGGATAAATGTTACTTAATTTAACTAAATCGCACGGGGTCTGGCGATCTTTCAGCAAGAACCCATCAGATCTGTACAGACCCTGATCGAGGTCACTCTCGGAGCTATTCACTAAAAGGTGAGTTGAGGTGACCTGGTGAGTTTCAGCTGCTTAGCTAACGTATATGTATTGTTAAATTGGTGAGCGGCTGTGACCTAATGTATATAACACCAGGAGTTTTATTCATGCGAGGGGAATTAACAAGGGAATTTCCAACTCAAGTCCAAAGTAGCCGAACCTTTCCAATACAGAGTAAGGTGACCAGATCTCCCGGTCTATACAATGACTGGGCAGGTCCATCTAGTAAGTCAAATCCTGTCCCAACCCCCCCCTGATTCATCCCGTCCTGACATTTATCTTCCAAAGTCATCTCCGGGGATGAGCTTAGTAATTTAGTGTAGGAGGGAGAGTAGTGTAAGAGAGATGGCAGCAGGGAAAAAGGCAACAGGTAACCCCCCACTGCAAGAAAAAACAAGACCCCCAAATATATACGTGGCCTTATCCAAAATGCATGAGGAGCACGGATGCAATGTATCAAATAATTCAACTCCAAGACAAACGTTCTTAATAAAAAAACATTCAAAAAAAAGTCTCACTTGTAACTAATGATTTTTAATTATTAATTTTTAAGAATATCCAGCAAAATCTCACGCCACCCGCCTCCCACTTTAAAAGGCAATACAGGGCTGGAGTCCATGACGTTGGAGTTAGATGCATGGTTCTCATGGCATATACAGCCCTCCTCTGTTTGGGAAGCGATGGTCTAGATAATTAAGCACAAAGCCTACTACGCCAGGGCTTGAAAAATAGCGGTTGACGCTAGGAGCCAGGGAAATGGAATGTCCATAGATGTAAAACAATCCAAAACGTTACAAGCCAGCAGTTGGGATTTTAGGAGTCAGGGCTCCCTGGATTTGATAAGCCACATAGAAACATAGAATGTGTCGGCAGATAAGAACCATTCGGTCCATCTAGTCTGCCCAATTTTTTTTGAGTACTTTTATTAGTCCCCCGTTCCCGGTCTTATATCTAGGATAGCCTTGTGTCTATCCCACGCATGCTTAAAATCCTTCACTGTGTTTACCTCTACCACTTCTACTGGAAGACTATTCCATACATCCACTACCCTCTCAGTAAAGTAATACTTCCTGATATTACTGTTAAATCGTTGCCCCTCTAATTTAAGACTATGTCCTCTTGTTGTGGTAGTTTTTCTTCTTTTACTTCTACTAAACCATGTTAACCTCAACAACTCCCCTTTGGTTACAGTATGGACAAACCGCCAGTGAACATGCCAGGAGTGCGTGTGCGAGCTGTGTATGATTATTCAGGCCAAGAAGCCGATGAGTTAAGTTTTAAAGCAGGTGAGTCTCGTGTGATAAGCCCCCACTCCCTACTGCTCCCAGCCGTCCACTTATCTCAATGGGGGGGAGGGGGGGTGTGTGACAAGGATAGGTTTCATATATGCTGAAGATCTAGTGTGTTTATCTTCACGGTAAAATGTTTTCACCTGTTTTTCATCGAATCCTTGTTTACCAAACAGGCGATGAACTCACCAAGATCGAGGATGAAGATGAACAAGGCTGGTGTAAGGGTGTGACAGTCCGTGGACATGTAGGACTGTACCCCGCTAATTACGTGGAAGTGATTTCTGGGTAGAGTCGCTGCGGTCGTAGACGGGCTCAAAGCCAGCGCGCATACTGGTATGCAGCGATCCTCTGCGGAGAACACGTTTTGTGAGCTGTGACACGTGGGTACCACTTCAAGCCGTTACAGACAGAAAAATGGCCCTCTGATGGACGTGTATTACTGCCCCCTTATGTTTTCGTGTCCCCAGTTTATTCAACCAAAAAAAGGACACGTTCCGCCTTCTCTCACTTACACAAATGAACCAATTAGATCTCAGGCCGTGTCCCTGACATCAGTGTGTATTTCAGTACGACTGTGGATACAGGTCCTTCCCCAATCGTCTTTGTTTCAACCAACAGTCTAGTTTGAGGCCCAAAGGGCATGGCGACGTTTCATGGCTTGATAAAGGCCCGGCTATAACTAAAAGTAAATAGACCAGACGGAGATCTTCTAATAATAAATCACTTTGTGAGACTTCTGCTCGGAGAGGAGTTACGGTCAATGCTAAGCCCATAGCGCGTGAACAATGCAGCGCAAGATAAGAGATATAGACCTTGTTCCTGCAGAATGGCTGACGATAACACCAGAGTGCAGTAAACGGAAAAATAGTTTACTTACAAAATGTACACAGACAGCAGACATCCCAAGGACAGAGCTTGACCTTACGCGTTTTGCACCTTAACGAGCATAGGCATAAATCTGCTCTATATATCTCCCATAGTCCCTCCAAATTTAAAGTGACAGTGTTAGAAAACATTAATTTGTGCCTATTATTATGACTAGAAAAGATTTTAAAAACAATTCTATTGTAGAAAAAGGGAGAACATTACATTTGATGAAGTTAGGGGTGAAGTGGTAGCGTGGCAGGGAGTTTTCCTGTGCACCGCATCCACTGTTCTCCCTTTTTCTACAATAGAATTGTTTTTATAATCATTTCTAGTCACAATAGGCACAAATTAATGTTTTCTAACACTGTCACTTTAAATTTGGATGGATTATGGGAGATATACAGAGCGGATGATTAAGCGCCTCGTCAAGGTGCGAAACGTGCAAGGTCTAGCTCTGTCCTTGGGATGTCTGCACTCTGGTGTCCGTATACATTGTGTAAGTAAAACTTTTTTCCCATTTACTGCAGTCTGGTGTTATCGTCAGCCATTCTGGAGGAACCAGGTCTATACCTCTCATCTTGCGCTGCATTGACAAAGAGCTGGACTGGTGGAAACCTTGCCATGCCATTTGTGGTGAAATAAGTTACACCTTACTTCAGTTGGAGGGTTTGAGAAGCCCTGGCCTGTGCACTATACATTGGGAGTTGCCGTTTTCTATTATTATTATTATTGGGTAGTTTGAGGCCCAGGCAGATTCTGTTTTTGGATTGGGTCCAGCCCACAATCAGCCTTTGCTAAATAATTAAACTGTTTATTATCGGTGATTTTATTTAGAAAGCTACTTTTCTCGTGTGCTCTCTTTATTGTTCATAGACCATACAGAAAGCTACCGCAGTGCATTATGGGTCGTGTGCTCTGTTCCCTGCAATACAGATCATTTTGAGGCCACACTGGTTCATAGCAGAGAGGTTTCTGTCCATGACCTGTGATGCTTCTATTTGAAACATTGGGAGTTGCCGTTTTCTATTATTATTATTATTATTGGGTAGTTTGAGGCCCAGGCCGATTCTGTTTTTGGATTGGGTCCAGCCCACAATCAGCCTTTGCTGAATAATTAAACTGTTTATTATCGGTGATTTTATTTAGAAAGCTACTTTTCTCGTGTGCTCTCTTTACTGTTCATAGACCATACAGAAAGCTACCGCAGTGCATTATGGGTCGTGTGCTCTGTTCCCTGCAATACAGATCATTTTGAGGCCACACTGGTTCATAGCAGAGAGGTTTCTGTCCATGACCTGTGATGCTTCTATTTGAAAGACACAGCAGATCGGGTCGTCATCATTCACCAACTACCGTTTGATACTCCATCAATAGTCATCCCCCCCAATCTAAACATGAGGGTCTCTTGCTACAGTTGCAGAGAGATGTCCCGGGATTCCAGACATGAACCTTTGCTTCCATTGAAGGGAAGTTTTTCTAAGGTTTAGAAATGACGTCAGCGAGGATCAGTAGATTCGAAACTCTGCGGTGTAATAAATTACTCAACCACCAAAAAAAAAAAGATTTTTCCTTTTTTTAATTCATAATCACAAAAAGAAAGCAAGTGTGATTTTCCATGTAACAGAGGGGTTGTTGACACCCCCTTTCTCTCCTCGATCAGACCGTTGAAAGCCTATCCGATTGCAAGGTACAGGGCAGCAGAATACCTGTGTGCAAGGTGCACAAGAACCAGAGTGTGATGGAAGTGTGCACAGCATTAGCACATCCTTGCACGACCGAACCCGAAAATGTCCCAGAGCCCACCAGTAGAAGACCATGAAGCGAGGCTTTCCAGCAAAATTAGGCCTTCCTAGAAAGCAACTATGATCAAAGCTCATCATCATCTTCCTCGCCTCCCACAAGCTGCAGCGACGGGATTTATTCATGAAAGAGGGTACTGTGAACTCAAGGCCAAAGTAGCGGAGTGGGAAAACGCTCCCTTTTCAGCTATACTTGAAACGCCGTGATTGTGCCCTTCAGTTTGAAATACCCTTCTCAATGCCCTCTTCTGTGAATAAAGCCCTATATTAACGTAATGGAGCAGGCAGGAATCAGCCATACAAAGCTGTGTAGAGAAGTGTATGTCCTATAATAAGAAAGCTTGGCTAACCTTACTCGGGAGACACAGTCGTTAGCTGTTAAATCACAGTCTCCCACAAAGCCGAGCATGTAGTATAACAAGAGATAAACCAGTCACTGTTGTCCTTCGAGCGGTCCACGTAGTAGATCCATTTAGAGGAGTTGGTTTGCATCGTGGGAGGTGTAGTTTATAAGCACCTATGGAGCGGTGGTCAGTCCTGCCATGTTGTCTTTAAATGAGATCCATTAAGATGTCATCCTCCATTACGCTCTGTGCCTGGACTTGTTGCAGTCCTGGTTGTGGGACGGGCCCCCGGGGACCAGCATTCATCATCATCCCTGCTCCTGTAATGCCAAAAATAAAGCCACAGTAATTACTCAACCATGGATCTGCTAGTGACTCCCAACCGCACAAACTGGGCAAGCTTCGAATAAATACGGGTGTCAACCAAACCAGATAACCCCAACACACAAAGAAATGCACGCACTCCAAAATGACATGTCACGTGTGCTATACCGTATGTAGTTATAGCACACGTGACCGTCTCATCATTTTCACCCCCAACATTTGACCAGTAGTATATAATGTGTTACACGGTATGAGCTCAGTAGGTATAAAATAGCCATCAGTTCTACAAGGGTCTTGGTTTGATAGGAAGTAGGGGGTATATGTGCAGCACACAGAGCTGGCCTAGTATTATGCTGCGTTAAGTACTAAACATAAACCCCCCCCCCCCCCCCCCCTCGGGCGTACGGCCGTTTGGTTTGATCTAATCTAGTCCTTTGGTAGCTTCTGTCTTGTGCTTTTAATTAACCCTGTCTATGCTCTGCCTTATTTACTGGATCCCAAAGCCTTGGCCAAGTCCTCCAAACCCGCTTTGATGAAGACAGATCTCCAGCACGGTATAAAACGGACAACGCTGGCGGATTAACTAGACCTGCAGCCCCCACTGCCCTCCAAAGTATCCGCACTCCCCGGACACCAAGTGTGTCTCATAATGGACCCGCTTACCTGGCATGGGTGCCCGCTGAGTCATCTGATTTCCCCACTGTTGAGTAGGAGCTTGATGCATAAGAGACTGTCCTGGGATCTGGAGCTGTGGTTGGCTGGGAGCCTGGTGCTGCATCTGCCCCATGGCCTGATGTGGTAGCATGCCCTGCGCAGCCTGCTGGAGGTGGTGCAAAGGCTGCTGGGCCTGCGGAACATTGGTTTGTGGCTGCAGTAAAACATACACAGCGTTAGCTCGGACCACGGCACGTTAGTGGGAAGCGTGTGAGATAATCTGACACTACTCACCGGCTGCTGACTCAGTAACAGGTTGCGCAGTTGTGGGTTGGCACCGGGGTTCTGTGGCCTCAGCATGGTTCCTTGCTGGGGGTTTTGAGGCTGGCCTGGTGCTTGGACTGTATTTTGTGCTCCCTGTGGTGGGGCCTGACCGGCCGCTTGTGGAGGCTGCTGCTGCTGCACACGGACATGGAGCTAGAGAACAAGCACAGTGTGAGATGGAGAAATAACATAGACACAGGTTAGGGGAAAAAAAAATATATATATATATATATATAATAATAAAACAATAAAACAGATACACAGTCTAAGACCAGGCTTGACAAGTCCAAGGACAAGTACAAGGAAAGTACTACTGGTGACAGCTTGTGTGCGTGAGGGCAGGGTTACTCACTGGCTTTGCTACCGGAGTGCGAGTTGGAGAGAAATAAAGGATTAACGGATGCTATATTTAACACTATGTGCACTCACCAGATTCTGTGCCCTCTGCTGGTCATCCATCATAGTGACAGGATTAACCGAAGGCATGCCTTGTGCCAACTGCTGGCCTTGGATCTAAAATAAATAGAAGAGAAGGATAGATTATGTGGATCAATCTAGACAAACATCACAAAGGCCAGTTTAATTCTGGCACCAGCCCACCCCCCCCAGGTTATAGAGAGAGGGGTTCAAACAGATGTACCTGCTGCAGTGCTGCCTGTGCAACTGGAAGTGCCCCAGGCAGTAGGAAAAGGAAAGTTTGGGGTTGGAAGGTACAGACCCACAGACTGAGCTGCTCCCAGCCACAAGCACGAGAGAGTCAACGTGATCACAATGAAAACTAACCTAAAATACACTGTAGCACCAGATCACCGCCGCAGCAGCAGAACTCGCTATTGTAAATTACAAATCAAGCTCTAGAACTTCTCTACAGTGACTGTGTGTGGGCGTGGTCTGGTCAAAGGGGAGGGGGGGACAAGGGATTGGGGATGGGAGGAGGAAACAAAGGGTTACTTTCATGACCCAAGATCATTGTGAATCATAATCTGGTCCTCACCTATACGGACAATGCAGAGATCTATAGCGCTACAGAAACTGAATAAGCAGAAAGCTGGCGGTGACATTTTAACCATGCTGGCCTATATGTAAATGACTTACTCTGTGCAACTTGATTTACATATCGGGCTGCATGGGGAGATCATAAAAATCGAGCTAGCCCAGAAAACCCCAAACCTCTTCCCTGAACGGTACACGATGACGGATTGCTCCTAATGCTACGGCTTGCCCCAATTTAGGGATCAAATCGTTTTCCTCCTTAGAAACGAGATTTTACCGAAGGGAAGAATAGATTTAGCCGAATGGAATTTCACGTAATCCATCGGAATTGGTTTCACGGCCATGCGGGTGACCAGTTTTACCAGCTAATCTCCCGGGAACTCCGAATGATAAAGGGGCGGAGGAGAAACAGGTCTTACGTTTCGATGCTGATCCATCTTCTGCATCTGCACTTGTTTGTGGTTGGTGATGACCTGCCGGATGCCGTTGACGAACCCGCTCTGATCGTAAGGGATAAGTCCCATGAAGATTTTCTTTTTAGAGGAATATAG
This sequence comes from Pelodytes ibericus, assembly GCA_036172795.1. Lineage (NCBI taxonomy): Eukaryota > Metazoa > Chordata > Amphibia > Anura > Pelodytidae > Pelodytes > Pelodytes ibericus. The sequence continues at coordinate 66,266,301 of CM069866.1, forward strand.
GAGCATGAGAACCCGGACCTCACACGGAGTGGTGTGAGGAAAATGTACACACCCAGCCTAGAAAATGGAACGAGAGTAAGAGAGAGTAAAAAACCTCTGCCAGAGAGAATGCAGAGCACACATCAGTGCTCCCGCCACCACAAGGGATTCTGGGTAAGGATGCCGATAAAGGCCAATAGGAAAGGAAATATGCTCCGTAGACAGAGCCTCAATTCAGTAAGTAGATAAGTAGGAACGCCACTTACAAATCCGTTTCCCATGATACGGTAAAGTCCTTTCAGAGACTCCAGATCCTTATTGGTGAAGTGGAACTGCACCATGCGTGAATTCCTGAAGAGTGGTCCTAAGGTAGTCTGAGAGGGAAGTGATAGAATTAACACCGGGACACTTACAGTTCCCAAAATAATAACTCAAAAAACATACGGGATCTTACCAACAACTGTTGTGGGATCAGCTGCATGATTAGCTTCTGAGGCCACTGCTCAGTTTTCCTGTAAGATTTGAAAATAAAATGTAAACATTAAAAGTCCAGCTGAGAGAATATCAGGCCCATTGCTATGAGGTGGACAAAGATAGTTATACATTTGCGGTTAATATTAATGAGTTGCTGGACCATTTTATACCAGAAGTCTGACCGCACAGAGGCAAGCAGTTATGGGTACTTTAAAATTACCCATAATCCCCAGCACATCGCACAATACACATTATATAGCAAAAAGGTTCCCTTTAGAAGGGACTCTGCTTATGACTGTAGAGAATAAATAATGTTTAGGTCTGCAATCATCTATACATTGTGTTAAAGGGACACTCCCACCAAAAAATTAAAAGGTTTAACTTTTCTTATTTTGTATTGTTGATTTCAGTTGATTTTGTTATGCGACTGTATTTAATAAAATATTTTACTGAACAAGTGTGACCGGGCGCCGCCATTTTGTGAAATATAGTGTTTTTGGGTGCCACCCCCCTAGTGACTTTACAGCACTAGTATCTCACTTTGGGGCTGGGGACACAGAATGCAGTCTATAAGTCAGAATTCTGACCATAGACTTGCATTGAATGGGAGGGGAATGTAACTATTACATCACAAGGGGGCGGAGTTATGATTCAGTCTGATCAGGTTTAAAAAAAAAAAAAGTAAAAAAAATAAAATGTACAAAGCCACCTATTCCTGCTAGGTTGTAAATTGAGACTGGCTGGAAGAATTTGGATGATGTTGCTTCATGGGAAATAGTCCCAAAATGGAGCCATTAGATAAACACCTAATTTTATTTTTCCTTTTATATGCAATTAATTCAAATATTTATGACATCACCTCTGGCACGGTATGCAAATCCAACAGGTTTTAAATGGGAAATTTGTCATTTGCATATCAACCCACAGGTGATGTCAGAAAAAGGAGACACATTTAATAAAAAAATAAAAAAAGGCTTATCTATTTGAATGGTATTCTGCCAACACAACATATATATAATTTTTCGGTGAGATTCGGACATTGTACTTACAGATTTTCTCCAGGGTTGACATAAACTTGACATGGGAGGGAGCGGGTTAGTTTGGCATTCGTGTCCACAGATGCTGGCTTAGGCTTCTGCAAAAAGAGGAGTGGGCAGAAAAACCACGAACAAAACAAAAATCATTTCAAATGAGGACATAAAACCAAAACACACGTTTACAGTACAGGGGAGCATGGTCCCTTTAAATAGAGCAAACACACCTACCTACATCTCAGAGTCGGATTAGATCACACTCACCTCCTGCCACTCGAGTACCCCGCTCCAGGCCAGCATTTTGTTGGTCACAGATTGCTGTGTGGTTGGTAGTTGGGGTGTGCCAAGCTGAGAGGATGTAGGCTGTGGGGCTGGAACTCCCACTGGAGGCCCTGAGCCCGGCTGTTAGAAGAGAATGTAGAATGTTTAACTTTGGCATTCATCCATAGGCTGCTACGCTCCCCTCCCGTGCGGGGCAGCTGCCCGCTACGCTCCCCTCCCGTGCGGGGCAGCTGCCCGCTACGCTCCCCTCCCGTGCGGGGCAGCTGCCCGCTACGCTCCCCTCCCGTGCGGGGCAGCTGCCCGCTACGCTCCCCTCCCGTGCGGGGCAGCTGCCCGCTACGCTCCCCTCCCGTGCGGGGCAGCTGCCCGCTACGCTCCCCTCCCGTGCGGGGCAGCTGACCGCTACGCTCCCCTCTCGTGCGGGGCAGCTGACCGCTACGCTCCCCTCTCGTGCGGGGCAGCTGACCGCTACGCTCCCCTCTCGTGCGGCTGTGGGGCTGGAACTCCCACTGGAGGCCCTGAGCCCGGCTGTTAGAAGAGAATGTAGAATGTTTAACTTTGGCATTCATCCATAGGCTGCTACGCTCCCCTCCCGTGCGGGGCAGCTGCCCGCTACGCTCCCCTCCCGTGCGGGGCAGCTGCCCGCTACGCTCCCCTCCCGTGCGGGGCAGCTGCCCGCTACGCTCCCCTCCCGTGCGGGGCAGCTGCCCGCTACGCTCCCCTCCCGTGCGGGGCAGCTGCCCGCTACGCTCCCCTCCCGTGCGGGGCAGCTGCCCGCTACGCTCCCCTCCCGTGCGGGGCAGCTGCCCGCTACGCTCCCCTCTCGTGCGGGGCAGCTGACCGCTACGCTCCCCTCTCGTGCGGGGCAGCTGACCGCTACGCTCCCCTCCCGTGCGGGGCAGCTGACCGCTACAACGCTATGCAGACACACCCACAGCTGTGTAACCAAATAGGCACGTTCCGTATGAAGTCCTGGGGAGGTTACTTTTGGACAACATCCATGGGATGTATCAAGACAGGCTCCCAATTCTCCATTCCAGAATGGAGGGGATGATTTTTAGTTGAAATGGGCCTACAGGTTCTAGTTGCTGGAGAGCTCACATTTCTGAGACCACCCCCATTAAACTCTAAAATCACATATACAACTACGAGTCTTATTTTAAGTCTCAACTGCCCCTTTCAACAATGGTTCACGGTGAAGCAATATGATCACTTTCCACAGTGTACCATTGACCGCTTATTAGATTTACTACAGATCATCGGATTCGCTAACCTTCCCCTAAAAAAAACAAAAAAAAACAGAGCCGCCCCCAAAAACTAGGACTGATTATCTTCTGAAACGAAATGATTTCCCCCCCATACCATAACCGGCTGCGGGACAGGCTGTTGCTGAGGAGGCTGCTGCTGTAAATGTCCGGCTGGAGGCCCGGGACCTGTGGTTACTGTGGAGACCAGGCTAGGTTGGGAGGATGGAGTGATTAAAGATGCAGTAGAAGAAACCATTTTTGGTTGGGGCCCCTGTGGCAAAGAGGGAGCAGGTGGCTGATTGAATGGCGGTCCAACAGATGGCGCTTGAGGCATTGGATTAAGACCTTGAACTAAGAATAAAAGGAGAGACGACGAGGTCAGAAAAGTCTAAAATTAAAAAGACACACAGACAAATAAGACAACGGAATAAACATTGTACCCATAAGCTGCTCCTTCGTCTAATGACGGACTACATCTCCCATACTCCCCTGCCTGGCTCTTAGCCAATAGGAGAGACGTAGGCAGTCAGCAGTACACCTCATCTAGTCATCAGACTGCGCTCACGGGTGTGTGGCGCTATAAACGGCCAAGATCCCCAGTAAAGCGCAGTCAATCCTCAGCAAAGACTTTGCTTCTTGCACCATGGGTACCGGTCTTGCCCCAGATTTACAGGACACACAGCAGACCGGTTACAAAACACATTTTTCTCTAATTGGCAGATCATTTTTTAAATTCTCTATAATCCCTTAAAGCACATGCAGTCTGACACTTACAACGATTTGGGATGTTGTTCTTCTGGCTATTGGCAGCTTCAACTGCAGACTGGGCAGCCACGAGGGCAGGGGTCAGTGACTTGGGCTGAAGGAAAAACAGAATGATGTACAGTTGTATAATAGGTTTGTATTGCTGGTTAGCATGTTATACTAAAACTCTGCACTGCAATATCTGACCGGCTCCAGCAGGATGCAGCGATTACGTCTTGGAACAGCAATGCTTAGACTTATAAAAAAGGTTTAAAGGGACACTCCAGGCACTAAACGAAAATATACATCAGTAATTTGATTTGAGGTGGGGAGTGATTACCATATATGGTTGCTGGACCGGCGGCAGCTGGTGGGATGTGGCTGACATCAGTTGTGGCGGAACGATGGGGATCTGGGGCTGGGGGATGGGTTTGGGTGGAACAACCCCCGGTGCGGCTGGAACTCCCCCAACTGGGTCAGAAGAGAAATGAACAGCTGGAGACACGAGAACGGTCATTTGTTTCAAAGTAGAAATAAGTGGATTCTGCAGGTGTTATAGACATATACAATTTACACTGTCCCTTTAACAAGCATCATAGTGTCCCAATGTGATCTCCATATATTTATACAAAGAGGCTACCTGGCAGGATCATCCCTCTGATGAGTATCATGTGCCGGGGATCCTGGCTGTAGTCTTTTGGCTGGGGCTCCATCATGCCCACTGGCATAGCCTTTTCAAACAGTGTCCGCAGGGCAGGCAGCTTGCGCGGGGAGATGATAGAAAAGTGGATTCCCCTCTAACAAGAGAAATAAGATGAGCGATACCATTAGTGTCAAACTGGAGACTAGTGATTGCAAAGGCACTGGGTCAGCCGAAACACTGCTTATACTATGGATGCAGAGAATAAATTATCTATACATTGTGCGGGACTGCAATAAAATGCACAATATAAGAGAGAAATGTGGTTTAACCCCTTCAGGATCAGGGATTCCCTGGGCCAAGGACCAGAGCGATTTTTCATAGGTGTTTGTCGTTTAGCGCACCCATTCAAGTTATATGTTGTTTTCTAAAGGAAAGTTAGAGCTTACTTTTGATACCCTATATATAAAAATAATCTATAAAATGTAATATTAAACAATACATATAAAAGGGGATTTTTTTTTTGGGGGGGGTGGTGTACAGGAGGTTTTCCCCATTATTTTCCCAATAATATTCTACACAGCGAGTACAGCACTAACCCACTTATTCCCAAACCCCCAACAAAAAACCCCCAGAGAAAAAGATGAAAAAAAAAAACCTCTGACCAGTGCGATGTCAGATCCATAAGAATCACAGTAATTATTATTACAATAAAATTTCATTTAAAAAAAAAAAAAAAAAACTTTAAAAATGCCAAAATAAAAAACAAAACAAAATGAGGGCCATTAAGTAAGGAGGAAACTGATCAGTACATCAGTACATTTACATAACAAGCCTCAAGATGATGATGTCACAAATAGGAGACGCCACAAACAAACACACATTTTATGCATTTTCTTGCACTGTATACTTTTTCATTTTTCTTATCCACATTCACAGTAAGAAATAAGCAGTGTTTAGGTTGGCAGAGTTGTTTAAAATACTAATAGCCCAATCCAGACCTAAACAGTGCTTTGCCATTCTTACAATCATTAATGGTTTGTTTTAACATGTCTACATGTGGTTGAAGAGGAATGTATTGTATGGTTCATAGAGTAGTGGTGTCTTTTTGGTTTCTCCTCACTTGCTTAACTGCTCCCAACGCATTCCACAACCACAATAACACGGGAGTATATTAAATACTTGATAAAGATGCTCCAATGAACCTGTAAGGATTTCCAAATGATTAATCATGCAGGGGGTCCCATATCACCCACCTCTCCGATCTTCTGGACCAAGTTCTCAGTTGTATAGCCAGAATAGGTGGTACTTTCTACCGCCGGCAGGAGGTATGGTGGGGAGTTGCAAATCAAAATGCAAACCTTGTGCGTCTGCCCGCTGGGTAGAAAATAAGTGAGAATTAAGAATAAATCTCTTTATTTGGAGTGATAAAAAGCACTGTCAGAAGACTCAACATTCAAGTAAAATTATAAAGTATATAAAAAAAAAAAAAGAAAAAAAGCAGATATGCACACTGAAAGTGTAAGAGTAAATATATATTTATTGAGAATATAATAATGTACCCACGGTCAAAAATTGCTATAAGGAGGAGAAAAAAAAAAAAAAAGCATATGGAAAATAGTAAAGCACCAAAAAAGTGGCAGAAACAAACCAATAAAATAGGAAACAAAAATAGACCAAAATATAGAAAAAAAAATAGGAAACAAAAATGGAAAAAAGGCAGAAACAAATAGTCTAATGGTAGAATCGTACGAGACAAAAGCACACAAAAATAAATAAATAAAAAAAATCAATGCAAATGGAGTGGTAGTAAAGGGCTCAGAGAGTAACAGAATAAGGCAAAAATTGGAAAAGACTGGCCAACCACTGTAAAAAAAGAAAAACATAAATAAAGCATAGAAACAAAGGAAGATGTGGAAAAAAAGGAATCCACAAAAAATGCCTCTTGCACAGTAAATAGTTATTGGGCCTGCATCACAGTAGATACAGAAACAGAGTCATATGTGGGGCAAAAACACATATAAATCTTATACTTGGTAACCCAAACATGGGAATAGCAAAAAAAGAAAGATAGTATGAAACAAAAGAAAACAACCACAAATGGAAAACAAAACAAAAACTATGAGGCGAATATTACATGTTATTTTGGATGCAATGATGACAGATCATCTGATCATTAGTTTGCAGACATCCGAATATCAGATTCATTCTAATTCTAGCCACGTCCAGCCTCTGGGTATTTGGTTATGTTATTGAAACATTGGATATTTATTCGTGGTAAAGTCTGTAGGGGTTTCTGTGTCAAGGTCTATGGGTGGTCAGGTTGCCATGGGAACCAATGGAATCTTTCCATGGATTCCATCACTTTTCAGATCTTTTCCCCTAGAAAATGACCCCCTGTAGATCTAAATGTACTCACATTTGTTCTCTCATCTTCTTGAAATCATCAAACAGTTGCAGAGCGGTGCTGAGACCCTCTGCGATGAGACTGCAGCTTTCACCGCCGCCCCCCATAAACCTGCAAAAAAAAAAAAAAAAAAAGCGTTATAAAAAATATTAAAAAAACTTCACTGTTCTGGTGTTAATGTCTAAAATTACATGACGTTTCTCTGTTAGTCTGGCACTGACGCAATAACCTTCATTTAAAAGAAGTAAAAAGTATTATTTTTTTAAAATTCAAGAGAATAAAAATCCGTGATGCGTTTTTTTTTTAGTAGGAAACGGGATCTTACATAATGCTGTCCAACCACTGGACAAACTCGTAGGCGCTGCTCGTAGGCGCGTGGCATTGTACATAGGATTCAGGAGCGCAGTCCACGGTGTTAAAAACCACCAGGCTGTACTGGGTGCCGCCATACTGAAAAACAAAACAGGCGCATAATGTAAACCAACAAACTGCAGGACCAACCAAGCCAGCAAAAAAACAAAACCCAATCCATAGCGTTACTCACATCGCCCCCAAAGTCCGTCTCTGCTGGCGGACCTCCATTAAAGTATCTGTGGGAGAATTATAAAAATAAACATATGCGTTATATACATACAATCGACTTTAATCCTGCTATTAATAACCGACCAGCAAATCTATGGAGGAGATAGAAAGGTTTACTCTATAGAGAGAAAGGCAGGGCAGCTGCCTCATTTATCCAGACACAGCAACTCCCTGTATCCAGAGGTGCCTGCCTCATTTATCCAGACACAGCAACTCCCTGTATCCAGAGGTGCCTGCCTCATTTATCCAGACACAGCAACTCCCTGTATCCAGAGGTGCCTGCCTCATTTATCCAGACACAGCAACTCCCTGTATCCAGAGGTGCCTGCCTCATATATCCAGACACAGCAACTCCCTGTATCCAGAGGTGCCTGCCTCATATATCCAGACACAGCAACTCCCTGTATCCAGAGGTGCCTGCCTCATATATCCAGACACAGCAACTCCCTGTATCCAGAGGTGCCTGCCTCATATATCCAGACACAGCAACTCCCTGTATCCAGAGGTGCCTGCCTCATATATCCAGACACAGCAACTCCCTGTATCCAGAGGTGCCTGCCTCATATATCCAGACACAGCAACTCCCTGTATCCAGAGGTGCCTGCCTCATATATCCAGACACAGCAACTCCCTGTATCCAGAGGTGCCTGCCTCATATATCCAGACACAGTAACTCACTGTATACAGAGGTAGCTGCCTCATATCCAGACAAAGTAACTCACTGTATCCAGAGGTGCCTGCCTCATATCCAGACACAGTAACTCACTGTATCCAGAGGTGCCTGCCTTATATACAGACACAGTAACTCACTATACAGAGGTCGCAGACACAGTAACTCACTGTATACAGAGGTGCCTGCCTCATATATCCAGACACAGTAACTCACTGTATACAGAGGTCGCAGACACAGTAACTCACTGTATACAGAGGTCGCAGACACAGTAACTCACTGTATACAGAGGTGCCTGCCTTATATATCCAGACACAGTAACTCACTGTATACAGAGGTAGCTGCCTTATATACAGACACAGTAACTCACTGTATACAGAGGTAG
>CM069866.1:66879744-67064744 GCA_036172795.1 Pelodytes ibericus
GGCTACAAAGTCAGATCCTCTCGTATTTCTTTTGGTTTATTTAAACTTGGATGGTAAAATCTATACAAGAACTGTTCAAATAAGAGTAGTTTCTGTTGCTTAAGTAAAACAACGCAATTTTTAAAAAGGGATTCATAGAATTTTAAGAGCCCAAAACTACAAAAAAGACCCCAAAGATTTCCGATTTTATGTAACTGGTGTATATATATTTAACTACAAAATAATTTGAAACATGCAGGCTGTGGAAAGGATTATATTATTCAACATATCACAGTACTGCCCCTTTTACCAGCACTGATAGAGCTATAGTCGATTCCAGTGTATTTATTCTTCTCTCTTCCAATCACAGAATGAAGAAATGTTAAAGCTATTCCGACTGGCAGCAGAAAAACATCAGATGCTTTACCGGAACGCCATGACCGGCGCCGGAATAGATCGCCATCTCTTCTGCCTTTACGTGGTGTCCAAATATCTTGGAGTGGATTCCCCCTTCCTGAAAGAGGTGCGGTATTACGGCAGGCCACCAATATCTCTAATGTGTATAACCCCTTCAATACAAACTGAGCCAATAATACCAAAAAGGGTTGTAAGTTCCTGCAAGCTTACCCTCCTCTATCCAAATATGTTCATTCTGCAAACTGCGTCTGCACCAAAATTAGAAAAAAATCCTTCAGAACGGATGGTGCCGCATGGGAACAGGGGAGGGGAAGAAGCAGAGGTATAAAAGGGAAAAAGATCAGAAACGCCTGACGCGTTTCACACCACCGAACCATTCCTAATCATAGGCCGTAAGGTTCTTCTGATATTATTCCTTTTATACCTCTACTTCTTCCCCTTCCTATTTTGAATTACATGGATACAAAAAAATCCGTTATATCATTGTTAGTTAACCGGCCAATGTTCCATGTAATACGCAGTGCATTATGGGAAAGAGCGTTAAGACTTTACGTGGAGTTTTATTGGTTATCGATTTCCATGGTTGTAGAACTTAGGAGAAATGGTTGTGGTAGCCATGAATGCTATGCTTGTAAAAGGGAGGCGTAAACAAGTATTTTAGGAAACCTGGGCTATGTGGCGCCTGTTCTAGTTCATATTAAATATATTGTTCCTCTTTCTTTATCCTTATTAGGTCCTATCTGAACCTTGGCGCCTCTCCACCAGTCAGACTCCCATCCAGCAAGTGGAGCTGTTCGACCTGGTCAATCATCCAGAATACGTCTCATGTGGAGGAGGTTTTGGACCTGTAAGTATACTGCAAATGTATATAAAAAATATAAGACATGTTCTCTAATTTAAAGTTTAATTGGCCTAAAAACGGTTCTACCTAAATATATGCTGTGCGTTACACTATGTAAGTTCCTTGTCATTTGTATGACTGGATTTAATGCTGGGCTAACAAGTGGAGGTGCGCCAAGCGTGACTGGGTGTGCACCCCTCCAGATAATAATCTCTTCCCCCGCTATTGACTGTGCGATTGGCCAGTTCCAAAGAGAGGCGGTAATCGAAAGCCCTCTGCAATGGTCAGATAATGTTGAATAGCAGCAGTGCAGTGCCTGTTTTTCAGGTGTTCTCCTATTGATACTTTGATGGCTTGTCTTGCACATGTGGGTAGTTAACCTCGGCGTCGTGCTCTTTTCCCCCCCAGGTGGCCGATGATGGATATGGAGTCTCCTACATTATTGTTGGCGAAAATCTCATCAATTTCCACTTGTCCTGCAAGTTTTCCAGCCACGAGACTGTAAGTATCACTAATTAATTAATAAAGCTCATTACCAGTTTATTGTTTTGTGTTTGTTTCGCACTAGGCTTCTTCAGAGGTGTAAACTGGAGTTTAGCATACGGTCCTATCATCCTTTTATGCATCCTTTATGATAGGACCGTATGCTGAGCTCCTGCTTACACCTCCGAAGAAGCCTAGTCCGAAACGCGTCAGGTGTTCTTCCATCAAGCCCCATCAAGCTAGCTTCTTGTTATAAACCGGCTGATTTTATTGACTGTATCGTACTGTATTATTATATGTTCTATTAAATATATTTTAATTAAATAGTAGCAGGTCCTTCACACTTTCTAAGCTCTAGCACCTAATCTTTACTATATCACTTTTTCTTCTGGGGTCCTGGGAACGGCTCTTTGTGTTATCTAGCAGATTTTTTTTTCTCTCTTTTCCTTTTCTTTTCCTTACTCCAGTTTTCACTGGCGCAGGTCTATACACGTTTTTTTAATATCCACAACTGGTACCACAAATTTTAAATTGTAGACTGAACTTTCCATTGAAAACGCCTATTGGCCTTTCTGCTGATACAGAACTGTTATGGACTGTATTATACATAAACTAATATTATACTTGCTATTGTCCTTGTTACTTTGAAAGAAATGTAGATCATTTTAGAGCCCTCCCACCACTATTTACTCCTGTGAAATATATGTATTCACACATTTTTTTTTTTAATTTTTACAGATATTCCCATTTTAAAGGATACATACATTTTTTAGAATACTGTGACTTTGAGGCCCACTTAAGTTTGGAAAGCACTTTAATTTCATGCACGTTACTGATTGCTTTATTTTTCTACCTTTCCAGGACGCTCACCGATTTGGAAAAAATATCCGCGGATCTCTCCTTGATATTTTGGCCTTGTTCAACCTAAATCAGAGCTAGAATGTCACCCCCCCCCCCCCTTTCACTCACCCTCCTCCATGCTGATCTCTGTAAACTCCAACATCTAACCCAGGGAAGCTCAACAACAACAACAAGCCCACTGGATCCAACCTGTTATTGAGCATTTAAACCACACTGGACCGTATGGACACATGTAAACATTACACGTGGGAGCATACACGTACGTAGATGATTAAGGCAGCACCACCCCCAACCCGTTAAAGACAGAGTAGATTTATAGGCGAACAACACTGTAAATTCGAAATCTCTTGGGTTCTCCTATAGGAAGGGCCGTCAATCGGTATTATACGCTGCTCAAGGAAGTGAAACCAGGAGATCAGAGGATATTATTCATTTGTGAGCTGGTGCCTTACACGCTGAAGTCATTTCTTTTTTTCTTTCATTTTTGTAATATTTTTGTCATTATTTTTGATGCCTCTAGGGAGGTGTGAAGCAAAAGCAATGCAATTTTTTTTTTTAATAGCTTTTGATACTTGTTGAATTCCATTGAACCTATCGGCATTTCATTGTAATAAAGCCTTGTGTTTGGCCCCTCCCCTGTTGGTTGGAGGGCCGCGTAGTGCATTTCTCACTACCTTTCGGTCGTCCTATGGGTAATTTTGTTTAGTGCCGGCCCTGCTAGTCTACAACAGATGACATCCATCTTTACTTGATGTCTGCCGCAAGGATCGTTTATCTCTCTGGGTGCAACATGGATAGAGTCATGTATAATTCAATATCTAGTTTCTTACCCCGTACACAGAGGGAAAGGTTCATCCGGTATTGTACTTGGTCTGTTGTCGTTAGGGTGTAAATTATGCTGTGTTTTATTTGTTGGCACCTGTATCTTTAATGCTACAAATCTCACTTCTTCTTTTTTTTTTTTAGTACTTGACGTTGTTGGTTTCTTATATTTTGACGGGGGTCGGGAGAGACTGAATTCTGAATAATATAGGGCTGCACTTAGACAATCACTAAGCTAAAACACACACACACACCGACCTAATGTGTATTTTTTTTATGTTAAAGGATACCAGAAGATGTTTATTCACTGCAAGCTATGTACCAAACACAGCCACGTGGGACGCGTTTTGCATTAGTGGCTTACTAGTAGCTGATCTAGCTAACTTTCTAAGTCAGCACTAGTGAGCAAAAACCTGTTATTCAACTTGATTTCCCATTTCTTTAGAAGCCATTGATGTGGATGAATAAATGGCTTGATGTCGTGGATGAATAAATGGCTTGATGTCATTAATGGCGGTTAGTTGTTTAATAGTCACGTTGATTCAGTTGTATCGGAGATCCTCACTATAGGTAATGGGTGTGGAACTGCGACCCTACAACTGCTGCTGGCCTACATGTCCCCTAATACCCTGTCGTCGCCTAGGAGGCTAGCAGAGGAGCAAGGGAGATGTAGTCCACCAACAGCTGGTTGATCGCAGCCGCCGCGGGAGCTGGACCAGGGACGCAATCACAGCATACCCTAAAGCGAAATGCATAGGGGAATTTAGTCTTTGCACATGCCGACATACATCCGCAACACAGCCCTCTCTAGATATAAATGTTTCTTTAAACTCCTCAGTTCCATCAAAAGACTGCCTTCTTACCACTGGCTCCTAAAATGCTGTGCGTTTTTATGGGGGTCCCATGGCCAACCTCTCCCTCTCTGAACTCGGAGATACGTGTTTAAGATCCTGTTCATTTTGTGTTTTAAACTGGTTTTTGTAAAGTGTTTGCTGACAGCATTTATTGCTTTATTGTGTTGTGACAATCCTTGCAGGGGACACCAAAGTTTTACCCGTCTCTGCTATTGAGCAGGAAGAACCATCCTACTCGGCCATCATTATAAATATGAGAGTATCTTGGATATTACTACAGTTGTATTGCCAAATGGATGGTATACCGTCTGCCTATCGATGTGCTGCCTCAGCCTAACGGGTATTGTAGTATCCTCAAACAATTGGAGCATCCCAGGGTGTACAGGACGCCAGCAAACATGATTTTATTTCTCCTGAAGAGGCCTTGTATCCTATACAAAAGGAAGTAGTTTGGCTTTGTCTCCATATGATGATGTCACAGGTGTAAAGAGTTGGCCATTGTTTCACACTATTTAAATGGCACAACCACAGTAGATCCTGAATGGCTTGATCTCATGGCTGTGCACCATATAACGGATGAGACTGCTTTATTTTCTATACGTCAGGGCTTATATGGACCCACGTTGTACGTATGTAACCAGTTTAAAAAGGTTGTGACCTGGTAATTGGCACTTTAGTGCTTGGATGGAGAGTAAGGCAGCAACACTTCCCACAAAAGCTGGTTTATGTTGTTAAACTGCTTAAGGAAAATAAGTGTTTATTTCTTATATGTGCTGGGCTTTTTTTAATTATTTTTTATTAGTATTAATCTTATATTCCACATGCTTTCGGTGTCACCTGCATTCCTTTTTGTTTATAAAAGTTTTTGTACATTTTTATTCTTGCCATTATCAATGCAAATTCAACATGGGAAGGACTTGAGGGCGATTTAAAAAGCCAATATTAAAAAATAATATTTGAGAAATAAGGGGCGTCTGTTTGTGTCCTTTCTTGTCTTTATCCGTCTCAGTCCAAATTGGCGATAATATTTATTAAAATAGGACTGACTTTTTTTTTTTAATAATTCATCTTTAAACGCAGATGGTTCAATTAGATTTTTGATCTAGGGGCCAGAAACCCCTCAAAAAATGAGGCAGCACAGAAAATGACCTCACATGCTGGCGTGGAGAAACAAATGTAAGATGACCATCGGGCAACCGTGTATCACCCGTGTATACATCAAATTCACAGCACTCTTTACCATAGAAACATAGAAAGTGTCGGCAGATAAGAACCATTCGGTCCATCTAGTCTGCCCAATTTTTTTTTTGAGTACTTTTATTAGTCCCCCGTTCCCGGTCTTATAGCTAGGATAGCCTTGTGTCTATCCCACGCATGCTTAAAATCCAAAAATTCTTAAAAAATAAAAAGACTGTGTTTACCTCTACCACTTCTGCTGGCAGGCTATTCCATACATCCACTACCCTCTCAGTAAAGTAATACTTCCTTTAGAAAGCTATTTTACATCTTTAATTTTTTCATGCCATGGCACCCCCAAGAGGACATTTTTGGGTAGCCTCCTACCATGTTCTCTATAGATAAATACGTTGACTGCTTTATCAGTGTTTTAGAAACGGTCGTAGTGGTCATTTTCTCAGTTTCTACATAAAATGGCTGCTTGCTTCCCTTACGGCTGGCGCTGGAGCAAAGTGTATTCCAGAGAGCTGGTCTTGTAAATACTCTATCTGTGCTTTGACGTTGTCCAGGATGAGCTTGCCCCTGCAATCCAAAGTATTGTCAGTGTAACGCTATACCAGGTAAAGGATTACAATGCAAACAGTAAGCTGAGTGACTTCATGGCTGACTCAGTGTTACTAGGTTCACCCCCTATCACCTCACATTTCCCTGCTCTTCATTGACAAACTATGATAAAGTGGGCTTCTCTCCCTGTGACTGGCTGTGCAGTATTCAGCAGGGGAAGAGCCAATCCTGGGTCTGAAAGTTGCTGCTCTGCACAGAATGTGGGAGGATATGGTTGCATGAGTAGCTTTTTTGCAGGAACCTTCGCAACATGAAAAATATGGTCAACAACTGCATCTTCCAAATATTAATGTGCTTTCAAAGTACTTTAAAATGCATGTTTTTTCATTTTGCATTGCTTAAAAAAATACTTACAGCTAGATGAAATTACAGCAGTTTACAAGAAGCCAGGACTGCCCCCACACTAGCTGAATAAACGTAAATTCAAATGAATGGAGTTTCCTGCACTGTTAAGAGATCCTACTGTGTACAAGACCACAGTCACTTATAGTCCACACAATGTATTCAATTTGAGGAGCACAGGAAGTGACTAATTGAAATAAAACTTTATATTCTCAGTGTCTATATAATCAGTGTTGCCGCACCTGCAGTATACCTGCAGTGTAATTACGGGGGAGGGCTTGAACCAAATATTAAAAATGTGATTTATGCAGAATGCCTGCATCAAATCACACTGGGAAAAAAAACCTGTGCTCTATACAAGCAGTAGTCTTCGTCATGCACCAAAGTGAGTTTGGGGACTAGACTGTCCCTTTAAAGAAGTCATCAGCTTGCCCATGAGCAGAGGTGTGCCAAAGGTCCAAGTGACATTAAATGGAAATTCCAGGCATTAAGCTGATGATGCATCTGGTAGTATTTAGCCTGTAGATTGTACAGGTTTATGCAGACAATGATTCAATGGAGATTGTCTTTTTAAAAAAAAAGTCTCTTACTCTAGTCCTGGCCCCTATTTTTACTTTGCATTGCAAGAGGATCAGTTTAGAGGAACTGGATCCCCTTGCACCAAGCATAGTAAGTACTTTGTTTACATCTTATGCCAGAGGATGTGATGTAATTATGGGAAGCTTTAATTCCTAGGAGAAAGCCTGCTAAAGGTATGTTTTCAAGTTAAGTAATATCAGCATCTCTTTTTTTTCAAGTTTTTATTTTTTTTCTGACTTGTTTGTTCTCCTTGAAAAGCATCTGTGCCCGGGCTATTGGTGGTCCCCCCCCCCCCCCCCCCCCCCCCCGAGGGTAGTTTCCGAATTCCCAACAAGGAGCATAACTTCCCCATAAACCTAGGGTTTCAGTCCAGATTCCGATTCAGATACTTACCTGCCTCTTGAAACAATGTTCCCCAGCCTCGAAGTGTCCTCTTGCAGCAGTCTTAAATCAGAACCAAGGACCACGGCTCGCTTATGTTTTTCCACCATTTGCCCTTCCAGTTTCTGGGGAGAAGAAAATGCAGAATCGGATGAGTTTTGCAGAAACTTTCTCACTACTTCTCTACATTTCTGTAAATATAGAAATAATGTATTGTGTATCACGAAGGGCAATTTTTCCGGTTACACAATCATTTAATTTTACCATCATTTTCTCCTGGATCTTCTGACAACTGGAGCACTTCATCGGCTTCTTCTGGTTTTCCAGCTCTCTACGGAGAGAGGTAAATTCCTGCTTTATATCACCTCCGATGATGGCCCAATATCTGTCTCTGTAAGTAAAACATACGTGTTGTCAATGTTTAATATCAAGGACAACTGAACCAACAAATTAACTTGTGTTTAGTGGCAAGATTGCATCAAGTGCAGGCATTTTACATAGTAATGTCTTAAAGGAAGAATACAGATAATGTCCTGTATTGAGCCCTCTCATGTACCTCTAAAAGGGGGCAGACATATTGTTTGGAATCTTGGTGTAGATCTGACCCAAGATTCTATACAACATGTCTGCCCCCTGTTAGAGCTGTATGAAGCAACGTGGGCTCAATAAAAGGTGCTTTATTTGTATTCTTTCATTAAAGTATCTCTTTACACACCCGCTACACTTACAGTAATCTCACAATTAATCATGGAGGGTTTTTTTTTTGCTTACAGGTGTCCTGTAATTACACAACAAGCAGGAATGATAGAAGGTTTGATGGTGGAGGAGATGTTGTAGGGAGATGGTATATAACCAGGCTTACATAGAACTGAGCTGGTCTGTGCGGGCCTGCAAGTCCTGGATTCTTTCCAGCAGGAGCTTCTGTTGCTTCTGCGCAGCCTCCCATTGGGCCAGAAATAAGCTAAAACATGCCCCGATGTGGAAGATGCTCCCACAAACTTTCTTCTCTAAGGAACTGGCGATCTCATACTTGGCTTGGAGCTGTGCTATCTGTTTCCTGACAAAATTATATGTATGTTAGCGTAAGGTGGCGCACTTGTTCTAAAGCAGAAGAAAATACATCTCAACATTTCAAATGGCCAAAGAGGGACACTTTCCTTTTTTGTGGGAGTGGCTTTTGGTGCGGCTGTGGACACGGCCAGAACACTTTCAGTGACTTTATGGACAGTGGATCATTATTTATGTCATTTGGTAATTCGTTGAGATTAAGAATTTTATTTACACACATTTATTATAAAAACACATTCATGCAGTTTAAAGTCACATTATTGTGAGTTGTTTTGCAGTGGAGTTCTGTGCTACAGTTCATTCTGAGCTTCCAGAAAAAGAGCGACAATAGAGGAGGAAAGAAGGACAACAGAGGAGGAAAGAGGGACAATAGAGGAGGAAAGAAGGACAATAGAGGAGGAAAGAAGGACAATAGAGGAGGAAAGAAGGACAATAGAGGAGGAAAGAAGGACAATAGAGTAGGAAAGACGGACAATAGAGGAGGAAAGAAGGACAATAGAGGAGGAAAGAAGGACAACGGAGGAGGAAAGAGGGACAACGGAGGAGGAAAGAAGGACAACGGAGGAGGAAAGAAGGACAATAGAGGGGAAAGAGGGACAACGGAGGAGGAAAGAAGGACAACGGAGGAGGAAAGAAGGACAACGGAGGAGGAAAGAAGGACAACGGAGGAGGAAAGAAGGACAATAGAGGGTAAAGAGGGACAACGGAGGAGGGAAGAGGGACAACGGAGGAGGAAAGAAGGACAACGGAGGAGGAAAGAAGGACAACGGAGGAGGAAAGAAGGACAATGGAGGAGGAAAGAAGGACAATAGAGGAGGAAAGAAGGACAATGGAGGAGGAAAGAAGGACAATAGAGGGTAAAGAGGGACAACGGAGGAGGAAAGAAGGACAATAGAGGGTAAAGAGGGACAACGGAGGAGGAAAGAAGGACAACGGAGGAGGAAAGAGGGACAACGGAGGAGGGAAGAGGGACAACGGAGGAGGAAAGAAGGACAGGGAGGATGTGGGTGCAAAATAGGGACTGGGTGGTATAATGCTATGATCTATACATTGGGTTACAGTAAGTACAATACACATGCATACATTAAAAGAAAATGTGTTTTCTGTTTATGACATCACCTGTGGCTTCATATGCAAATATACTACTTTTTCAATGAGTCATTTGCATATTATGCTACAATGTGGTGTCATTGCTTTGCTTGCAGTTCTGCTAGCACCATATACTATGATTGATCATGTTCTATTGGTTCCAGTACAAGCAGTGTTTATCTGACTGCCATTCAGTATTTACATACTGGTTAGACTAATCCCACCTTATTTCATGTAGTTCTGTTAATATCATGCTGCTTTCTGACTTGTCCATCGTGTTAGACATTCCTGTTGTCTGGGGGTCTGATTTCATGTGACCGAACTGCCCCCCTGCAATAGATTCAAGGCCTTAGCACTGTTCAGCTGAGCGCCCCCTATTGGAAGCTATTTATGCCATTTGGAAAACAAATTATACATTTTATTTACAAAAAAACTAATATAGAAACCTGTTTACTGCATTTTCAACCCACCATAATGAGGAGTTTTATTGCACATCTACCATTCTGACACAAGAAGAGGAATGAGGCAAAGTTAGGGACTGTCCCTTTAAATCAAGACACTTGGGAGGTATGCTGGATTGACAGTACAGACTCACCTGAGTACCTGCCAATGGAAGCAGCAATCCTTTCCTCCATCTCATCCAGGCAGGAGCATCTTTCCTGGAAAATTGACATCATGCTATTTTATAGGAATGAGTTACTTGTTACAAGGATAACTTACTTTCTTTACATAAATTAATATAAAAGCACATTTACTGCAATTTAAACTCCATTTACTGTGTTTTAGAAAACACTGTAGGCGTGTTATAGGCTTGGCGCACGTTTATACAACAGTGTAGGGGTCTTATTAGCATGACGCACTGTTGTAAAACGTAGGCGTGTTTATAAGAGGAGGAAAGAGGGACAACGGAGGAGGAAAGAGGGACAACGGAGGAGGAAAGAGGGACAACGGAGGAGGAAAGAAGGACAACGGAGGAGGAAAGAGGGACAACGGAGGAGGAAAGAAGGACAACGGAGGAGGAAAGAGGGACAACGGAGGAGGAAAGAGGGACAACGGAGGAGGAAAGAAGGACAACGGAGGAGGAAAGAGGGACAACGGAGGAGGAAAGAAGGACAACGGAGGAGGAAAGATCGACAACGGAGGAGGAAAGAGGGACAACGGAGGAGGAAAGAAGGACAACGGAGGAGGAAAGAAGGACAACGGAGGAGGAAAGAGGGACAACGGAGGAGGAAAGAAGGACAACGGAGGAGGAAAGAAGGACAATAGAGGGGAAAGAGGGACAACGGAGGAGGAAAGAGGGACAATAGAGGAGGAAAGAGGGACAACAGAGGAGGAAAGAAGGACAACGGAGGAGGAAAGATCGACAACGGAGGAGGAAAGAGGGACAACGGAGGAGGAAAGAAGGACAACGGAGGAGGAAAGAAGGACAACGGAGGAGGGAGGGACAACGGAGGAGGAAAGAAGGACAACGGAGGAGGAAAGAGGGACAACGGAGGAGGAAAGAGGGACAACGGAGGAGGAAAGAAGGACAACGGAGGAGGAAAGAGGGACAACGGAGGAGGAAAGAGGGACAACGGAGGAGGAAAGAAGGACAACGGAGGAGGGAGGGACAACGGAGGAGGAAAGAGGGACAACGGAGGAGGAAAGAAGGACAACGGAGGAGGGAGGGACAACGGAGGAGGAAAGAGGGACAACGGAGGAGGAAAGAAGGACAACGGAGGAGGAAAGAGGGACAACGGAGGAGGAAAGAGGGACAACGGAGGAGGAAAGAGGGACAACAGAGGAGGAAAAGAAGGACAATAGAGGGCAAAAAGGGACAATGGAGGACGGAAGAGGGACAATGGAGGAGGAAAGAGGGACAGGCGTGTTTATAAGTGTGACGCACTGTTGTAAAACATTGTAGGCGTGTTATAAGCGTGACGCACAGTTATAAAACATTGTAGGCGTGTTATAAGCGTGACGCAGTGTTATAAATCATTGTTGGCGTGTTATAAGCATGACGGACTGTTATAAAACATTGTAGGCGTGTTATAAGTGTGATGGACTGTTATAAAAATCATAGGCGTGTTATAAGCGTGACGCACTGTTTTAAAACATCGTAGGTGTGTTATGAGCGTGACGCACGGTTATAAAACGTAGGCGTGTTATAAAAGTGGCGCATTGTTATATTGTAGGTATGTTATAAGCATGACACTTGGTTATAAAACATTGAAGGCATGTTATAAGAGTGGCGCACTGTTATAAAATATTGTAGGCGTGTTATAAGACTGGCGCTCTGTTATAAAATATCGTAGGCGTGTTATAAGCGTGACGCACGGTTATAAAACATTGAAGGCATGTTATAAGAGTGGCGCACTGTTATAAAATATTGTAGGCGTGTTATAAGACTGGCGCTCTGTTATAAAATATCGTAGGCGTGTTATAAGCGTGACGCATGGTTATAAAACATTGTAGGCGTGTTATAAGAATGACGCATGGTTATAACACATAGTAGGCATGTTATAAGCGTGACGCATGGTTATAACACATTGTAGGCCTGTTATTAATAAGTATAAAAATGATCAATACTACAAGTCATTGTGTATACAACTCTACGTTTTGCAAATGATGGTTGTCCCTGGATAATCGCATTTTTAAGTCAGTAATGGAGTCTTTCGCTTTCGCCAGGCTGGACTTTCCTCCCATATCCTGCAGGGGAAAGACGGAGAATGTAACCATGTAATAATCTATTTGTAGAAACCTATGTAAACATTGCTTATACATTGAAGGTTGACAATAAAAAAATAAACTATACATTGTGTTGGCAACATTTTGAAAAAAATATGTTGTAAATGTGTCTGTGGAGTCTCCTGTTTATGACATCACCTGTGGCCTGATATGCAAATTAGTTGTTTTTTTAATTGTGAAATATGAAATGTGCATATTAATCCACAGGTGATGTCATAAGCAGGAGACTCCACAGGTACAATCAGAATACATTTCTCCTAATTTAGATGTGTAAGTGATACAGTTCCTTGAAGAAACAAACTGAGGTCAATAGTTTACATCACGTTGATGGGGTCTCGATCATGGGGTTTTACCTACAGGAAGTCAAAGCGCGACATAACTAAGATTAGAAACGTTTTCCAGGCATGATGGATCTGGGGAGGTTTTCAATGTGTTATAAGACTAAATGTGCTAGGAGTTAAGGCTAGAAACCCGGCCTGAACACTGGTTCTTGTAGGAGTTAAGGCTCGGAGAGACTCCATCGCGTTAAGTCTAGAAACCCGGCCTGAACACTGGTTCTTGTAGGAGTTAAGGCTCGGAGAGACTCCATCGAGTTAAGTCTAGAAACCCGGCCTGAACACTGGTTCTTGTAGGAGTTAAGGCTCGGAGAGACTCCATCGAGTTAAGTCTAGAAACCCGGCCTGAACACTGGTTCTTGTAGGAGTTAAGGCTAGGAGAGACTCCATCGAGTTAAGTCTAGAAACCCGGCCTGAACACTGGTTCTTGTAGGAGTTAAGGCTAGGAGAGACTCCATCAGCTAAGTCTAGAAACCCGGTCTGAACACTGGTTCTTGTAGGAGTTAAGGCTAGGAGAGACTCCATCGCGTTAAGTCTAGAAACCCGGCCTAAACACTGGTTCTTGTAGGAGTTAAGGCTAGGAGAGACTCCATCGAGTTAAGTCTAGAAACCCGGCCTAAACACTGGTTCTTGTAGGAGTTAAGGCTAGGAGAGACTCCATCGCGTTAAGTCTAGAAACCCGGCCTGAACACTGGTTCTTGTAGGAGTTAAGGCTAGGAGAGACTCCATCGCGTTAAGTCTAGAAACCCGGCCTGAACACTGGTTCTTGATTACGTGAATATGATAGGATTGTGTTGTGTGTGTGGCGTACGTGTAATAATGTTTATGGTTCCACAAACCAAGCTTACCTTATTTGCCGAAGTAATATCCCTGTCTACGGCAGACACGTTTAGGAGTGACACGTTGGTGGAAGCACTTGAACGTTTGAGCTCGATGCCCCACTGTATACTGTCATCCGCTACGGGGGTATCTTCCCTTGAAGGAGCATAATAAGAAAATCAAGCTTGAAATGTCTACTCTGTGAAGAGAGAATAGCAGGGAATTGAGTTGGGAAATGTCAAAATTAAGGCCAAAGTAGTCGAGTTGAAAAAAATTCTCCCTTTCAGCTGAGTTGGAGAACTTTTCCAAGTCGGCTACATTAGCCCAAGGTTTGGAATTCCCGTCTCAGTTCCCTGCAGTTCTCTCTTTATTGATTAGATCCTTATGTTACATTATGTTATGGTTACCGGCATGTAAATATATATTTGTCCAAAGCATCTAGAAATAATCTAAATTTAAAAAAAAACCAAAGGTCATACTATGCCCCCCCCTCCCCCCATTGTCCTGTTCTGCATGGGAAAGTCCAAATTGGGGGGTCTGTCATGTAACTTTTCGGGACAGAGGTAGAACTCGGTATGACAGCAAAATTCTGGGACACTGAAGACGGTGAGTAGAACTCTCTGGACGATTGACATTGCCACTGCGCATGTCCCGCAGCACTAGTGACCTTCCCCAGTCCCCACCCCCGGCTTGGTTTGGGGGAAATAATGGGAGGTATGTTACACTGAAGAACATTTTGGGGGGGGGAATAGCATGGACATGAGCCCAACCGGGTAACGTACCCATGTCTACTTGGGAACTGTGTATGCCCCCCAATAATTGACACGTTATTTGAATAAATAAGATGGTGATATCACCCATGAATGAAGTCACTGCCATGAAAAGGGACTTTGTATCATATAGTAGTAACTCTATTGTAGTATTATTTTAAGGTTGCTTGGCAACAACACAAGGCAAAATCATAGTTGCCAACATCGGCCATGTTTCCAGGGACACATATTTGTTCCACATGCTGCAGAAAGAGCATGCAAAGTGCAGCCCGGCAGTATGTAGGATGGATATACTCACAGACACAATCCAATTAATTAATCATGGTAGGTCCTATGAGATCTCCACCCTGATTAATTAATTGGATTGTGTCTGTGCGTATATCCATCCTACATACTGCCGGGCTGCACTTTGCATGCTCTTTCTGCAGTATGTGGAACAAATATGTGTCCCTGGAAACATGGCCGATGGTGGCAACTATGAAAAAGGGGCAGCTGTCCTGGGTCCCAGCACACCGCAGGGTCCCCTGACCCTCTTACTGAAGCCCTTTAATCTCTGCATCTTTTACTTCATATTCCCACTTGCCCCTGGTGTGTGAAATAACACTTGTTTATATTATTATTTCACTCAGTTACCCTATTGGCCACTTGGTGTACTTTAGTTGGCGCCATTTGAGGTTTTGTTTCTAGTTTATATCCTTGCTTTCTAATCTTAAAATTCGAGTACACCTCTTATACATCCCACATTGCCATGTGTTGTATAATTTGAGTTAGGTCATCTTTGTAACATTGCAGTATTTATGGTTCCCCTTTTGCAAGTTGTAAAATAGTATGTTCCTATTGCTGACTAATCAGATTTGATCATAAAGAAAATAACCCTCCCCCCATGCACAGCTCCAGTAATGCACGCATACAGTCACACATCCGCAAAGTCAGACATGTACACACAGTCACATACACACAGTCCTGTATGCACACACAGTCACATACACACAGTCCTGTATGCACACACAGTCGCATACACACAGTCCTGTATGCACTCACAGTCACATACACACAGTCCTGTATGCACACACAGTCACATACACACAGTCCTGTATGCACACACAGTCACATACACACAGTCCTGTATGCACACACAGTCACATACACACAGTCCTGTATGCACACACAGTCACATACACACAGTCCTGTATGCACACACAGTCACATACACACAGTCATAGACCCAAACCAACAGTCTGTTTTGTTTTTAGTTGGAAGATGAAGAAAAAAAAGCTCTCTTTATATCAATATATATATCTCCCCTCCCTGCTGTTTTACCTTTAATGGCAGGGAGGAAGTTGATGCTCGGGACCCACCCTGTGACTGGGAGACTGTGTGTTATCAGTTGGATAGTAATCACTGGCAGGGCTGGCGTTAAGCCCTGTGCAGGCCTCCCCCATAGCGCCCCTCCCTTCATGTCTGTCTCTCTCTAACTCCCCCATATCTGTTCTCTCTCTCCTCCCCCCCATATCTGTTCTCTCTCTCCTCCCCCTCCTCTGTTCCCCCCTTCCTCTGTTCTCTCTCTCCTCCCCATATCTGTTCTCTCTCTCCTCCCCCTCCTCTGTTCCCCCCTTCCTCTGTTCTCTCCCCCTCCCCTTCCTCTGTTCTCTCTCTCCTCCCTTTCCTCTGGTCTCTCTCTCCCCCGGCTGTTATCCCTCCCCCTCTCATTATTACTTATGATGAGGGGGCGGAGCTCACTGGGTGAGAGGTGTAGCCACGCTAAGCCAGGGTATCCCTGCATCATCACTAAGCATTGGGGGGCGCGAGCAGCACTTACTCATGCTGCCCGCGGCTCCCCGTGAAGCAGACGACGCTCTGCTTTACCAGCTGCGGGCAGAGCTTCACCTCTCAGCCGGTGAGCTCTGCCCCCTCCCCGCATCCAGCAGTGCTGCCGAGCAGATATGGATGGGGATATTTTGATCTCCCCATCCAGTGCCTCTAACGGCAAACTTTTTTTTTTCTTCGTGGCGCCCCCTGGCGTGTTGCGCCCTGTGTGGTCGCACACCCCTAAGCAGCGCTGTATTTAGCGCAAGGCAAACAAAGCCGCCCCTTTAAAAAAAAAACTTGCTTGCCGACAGAGACGGTGGTGAGGGGAGATCGGAAGATAGGTAAGATGGGGAGCCCTTTACCCTATTAAGGACCGCCCTGACAGCTGCGCCCTATTAAGGACCACCCTGACAGCTGTGCCCTCTTGTGTACCTGTGAAAGGAGATGGCTTTCTTTCTTTTTACAGATAACTTAAGATCGTCCGGCGTTTGTAGATTCCTCCCAGGTTTTTCGGCCGATGCCGTCTCGCCTTCCTCACGGCCAACTTTCAACTCCTGGGACTGCCAAATTGTCCTAACTGTCAATGCCATGCTTGGAATAAGTCTGTCGTTACATCATACCACTTTGATATACACCACTGGCAAATCCTATGCCGTGGGCAGAGTTTGTGCTATATTGACGTCACCGTGGCAAAGGAGGAATGTGGCATTGTGTGAGGTCACAGGACCTGACTGATCTTCGTCAGGATTGGTCAGTAGAACCATTTCCCGTCATGCAGCTGGCTTCTCATACGTCCATGCCTTCTGTGCAGGCTTTCGCGATCTCCTCATTTCATGATGGAAAGATCTTGCCTTGCAAATCCCCTGATCTCCGTAGCGGGGGCTGGCGTTTACATACTCCGAGGAGTTGCTGTGTTGCTTATATCAAGGGGAAGCCTCGTTAACCCCTCACAGTGCCAAATATCAGACTATTTATGCTGTAAATTCACCATGCTCTTAAGTGTAATGAACAGCATTAAAAAAAATACCCAGGGTGACATTTTGGGCCTACATAATACGCGTGTGTGCTTATACATGTGTCAGTGTGTGTTAGTGTGTGTGCTTATACATGTGTCAGTGTGTGTTAGTGTGTGTGCTTATACATGTGTCAGTGTGTGTGCTTATACATGTGTCAGTGTGTGTTAGTGTGTGTGCTTATACATGTGTCAGTGTGTGTTAGTGTGTGTGCTTATACATGTGTCAGTGTGTGTGCTTATACATGTGTCAGTGTGTGTTAGTGTGTGTGCTTATACATGTGTCAGTGTGTGTGCTTATACATGTGTCAGTGTGTGTGCATGCATATGTGTGTATATATACATTGATCAGCCATAACACTATGACCAGTGACAGGTGGCAAGCCGGGGACGGAGGCAGTGTGATGCTTTGGACTGACAGGTGACAAGCCGGACGGAGGCAGTGTGATGCTTTGGACTGACAGGTGACAAGCCGGCGGAGGCAGTGTGATGCTTTGGACTGACAGGTGACAAGCCGGTGGAGGCAGTGTGATGCTTTGGGCAATGTTCTGCTTAGAAAGCTTGGGTCCTGCCATTCATGTGGATGTTACTTTGACACGTACCACCTACCTAAGCATTGTTACAGACCATGTACACCCTTTCATGGAAACGCTATTCCCTGATGGCATTGGCCTCTTCCAGCAGGATAATGCTCCCTGCCACAAAGCAAAAATGGTTCAGGAATGGTTTGAGGAACACAACAACGAGTTCAAGGTGTTGAATTGGCCTCCAAATTCCCCAGATTTCAATCCAATCGAGCCTCTGTGGGATGTGCTGGACAAACAAGTCTGATCCATGGAGGCCCCACCTCGCAACTTACAGGATTTAAAGGATCTGCTGCTTACATCTTGGTGCCAGTTACCCCAGCACACCTTCAGAGGTCTAGTGTGCGAGAGCACGTTGATGACTATTAAGTAGCTGCCATTGAGAAAGCTTTCTTCTCTAAAAGGGGAATGACGACGACATATCGAGACTCTTTCCTCTGTATTGTTCCTATTGTTTTTAGAATATTGCTGTCCTCCTTTTCCTCTTTCTACCGTTTTCGAAGGCGACTCTCACTACAGCTCTAACCTGGCATGTAGAGATGTCTAATCCATTCTTTGTCTATTGCCCAAGGCTGGGAGATATTTACACAGCAATATATGAGGCGAAAACCCTCGTGCCTCATGTTAAACCCATTACCTGGACATATCTATGGGTTCAATGTGAGGCACAAGGGTGTTGGCCTCACAAATTGTGTTGACATCCGATCCTCTCATGGGACAGGCTGGGCCAGCACCCTGGCAGGGGTGGCACTTTGCTGCTCCATGCAGCGTTTTTTTTCTTCTGTGTCTGGAGGGAATTCGGATAGGAGGAGGTCTCAACCAACCAAATGAGACCTTTCCACTCTCCTGATTGGCTGAGAGTTCAGAAGCCTTTGAGTGTGTGTTAGAATGAGATTGTTTGTGCATCTGTGTGAGGGATTAACACCTTATTTGTCTAGCCACCCAGGGGTTAACTTCTCTGACCCTGCCTATATCTGTCTAGCCACCCAAGGGGTTAACTCCTCTGACACTGACACCGACTATTATCTATCTGGATTTTGTTGTTAATTATTAAAATGAATGCTCCTCATTACTTTCTTTTTCACCTCCCATCGGGAAACAAGATAGTGGATCAAATGACTATTACCCGACTTAAATACCGGAGTCCTCACCTCTTAAAAATAACAGTCTAGGACAGCGATGCTAAAGGTTTTTGAGTCTAAGTGCCCATTTTTATGCAACAAACCAAATTAACGATCTGACAGTGCAACTGATCCCAATATATTCACCAGACTTTTTAATTCTGAGTGCTGGCAGTAGTACCCGTACCTTGGTTTAAGCTTCTACGTCCACCACTTCCCTTACACCCTTTTCTTTGTTTCACTTCACGGTTTAATCCAATGGTTTAATATTGGTTGTGATGTTTTATGTGTTTCGTTTTTTTCTGACCGTGTTAGGGTGATACACCCCGCTTGCTCCAATATCCTTTACTTCTATATGTAATGGCGATGATACTTTTTTCATAATTCTGTTACATATGTAGGTTTCTCGGTCTTTATTGATCTAACCTAAGGCAAAGAGAAATAAAGAGCAACCGGAGACTGCAGCTGAATGTCAATAAAGGTAATACATAGCCCAATAAGACAAGATGACTGATAGCCGATCAGGGTGCTGCTTAGATTAACAGGCCCACGTACCCTCCGTTGTGAAAAGGGATCCATACAATCATGCATGATTAAAAGATTCCAAAAGGGAAAAAGTGGGGGAGCCTGCGAGACATGTGTGAATAAGCAGATATGTTTAGGTTGGATAAGAAAGGAGCTTATAGGTAGGAGAAATTAGAAAGAAACATGTTGGAAATAGTGATAAAGAGCAAGTTAATTTCAGAAATACTTTTTTGTAGTAATTGTAGAAGTTGTGATAAACGGATGAGTAAAGAAAGAATCCGGGTGTTTATAGGAATGGTTTAAAAATACTGCATGAAAAATGACAGTAACGCTGGTGTAGCATTAACAGAAGTAGAGTATATGTGTGTATACATATACATAAATACAAAAATATGTAAAAATTGGGAGTAATAAACATAATCAAAAAAGGTCAATGAAAAAAAACCTCAATTTCTCATAACATTTTTTAGAAAATTGGTTAAATGAAAAAAAGAAAAGTATATGGAATAGTAATGTGAACAATGGTAATACTGACAAAACATCCATTATTAGTAGAAAATGATGGTGCAATTTGCTCCTGTACTCCGATGTCAGTATTAGACCAAATCGGATGGTGGAGGGGCATTGCATGATCCACATGGCTGATGTAATGTGTGTGGGGGAATGTCAATATTGAGGTTGATAGCCCATACGAATCTAACATGTATAGTATGTCAAAACAACCAACGGCCAGACAGATATCGGACTTCATGCAGGGGTCATTTTAAATTAATAATATATATATATTTTTAAAAAAAGTATAAAAAGATTGTCCAAGTTTTTGATGTGCTCAAAAACAGTTGACCACCGTGTGATTTGTATGGAGAGGTCAGACATTACCCTCTTATTCTACGCAGTTACTGACGCACAAGCCGAGTCACACATTTTATACAACGACATACAATGATCATTAAAATTATTTTTTATTCTGGCGAGAGCATAAAAAAAAAAAAAAAAACAGAAAATAATAACTTTACACAAGTTCAAAGATGACAGTAATGGCTACGTAAACATGTAAAACATACCCACCTACAAAAAAAAAAAAAAGAAAGAAAAATACTAATGTAGTAGTTTGAACTTCATCTTGAATTTACGTTTGGAAAACTCCACATTTAATTATCACGGTTAAAAAAAAACGTCCAATTGTATGCAGGAATCAAAACACAGCTTGCAAACAGTGGATGTTGCTTTTGAATGCTCATAAGTCTGGCTGTGAAAAAAAGTTCATGGGCAAGGTGGCATCCTTAGGATAAAAAGGTCACTCCATGGGAGGCTCCATCATATAGCCATTCTCCGTTGATAGATATCCATCTCCTGACTGCATGGATTCTTGGTCCAAGTACATATCTTGGCTGGTCTCCTCAACCGGCTCCGGAATGATGCCATTATCCGGAACGCGCTCCTCTCGTTTTTCATTGCGGTCCCCTCGGTCTCTATCTCTTTTGTGCTCTCTGTCCCTATCCCTATCTCGGTCTCTGTCTCTCCTCCTCTCCCCCCGGTCTCTATCACGATCCTTGTCTCGGTCCCGTTCTCTGTGACTACGTCTTCTATCCCTATCTCGATCTCTATCCTTATCCTTATCCCTGTCCTTGTCTCTATCCCTTTCCCTATCACGGTCTCTACCTTTTTCGTCGGATTCTGGTTTTACCTCAATACCGTCAACACCCAAGTCGCCCACTTGGAGGTCATCAGTAGGCGTGTCAACCTCTGGGACTTCGCCCTCAACCCGTTCCTCTTTCTTTTCCCTCTCACGATCCCGCTTTCTGTCTCTGCTTCGACTCCTGCGTTTGCGATCTCGTTCCTTGTCCTTGTCTTTATCTTTATCTTTGTCCTTGTCTTTATCTTTATCCTTATCTTTATCCTTGTCTTTATCTCTGCTCTTTTCCCGGCTACGTTTCCTTTCATCCTTTTCTCGACTTCGAGTTCTCCTTCTGCGCTCCCTAGATCGGGTCCTCCGCCTCTCAACACGGTCCTTATCACGCTCACGGCTTCTCTCCCGGCGGTCTCTTTCTCTCTCTCGATCCCTAATGGCAAAATTACTTTTTAGCAAAAAAAAAAAAAAAAAAATAATAAATGCAGTGTTTACATAACTAATGTTACTTTGAACAGCTTAAAAAAAAACTCAAACCACACAACACAAAACATTTGACTTTACTAATTTGTTCCCAATACATTTAAGCTGGTCCACAAAAAATGGAATCCCAAAAGGCAAGTCCAAAATAACAAGCCAAAGCAGCACAGGGATAGGAGTGTGCCCTTACAGTGTTTATCAATATGCGTAAATACTTTTACATCAAAAAAAGTAGAGAATCTAATAAGATGAAATACACACCTTTCGTCGTATCTTGAGGTGTCGTCTCTGCCGGAGTGACGGATGTTGACATCTGCTCCACCTCTTCGCGTGCCACCCAGACCCCCACCTACGAAGACAAGGGAAAACCATTAACAATTCTGACGTTAAAAGGGAACTTGGATTCAACTTTCCTGATCAAACTGCTAAAAGGCAGCCAAACTATTTACTAAGACATTGTTGTTGAAAATTTTTAAACGATGGCCCCTTCTCAAATCACTGAAGTGTTTGTGGGACACAAGTGTCCTGAATTTATCAGGGAGACTTGTACATAAAATATACACGACCATTAGAGTGACTGAAAAAATAAATCTTACCAAGTCTGCGTGGGCGCCAGCCTTTCACCGTACGACCTCTTTCAACATCAACCAAAACACGTCTTCCATCAATTTTCTTCCCATCAGCGTGCTTGTAAGCCGCTGTAACAAAAAGGTGTCCAGAAGGGCGAAACACGGCCAGTTAGCTTAAATGCACAAGACTGAACCCCCCCTCCCATACACAAGCTTAATCTTTCACATGGCACAAGAATAACTGCATACTAAAATGTGCAGAACATGGACGTATCTGTTGCACAATGTTCACAGAAATATTTATGGAGAAGGGAAATAAATGCTGTTCATTGACAACACTTTAAAGTATTGTCAAGGGGCAGAATTACCAGGCAGGAAACTTGTGACAAAAAAAAAAAATTGATTAAGTTTTCACTAGGCTGAAGTTTCATGGTGGCCCTAGTGGATTTTTGTTGGCTTACATTGAGCAAAACCAATGTATCAGGTTTTCAAAAGCAGCATTTGTCCTCACTAATCATTATCACCCATCCTTTCTATCGTTATCTATTAGACCCCCATTCGTTGTACCCAGCTGGAAGGAAAACAAAAAGGTTAAATAAAATTGATTCACTGCTACCCTGAGAGAATTGTACAAATCACCACTAACTACTTTTTAAACCCGTCTACATGTGGTGGGAGAGAGCCAGAGACCACAGCAAAGGGTGGAATGTCTTCTCCTCACATGATGACCTTAAGTAAAAAAAAACATAGGAATAAGCCAGGGTTAAAGTTTTGCCGTAGCAAGGGAAAGGCAGTGAATCTTTATGAATACGGTTGTTTACTGGAGGTTTAATGTAAACTAGGTTCAAAGGGCCCCTGATTCGGGTTATAGTCCGTACCTTTGAGGAGCAAAGCAAATAAGCGCTAGACAGCACCACTAAAAATGGTAAAATTACAATTATTTAAAAAAAAAAAAAAGTTACCTGGTATAACTACTTACAAAACCTTTCAAATTAACGCCTCAAATTTCAACGAATTTCGTGCAGATATCTTGGTAAAAGATGTTTCCATCTTGGCAGTTCCTTTTGATTATATTGGGTTTGGAAAGGCAGATGTATTTCTTGCAGCTGAGAATCGGTCTTACCTGTCTCAGCTGCTTTAATTTCTTTGTATTAGTGAGTTTTTATTTTGTATGATGAATGGGGGGGATGGCGGGGGAAGAACAGACTGGCTCCCAACCCCCTCCCCCCCTATTGTTTCAGAGTAAAAGTCACGGTCCGTTCAATGCTAAATTTACCAACTATTCCGTCTGAAACAGCAAAAGTCAGACCTCCATACCCACAGGAAAAAAAAAAAAAAATCACTCAAAGAATCGCTATACAGAGATCGGTGTACTGCCAACGTGGGGCAGGAATAGACACGCTAGCCACGGGATGAAATACAGACAATTAACTACAATGAACAAAAATTGAAGAGATTTGCCAGAGAGCATCGCGGGAAGACAAAAAGGCCAACCAAACACACACCCAGGACTTGTATGAAAGGTAAACTTAGAAACGCAATGTAGTTTTAGGTCATCTTGATTAGTACACATCTGTAGGTAGAAGTAAAGCTCTGAAATAATGTCTTTGGGCTCAGGGACACACGGGTCATAGCAAGTTGTTTGAGTTTTACGCCTCTGCTCAAAAGACATCCACGCACGATCATGTTTTGTGGTTTAAAATTTAATCAAAAATGTCTGAAAAGAATTACCTTTTTAAAACCCGACTTTAGCAACATTTGGAAGATTACCTTACTCAAAGATTTAGAATTGAGCAAAATACTAGTAGTAATGATGACGAAAGCAAATGGCTTCCATTAACCAGGTCAATATGAGTCAGTCTGTCTTGCAGTAGGTTGCGCTAGGGGGTATTAGTAGTGGGATATCAAGCTATAAGCAGTTGGAGCACTAGAATTTTTAAAAAGGTGGTATTAAAAATTAAACATGTACAGGTGAATTTTAAGAAAAATCAGAAAGGGTTGACAAGGGAGTCATAACTACACTGGTGTGAGAGATGGAAAGCAAAGCTCAGGGAAGTTCTTTCTATGGTCAGGGACAGGACAGGCAGCAGTATTGAGGTCTGTTTCAAGTTAAAGTGCCAAAGGCTTCATCATTACAGGTCCATTTACGCTATAGATTGCAACATGGTCGTCTCGGTGACAAACACACATCAATCAAAACTATGTCCCCACACCTACCCCTCTCCATCCAAGTACAGTCTTCTGCTTCATCCTTTAGAAAGTGAAGAGTTACCACTGTCGGTTGGGTGGGTGGTTCGTTAACTGCCTCTATTTGATTGAAGCATCATACGAGTAGGCAATAGGGTGTCCCATTGAGGTGGCTTACCTGGGCCCTACTAGCTTACCTTTTCACAAGCTTCAGTTTTATAAGCTGTAGTTGCTCCAAGCTGAGCAACTACACATGCAAAACATGAACTACATATTCACTAAACTGACTTCTAAAAAAAAAAAAACTATTCAAAAAGCCTAAAGCTCACGCCATCCAACAAGGTTTACTGCACCGTTATACTACATTTCAAACCGCCTAATGTTACTCAATGTCACTTCTTCAAAACAGAAGCAACCGATTAACATGTTAGAAATATCTGCATAAACTGCAGCTAAATAATTATAAATTAGACTAAAATCAGCAGTACACAAAGCATTGCTAAAAGAATTGACTTACAAATGAGCAACTTCCAAAGCCTGATGCTGATACTGTACGTGGCTCAGAATACTCGATTTTTCATTAACTCAGACTTACCATCCGTTTCGAACACTGACTGCTCTACTTAATTATGGTGCATTTATTGGGGTTTCTGTTGTATAGTCGTTGAGGACCACCATGCAATTCAAATTACCAATGGGAAAAAAAAAAAACATGGTTTTTCATTAGTCCCCAAGGACAGCACTAAAAATAATCCCCTCTCCTGTACAAGTTCTCTTACCTGGTCAGTTTTACACTGGTTACAGAGTTTGCTACGTTTGTTAAACTTACCACTAAAGGTTATTTGGCTACATAGGGAAGTCCAGATCCTTCTCTTTAGAGACATATTGAATTGGGAGGCAAGCTGTGCCATTTTCACTTACAAATTTGATTACTTTTTTTTTTTTACACTTTTAAAGTAGAGCAAAACAAACACAGTAGTGGCACAGTGAAAGCAATGTCTTACTGTACTGAACATGTACTCTGCTACCCTGAGGTTTAAGCAAGTATTCTCTGTTCACTCCTGATGTGGTTGGTGTGTATGAATGCCAGTGTACGCATCAACATACCTGTGTGGACCCACATGCACCCGTGACTCCCCCAGGTCAGGCAGCTGATGCCAGGGGGAGACAGACATACCAGTTATAAATACACTAGTTTATACTCCAGGAAACTGCCTGCCATGTTTGCTACAACAGAGGCTGCAAAGAGCTCATTCTCTAAATCACAATGTGTAAAGGGGCAACTACAATGGCACATGGTATATGCCAATTCCCAGTACTACAAAAGGCCCAGCAGCGATGCTAGAGAAGTGGAAAGAAAAGAAAATGACCCACATTTGTAACGCGGCCATTAAAAACCCCATCACTAATTAATCTGTTGAAAGGTGTGACCCCCCCCCCCAGGTTCTTCTATAATGTACCTTTGGAATTGTCAAGTATAACTAACAGATGGGCTGCTGTCTACACTGCCTTCCTGTGTCTTGTGTGTAAATACTGCAAAGTCTTACCCATCATACAAACCCTTATACCAACCATACAATGAGATGTTGTAAAGGGGAGCATTAGCATCAGCTGCAAGCCAGCAGTGGCAATTGCCATCACAATGGTGGCTGCAGTGGCAATAAGAACACAAAATTAATACACCCCGCTCACATTGCACTTTGTACAGATAGCTTTTTTCTTTTTAGCTAAAAAACCCCCCCAAAACATTTTAAAAGCACAAAGATGGGCAACAGCAAA
Organism: Pelodytes ibericus; assembly: GCA_036172795.1. NCBI lineage: Eukaryota > Metazoa > Chordata > Amphibia > Anura > Pelodytidae > Pelodytes > Pelodytes ibericus. The sequence goes on from CM069866.1 coordinate 66,905,608, forward strand.
CTAAACTTAAGAGCCTATGGATCCATATTCTGGGGGGGGCATGACTTACAATGACTTAACACATTTGGTACCAGTGTGGTGAGCAGAAGCAATGCCACACCACAGTATTGCAGGAATCAAATGGTTAAGGAGCAAATAAAGTGGCTGATCTATATAGCAATGCCATGGATAATGCATCAATATATAAGTAGCAGGTTATTAATGATACATAGGCATGGCACTCTCCAAGCTCAAACACATTGTTGCCCATCCTCTAATACCCCGTTGGCAGGACCCGTATTACAATAATCCCAGGTTATTTGAGAATAGCAACTGTAGCAAAAACCGTAACTCCCTTATGCAAAAAAAAAACCCCACAACCATCTCCACAGCTACAAAAAACTTCCAACAACCTTTCTAAACAGCCAGATATACAATTACCATCGGCTCAGTACATGACATGAGCGCTGAAGACAGATTAGGACCACTACAGGATGCACGGTGTATCCTTCCATGGAAAATGTGACGGCTCAAACTTCACAACAAACCACTGGCTCGTTGTGCATCTTAAAAATGAATGCACCACAACACACAGAGCATTACAAGCTAATAACCAACCAAAACGCCTTTTTATGCAGAGTTCAAAGTGTTGAGTGTAGTGGTGGGATTAAAGGAATTCGGGTGCCCACTCATCTTTAGTACTTACCTTACAGAAACATAGCCCTTGAGTCTAAAGGGCATTTTACGCAGATACATTAAAAAATATATATGTTTCCAGAAAATGCTTAGGAGCTAAATGTAAAATTAAAATATTTGGAAGGTACTTACAGTGCATATCTCGTTCATGTTCATACTCAATGAAGGCATATCCACGGGGCTTTGCAGAGGTCTTATTATATACCATGTGAATCTAAAAACACAAAAAGCCTATTTAGGACAGATTTTGAATGTTACTTTTTTGCATGGCACCCTTTCCAATTACTGATTGGACAATAAAGGGGTCAATAATGAGAAAGTATATTAACCAATCCAAGTTGAGCTGGACCGGTACTGGCCATAAGAGGAAGTAATCTGCAGATGTCAGGAAGACAGGTGAATATAATTTGGGAAAGAGGCAGGTTGTCTCAGACCGACCACAAAACATTTAACCTTAACTTTTCTCATCTAGAGCAAGGGGACAGATATGGAGGCGTGCTTGGGTTAAAAAGGGAACTCAAAATAGAGATCGGATGGTAAAAATATTGATGAGTAATCTTGGCCTTCCTCCACGGGGGGGGGGGGGAAGACACGAGACGAGACGGCTTGGTAGAAACTGAACATTAATTAATGCAGATGAAAACCCCAGGACATAATGAATAAAAATGTATGCATACCCTTTTGATAGGTCCGTAAACCTCAAATTCACGCCGCAGCTTTGATTCTGTTGTATCATAATTCTAAAAAGAAGAGCAACAATACAGTAATAAGACAACATACCAAATCCAAAAATCACAAACAAACCAGAAACCACCTTTTACACATGTAACCAGAGTAAAGGCGGATCTTGACACACACAGTACAGCAGGCACTGTAGCATTTGAATCAAATTTGCGATTTGCTACTTTTACCCAATAAATGTCACAATCCCAAATGGCCTTCTCTAAGCCCAGTAACTATTCAGTAATAAATAATCCATGTAATCATTACACAATGTGTGAGAAACACCCAGAATCTATCATACTGGCAGCATCAATAATAATAAGGTTCAGTTTAAACCAGTAATGAACCACAAAACATGAAACCTTCACGAGGATTAAAAGAACAACAGCAAGTACTAACTAAAGCTCTGATTTAATTACAGTAAGAAAAACATCAATTAAATCTTAGAAATAAATCGCTCAGACAAGCGCTTGGTGCAAAGTAAAGGCAAAAAATAAACTTACCACTCTGGCAACAAACAGGGTTTTAAAGGCATCTCCTTGAGCATTTGGATCATTATGTGGATCCCCTAGTGGACAAAAAAAAGAAAAAATTGGATTATACTTTGCTTCACTCTCCTGCAGTTTCACACACGCAGCTCAGACTAACAATGGTCATAATAGTTTTTTTTATTCTGCAAAAATCATATCAGTGTTTGACGCCTCTGATCCCAGACAACTTTGAGAACAATCCTTTGAGTTACAATATTATCCCCCGGGCACAGCCCCATTACAGTCAATAGGGTCTGAAAAGGGTGGAATCTGGATAATGTTGCCTTTGCAGCTTTCCAAATGTACTCCCACATCAGCTACTGCCCCACATAAAGCACAGGACTTACATATTTTCAATTCATTCTCCACATCCTGTTGTCTTCTCTCAATCTTTTCTCTTCTCTGTAAAATGAGAGTACAAAAGGTTTGTTACACATACAAGCTTGCAAACATTGTACTTAAAATGGAACATTACCACAAACATTAACTTGATACAAATTATAGTGAGTTCTGCAGAACTGATTGATTTTTGCCATTTAGTAGCAAAATAAGCATGTATAAAAATAGTGCTACAAACAGATTACTGGAAATATAGAAACATTTAAATACATAAAGGGAATCAACACAGTAAAGGAAGAGAGTATATTTAAAAGAAGAAAAACTACAACAACTAGAGGAAAGTCTTTAATTAGAGGGGCAACGATTTAAAAGTAATATCAGGAAGTATTACTTTACTGAGAGGGTAGTGGATGCATGGAATAGTATTCCAGTAGAAGTGGTAGAGGTTAATACAGTGAAGGAGTTTAAGCATGCGTGGGATAGGTATAAGGCTATCCTAGATATAAGATAAGGCCAGGGACTAATGAAAGTATTACTTTACTGAGAGGATAGTGGATGTATGGAATAGCCTTCCAGCAGAAGTGGTAGAGGTAAACACAGTCAAGGATTTTAAGCATGCGTGGGATAGACACAAGGCTATCCTAGCTATAAGACGGGGAACTAATAAAAGTACTCAAAAAAAAAAATTGGGCAGACTAGATGGACCGAATGGTTCTTATCTGCCGACACATTCTATGTTTCTATGAAATATACAGCACTGGGAAACTGTTTATGAAAAGATATGTGAATTCAAATCTATTACCTTCCGTTCCATGCGTTCTTCACGGGTTTCTGCTCTAGTCGGGGGCGGAGCATCTCGAGGGTCCTAGTTGTATAAATAAAAAAGGATTTAAATAAGCAAAGAATAACATTTAAGATCCATTTACTTTTTAACATTATACGATAGACATGGTACTCACCTCAAATTCCCTAATATATGGAGCAATACCACTGTAGGGCTGGTTGTGGTGTTTCTCATGGGGCAGTTTTTCTAATGGTGGGAGGTAGGGAACGGGGTCTCTTGGAGCAAAAAGCGCCAACAAGTTGGGGGGCAAGAACTGCGTCATTTTGAAGAACTGAAAAAAAGAAAATATAGGTGTATGTTAGCACTGGTAATTAACCGATCAGTCTCAAAAAGGTATACATATTGAGTAGGAGATGCAACTAGCATGCTTAGCTCTATGGGACAGAAATTCACAAACTAAAAAAGGCAGACTGAAACCTTTATTGGCAAATACATAAGAGGAATATACGTTTTTCCACACGTGTGGTGTATTCTGCTTATGACATCACTTTGTGGCCGAATATGCAAATTAAATGCGTCACTAGCCACGTCTAAACCTCAAAACAACTAGGATTAAAATATAATATAGTTGGCCTTTTAATTGCCACACTTCAACTGACTAGGCCAAAACAGCTCTGCACCACCACAAAACCAAAGTACCTATAACAGAGGTGCACTGTGGAAACAGGCCACCCTACAATTTGGGTTCTAGGAAGAGAAAGAACATATTAAATAGTTATAGCCAGGAGATGCCTTTTCATTTACAAGTGAATGGCTGCAGACTAAAGCAGGGATCAACAAGTAATTGTAGTCTTTAGGAGCCAAGCAGGCCAATTCAGGAGCCAGCCCAATTATGTTTAGGAGTCAGGGGTAAAAGGATTTCCATAGAGTTCTACATAAAAACAACAAAAAAGTTCAAAGCTGCCAGTGATTTTAGGAGCCCTGAAGCACTCAATCATCCTCAATCACAAATGAAATGGCTGAAATAAAAAGCCATCCCGCACACATTTATAGCAGCCATATTTTTTCTTGAACCACACAAAACATAACTGTGCATTTTAAGTGTAAAAATGTATCGATGGGCTCAGAGTAAGTGGCAGATCTGTAGCACAGTGTAAAATCAACACTGCACAAGGCTATATGATAACCTCACTCAGAAGGCAGGAGACCAGTGAGCATGATTAAGTTTAAAAAAAAAAAACCTTTGTTATACCCTCAAGCAAGAGAATGGCATTCAAATTAGTATACAGTTTTCCTCCTAAATGCAGACTACATTTTAGTTTCAATTTTAGCTGCAAGTATAACAAGAGAATCACGACATCATGAATAAAGCCCTAACGTTTTAACTTAGGATATCCAAATTGGCTGCTTTTCAACACAACCTATAGATTTAAAAAAGAAAATGCGCTACAGAAAATAGAAACATTTAAATACACTAAGTGAAAAGGAGGAGGGAGAGTATAATTAAAAAGGAAAAAATAAAGCTATCACAAGAGTCAAATTAAAGGAGCAAAGGTTTGAAAGATAATATCAGGAGGGATTGCTTTACTAAGAGGGTAGTGGATGTATGGAATAGTCTACCAGTAGAAGTGGTAGAGGTTAATACATTGAAGGAGTTTAAGCATGCATGGGATAGGTATAAGGCTAGCCTAGATATAAGATAAGGGACTAATGAAAGTATTACTTTACTGAGAGGTTAGTGGATGCATGGAATAGTCTTCCAGTAGAAGTGGTAGAGGTTAATACAGTGAAGGAGTTTAAGCATGCACAGGATAGGTATAAGGCTATCCTAGATATAAGATAAGGCCAGGGACTAATGAAAGGATTACTTTACTGAGAGGGTAGTGGATGTATGGAATAGTCTTCCAGTAGAAGTGGTAGAGGTTAATACATTGAAGGAGTTTAAGCATGCGTGGGATAGGTATAAGGCTATCCTAGATATAAGATAAGACCAGGGACTAATGAAAGTATTACATTACTGAGAGGGTAGTGGATGCATTGAATAGTCTTCCAGTAGAAGTGGTGGAGGTTAATACAGTGAAGAGGTTTAAGCATGCGTGGGATAGGTATAAGGCTATCCTAGATATAATATAAGGCCAGGGGCTAATGAAAGTATTACCTTACTGAGAGGGCAGTGGATGCGTGGAATAGCCTTCCAGCAGAAGTAGTAGAGGTTAATACAGTGAAGGAGTTTAAGCATGCGTTGGATAGGTATAAGGCTATCCTAGATATAAGATAAGACCAGGGACTAATGAAAGTATTACTTTACTGAGAGGGTAGTGGATGTATGGAATAGTCTTCCAGTAGTAGTGGTAGAGGTTAACATGGGATAATAGAGACAGGGCTATCCTAGATATAAGATAAAGGACTCAGGTAAAAGTTTGAAATTCGCATCTCCATTCCCTGCAATTCGCTCTCTTATTGATCAGTCCCATATGTTCCACAATCCCTTTAAACCAGCCGCCATGTGCTGCTTGCACGTCCCACAAGGCACAGTATTACACAGCCTGTGTAAGGACAGTAAGAAGTCGCCCCCTTTATGTGAAACTGGAGACCCCCCCCCCCCCCCCCGAGCTCACGCAGGGGATGTTGGTGCCTCACTAGGCCGCACTGGAGCTGGCCCGCCATTATTTACTAACAAAGGCCGCCGAGGATCTGCACACACGGCGCCGTGCTGCGCCCTCGGCCCGCCTCGCGGTGTTAATACAATCGCCGGGCCCTCGCTCCCTTTAACCCTGTGATTCCCGGGATCGCTGCCGCCTCACTGCTAGGCCTAAGGCCTAGTCACCGAGCGCAGCCCCCCCCCCTCAGCTCTAACATCAGCCAGCCCGCCCGATCGCTCCTTCGCTCCCCCACTTCCTTGTACCCCGGCAGCTGTCCGGCTTGCTATCTTACCCTGGCGGCCCCGCCGCTGTGCTGCTGCCGCTTCGCCTCCTCGGTCAGTCCGCGGTGAAATCCCGCCTGAGAGAGAGTCCACGCGCTGTGTCAGCGAGTCGGCTTCTCCCTGAATCACTGCGCCTACCCTTAGCGCCAAGCCACGCCTCCCGAGACTGAACCATTAGAACGGCCCTGCTGGGGAGGTATCACTCCGCCCCCCCCCCCCCTCAGGTCGACAAAAGAGTCCCCATTATTATTACTTTTAAACTTGAGTAAATACCGTTATAACAGGCCACCCAAAACAAACACTAAAGGGTCTACTCACCCCTGAGAGAAGTGCAGGGAACTGAGACAGGAATTTCAAACTTTAGGCCAAAGTAGTCGAGTTTGGAACAATTCTCACCTTCAGCTGCAGTGAATCTTTCCTGCTCGGCTACTTTGGCCTTACGTGTGAAATTCCCATCTCAGTTCCCTGCAATCCTCTTTATATTGAGTAGACTCTTTAGTAAGCCATTCTAACACTGCTGAGGAAGCTGTAATAAAATGTTGCATAAATCGTTACATATGATAAGCTTTCATGTAGAAATTTAATTGAATGGATATCCTCTGCATAGAGAAACTCTGCAGGCTTTGGGGGTAACATTGGGGATCATTTACAAACATGGCGGACAGGCAGATGGCGCCAAATATTGGTTCAATGTGCGCAGTCGCCAGTGTATAAAGCAGGCTGTACCAGCACACGGTGCATGACCTCCCGACGCAAGAGAGGGTGCTGGAGGCGAGTCCTGAGTCCAATGTATAAAGCAGACTCTGGCAGGTTGTACCAGCACACGGTGCGTGACCTCCCGACGCAAGAGAGGGTGCTGGAGGCGAATCCTGAGTCCATTGTATAAAGCAGACTCTGGCAGGTTGTACCAGCACACAGTGTGTGACCTCCCGACGCAAGAGAGGGTGCTGGAGGCGAATCCTGAGTCCAATGTATAAAGCAGACTCTGGCAGGTTGTACCAGCACACAGTGTGTGACCTCCCGACGCAAGAGAGGGTGCTGGAGGCGAATCCTGAGTCCATTGTATAAAGCAGACTCTGGCAGGTTGTACCAGCACACAGTGCGTGACCTCCCGACGCAAGAGAGGGCGCTGGAGGCGAATCCTGAGTCCAATGTATAAAGCAGACTCTGGCAGGTTGTACCAGCACACGGTGCGTGACCTCCCGACGCAAGAGAGGGTGCTGGAGGCGAATCCTGAGTCCAATGTATAAAGCAGACTCTGGCAGGTTGTACCAGCACACAGTGTGTGACCTCCCGACGCAAGAGAGGGTGCTGGAGGCGAATCCTGAGTCCAATGTATAAAGCAGACTCTGGCAGGTTGTACCAGCACCCAGTGTGTGACCTCCCGACGCAAGAGAGGGTGCTGGAGGCGAATCCTGAGTCCATTGTATAAAGCAGACTCTGGCAGGTTGTACCAGCACACAGTGCGTGACCTCCCGACGCAAGAGAGGGCGCTGGAGGCGAATCCTGAGTCCAATGTATAAAGCAGACTCTGGCAGGTTGTACCAGCACACGGTGCGTGACCTCCCGACGCAAGAGAGGGTGCTGGAGGCGAGTCCTTAGTCCAATGTATAAAGCAGACTCTGGCAGGTTGTACCAGCACACGGTGCGTGACCTCCCGACGCAAGAGAGGGGGCTTGAGGCGAGTCCTGAGTCCATTGTAGAAAGCAGACTCTGGCAGGTTGTACCAGCACACAGTGCATGACCTCCCGACGCAAGAGAGGGTGCTGGAGGCGAATCCTGAGTCCAATGTATAAAGCAGACTCTGGCAGGTTGTACCAGCACACGGTGCGTGACCTCCCGACGCAAGAGAGGTTGCTGGAGGCGAGTCCTGAGTCCATTGTATAAAGCAGACTCTGGCAGGTTGTACCAGCACACAGTGCATGACCTCCCGACGCAAGAGAGGGTGCTGGAGGCGAATCCTGAGTCCAATGTATAAAGCAGACTCTGGCAGGTTGTACCAGCACACAGTGTGTGACCTCCCGACGCAAGAGAGGGTGCTGGAGGCGAATCCTGAGTCCAATGTATAAAGCAGACTCTGGCAGGTTGTACCAGCACACGGTGCGTGACCTCCCGACGCAAGAGAGGGTGCTGGAGGCGAGTCCTTAGTCCAATGTATAAAGCAGACTCTGGCAGGTTGTACCAGCACACGGTGCGTGACCTCCCGACGCAAGAGAGGGTGCTGGAGGCGAGTCCTGAGTCCATTGTATAAAGCAGACTCTGGCAGGTTGTACCAGCACACGGTGCGTGACCTCCCGACGCAAGAGAGGGTGCTGGGGGCGAGTCCTTAGTCCAATGTATAAAGCAGACTCTGGCAGGTTGTACCAGCACACGGTGCGTTACCTCCCGACGCAAGAGAGGGTGCTGGGGGCGAGTCCTTAGTCCAATGTATAAAGCAGACTCTGGCAGGTTGTACCAGCACACAGTGTGTGACCTCCCGACGCAAGCGAGGGTGCTGGAGGCGAGTCCTGAGTCCAATGTGTGCAGTCGTCTGTGTATAAAGCAGGTTGTACCAGCACACAGTGTGTGACCTCCCGACGCAAGAGAGGGTGCTGGAGGCGAGTCCTGAGTCCAATGTGCGCAGTCGCCTGTGTATCAAGCAGGTTGTACCAGCACACAGTGCATGACCTCCTGACGCAAGAGAGGGTGCTGGAGGCGAAGCCTGAGTCCAATGTGCGCAGGTGCCTGTGTATAAAGCAGCCTCTGGCAGGTTGTACCAGCACACAGTGTGTGACCTCACGCGACCTCCCGACACTCCGAGGCTAGAGAGGATGCTGGAGGCGAGTCCTGAGTCCAAAGTGAGTGCTGGGGTAAGTCCTGGAGTCCAGCGTTAAAGTAGAACCGATTGAATTCTCCACTGGGAATCTTGGGATTTATAATTCCATAACTACCGACAGGAACTTGGTTTGAAATAGAAAAAAGTCAGACTAAAATGATACTGTATTTAGTCTATGAAAAGGAGACTTCAGATACATAGTCACTCTGTCTGTATTCCTGGTATAATAGGGAAAAAAAGGAATAAACCATTATTAAATAATGAATCCCTGTGTTATACCAGACCCAGATTACTGGGCCTGTAGAGCATAAAAAAATGATTGAGAATGATCTATACATTGTATTAGCAAAACTGCAAGAAAACACTTAAATTAGGAGAAAAATGTGTTTTAAATGTGTCTGTGGAGGCTCCTGCTTATGACATCACCTGTGGCACGGTATGCAAATGATCTGCTTTTCAGTGTGTGCAAATTACACATTTTCCATTGAAAAGCAGTTCATTTGCAGATCAAGCCACAGATGACTTCACAGACTGTAGACACCACATTATCCTTGCAGTTTTGCTTGACACCCAAAGCAATGCAAATAAAAACAATGTGTTGTTTGTATACAACAAGGCCTGCTCCCTTTGGTATTGAAAATAACAATACTTTGTATCACCCAAACATTATGTTTACTGTGCATGTAGAGCATTGATTGATTGAAAATGATCTATACATTGTATTAGCAAAACTGCAAGCAAATTAGGAGAAATATGTGCCTGCGGAGTCTCCTGCTTATGACATCACCTGGGGCACAGTATGCAAATTACACATTACACACTGAAAAGCAGTTCATTTGCATATCAAACCACAGGTGATGTCATAAGCAGCAGACTCCACAGACACATATAAAACACATTTTTCTCCTAATTTAGGCATTTGCTGGCAGTTTTGCTAATTCAATGTATAGATCATTTCAATCATTTTTTTGCTCTACAAAACCTAATACTAAAATTAACCCCAAAACCCCAATACTAAAATTAACCCCCAATACTAACCCGACCCCTAATACTAACCCCCGAACACTAATACTAACCCCCCAACCCTAATACTAACCCCTTAAACCCTAATACTAACCCCCTAAACCCTAATACTAACCCGACCCCTAATACTAACCCCCGAACACTAATACTAACCCCCCAACCCTAATACTAACCCCCTAAACCCTAATACTAACCCGACCCCTAATACTAACCCCCGAACACTAATACTAACCCCCCAACCCTAATACTAACCCCCTAAACCCTAATACTAACCCCCTAAACCCTAATACTAACCCGACCCCTAATACTAACCCCCGAACACTAATACTAACCCCCCAACCCTAATACTAACCCCCTAAACCCTAATACTAACCCCCTAAACCCTAATACTAACCCCCGAACCCTAATACTAACCCCCTAAACCCTAATACTAACCCCCGAACCCTAATACTAACCCCTGAACCCGAATACTAACCCCCTAAACCCTTATACTAACCCCCTAAACCCTAATACTAACCCCCGAACCCTAATACTAACCCCCTAAACCCTAATACTAACCCCCGAACCCTAATACTAACCCCGTAAACCCTAATACTAACCCCCGAACCCTAATACTAACCCCCTAAACCCTAATACTAACCCCCGAACCCTAATACTAACCCCCTAAACCCTAATACTAACCCCCGAAGGGGCACTATGTCATTTTTTCCCCATGTCCTAAAGAGTGATTGTGCTTACCCAACTGCATACCGACCCAATGTCCTGAGTATAATTAGAAACCCAAATATCAAGGGCTATAAAAACTGAACTGGGCACGCTAAATGACCCAATTAGTTTTTAATTACCATCAAAATCTATGTATAACATGGTAATGAAATTCAAGATTGCCTGGGACAGACACAAGACGCTGCTGGGGATTTAGAAAGTCTGAGCTTCGTAAGTAGAAAATAGATGTCACAGACCAATAGTTTCTTATCTTTGTTCAAAGTCAGTTTGGTTCTGTAACCAGAGACTATGGCCTTACAGCGAGCCGGTCTGCAAAAATTAAAAATAGCTACATTTTCTTTTTTAAATAATGAGAAGCCCTGAGCTGAGCCACTTTTAAACTTGTAGTTGTTCCAATTTCTATGAAGGAATTGCCCTTGTGGTTCTGTGTTGACCTTTTCTGCCAGAGGACCGGCTATAAATGAAGGTTAGGTGTTCACAGTCTCGTACATCCAAAGAGGGACATTTTAATTTTTTTGTGGTCGTGGCTGAAGGGGTGTCTGTGGGCCGGGATATATCGGAACATATTCAGCGATGGGTCTATAACTAGGCTCGGGCAGGTATGGGTCTATAACTAGGCTCGGGCAGGTATGGGTCTATGACTAGGCTCAGGCAGGTATGGGTCTATGACCAGGCTCGGGCAGGTATGGGTCTATGACTAGGCTCAGGCAGGTATGGGTCTATGACCAGGCTCGGGCAGGTATGGGTCTATGACTAGGCTCGGGCAGGTATGGGTCTGTGACTAGGCTCGGGCAGGTATGGGTCTGTGACTAGGCTCAGGCAGGTATGGGTCTATGACTAGGCTCGGGCAGGTATGGGTCTGTGACTAGGCTCGGGCAGGTATGGGTCTGTGACTAGGCTCGGGCAGGTATGGGTCTGTGACTAGGCTCGGGCAGGTAGGGGTCTATGACCAGGCTCGGGCAGGTATGGGTCTATGACTAGGCTCGGGCAGGTATGGGTCTATGACTAGGCTCAGGCAGGTATGGGTCTATAACTAGGCTCGGGCAGGTATGGGTCTGTGACTAGGCTCGGGCAGGTATGGGTCTGTGACTAGGCTCGGGCAGGTATGGGTCTGTGACTAGGCTCGGGCAGGTATGGGTCTATGACCAGGCTCGGGCAGGTATGGGTCTATGACTAGGCTCGGGCAGGTATGGGTCTATGACTAGGCTCGGGCAGGTATGGGTCTATGACTAGGCTCAGGCAGGTATGGGTCTATAACTAGGCTCGGGCAGGTATGGGTCTATGACTAGGCTCGGGCAGGTATGGGTCTGTGACTAGGCTCGGGCAGGTATGGGTCTGTGACTAGGCTCGGGCAGGTATGGGTCTATGACCAGGCTCGGGCAGGTATGGGTCTATGACTAGGCGCGGGCAGGTATGGGTCTATGACTAGGCTCGGGCAGGTATGGGTCTATGACTAGGCTCGGGCAGGCATGGGTCTATGAGGTGCCAGACAATAGCAGACAAGACAGAAACAAAATGAATTGCTACAGAATGAAAAACATACACTGGTACGGACATAACCTGGAACAAACAGAGGACAGGAAGACATATAAGAAAACTATAGAATACACAAACTAACTGATTGAGACAAAGTAAACAGGTGAGAGGCCAATCTGAATACAGCCTGGCTAACCCCACATACAAGGCTCTGCAGTCTGTGATACACTTATACAAACCATATATTCTGAACTCCCAGAAAACAGAGACGATAGAGGAGGAAAGAGGAACCTGTGCAAAATAGGGACTGTCATTCCTAAATAGGGCCACTTGGCAGGTATGGGTACAGCTAGCAAGTGGGGTGCACTGGAAACACTTTAACTGAAGAGTGAGATACACTGGTGCAGTTTGTGGGGGAGAAACGTAGAAGGTGTTAAGAACCTTTCAGCCCATATGTCTATCTTCTGGAATAATCAAATACCTTATTGGTCCTCTGCATCATCTTATATATAGGAGAGCCTTCACTGCATTAATGTCTACCACTCCCGCTGGAAGGTTATTTCATGCATCTACCACCCTTTCTGCTGCAGCACCATTTCTCTGATTCCCAGACATCTTGTCATACATCTGTATGTACCAATTCTATATTGTTTCTAATGCTAAGATTTCTCTATGATATTTATATATATATATATATATATATATATATATATATATAGAAACAACACCTAATGTGGTAGATGTAGGAGCAGGGATAGAGGGACAGGCAAAGTGTCCGTGCCAACTTGGCTACTTTGGCCTAAAGTCTGATATTCCCAACTCAATTCCTTGCAATACTCTCTTTATTGAAAAAGACCCTTTACTCATCACTCCTGAAGCAAAGGCATATATCTCCTGCTGCCAGAAGATGGCGCCACAGCACCAGTGCAAGTGGGGTGCCACCTTTTCATCTACAAATATAGAAACATAGACATAGAAACATAGAATGTGTCGGCAGATAAGAACCATTCGGTCCATCTAGTCTGCCCAATTTTTTTTTTTGAGTACTTTTATTAGTCCCCCGTTCCCGGTCTTATAGCTAGGATAGCCTTGTGTCTATCCCACGCATGCTTAAAATCCTTGACTGTGTTTACCTCTACCACTTCTGCTGGCAGGCTATTCCATACATCCACTACCCTCTCAGTAAAGTAATACTTCCTGATATTACTTTTAAATAGTTGCCCCTCTAATTTAAGACTATGTCCTCTAGTTGTGGTAGTTTTTCTTCTTTTAAATATACTCTCTTCCTTTACTGTGTTGATTCCCTTTATGTATTTACCTGTTATAGGTGAGGGTGGAACTACAACAGGGCAGGGCAACAAAGGGTGGAGTCCCAAAGGGGCAGATCCACTCAATGTTGCATGCCCCTACAAGACTGATCTTCAGCCTGGAGTGCCCTTCTCATAAAGCACTGTGGATATCCTGAATGGATATTCCCATTATGCTGAACATGATAGAAAGGCTGACTTGTGGCATTACAGCTCTTGGGGAATACAGATCCTATCCTGCTCAGCCAAACATATGGTTAGCTAAGCATCATGGGGATTGTAGTCCGAAAGAGATTAAGTGCCAAAAGCCAGCTCTACCACTGCGCCTGTTGTAGACTGCATTTACCATGCTCAGTTTAGGAAAGGCTGAGCACCATGGGAAATGTAGTCCTCAACAGCCTATAGAGCTATCACCTCCCTTATCTCACTGTAAAGAAGGTGGAATTTGGATCATCTTCTGCCTGGAGGCTGGTAGTACAGGAGGTCTGTCGGCTGCATGATGCACTGTCTGGTGGTCAGCCTGTGTATTTTTGGTGAAAGGTGGTCAGTGTTGGGGGGGGGGGGGGGGGGGGGGGAGATCAATGGCTGTATGTTTTGTGATGGACAGGGGCTTGATGCGCCTCTCTCTGCCAACCCCATTCTAGGGCTGCCACATTTGGTTCAAAAAAATACTGGCCTTAGTACTGTCTCCATAGACTTAACATTGGCCTGATGCTGGCCAGGTGGCAACCCTACCCCAGCCCCCAACCATTCTCTCTGTCACCCCAGCCCCCAAACATGCTCTCTGTCACCCCAGCCCCCAAACATTCTCTCTCTGTCACCCCAGCCCCCAAACATTCTCTCTGTCACCCCAGCCCCCAAACATGCTCTCTGTCACCCCAGCCCCCAAACATTCTCTCTCTGTCACCCCAGCCCTCAAACATGCTCTCTGTCACCCCAGCCCCCAAACATGTTCTCTGTCACCCCAGCCCCCAAACATGCTCTCTCTGTCACCCCAGCCCCCAAACATTCTCTCTCTGTCACCCCAGCCCCCAAACATGCTCTCTGTCACCCCAGCCCCCAAACATTCTCTCTCTGTCACCCCAGCCCCCAAATATGCTCTCTGTCACCCCAGCCCCCAAACATTCTCTCTGTCACCCCAGCCCTCAAACATTCTCTCTCTGTCACCCCAGCCCCCAAACATTCTCTCTGTCACCCCAGCCCCCAAACATTCTCTCTCTGTCACCCCAGCCCCCAAACATTCTCTCTCTGTCACCCCAGCCCCCAAACATGCTCTCTGTCACCCCAGCCCCCAAACATGCTCTCTGTCACCCCAGCCCCCAAACATTCTCTCTCTGTCACCCCAGCCCCCAAACATTCTCTCTCTGTCACCCCAGCCCCCAAACATTCTCTCTCTGTCACCCCAGCCCCCAAACATTCTCTCTCTGTCACCCCAGCCCCCAAACATGCTCTCTGTCACCCCAGCCCCCAAACATGCTCTCTGTCACCCCAGCCCCCAAACATTCTCTCTCTGTCACCCCAGCCCCCAAACATGCTCTCTGTCACCCCAGCCCCCAAACATGCTCTCTGTCACCCCAGCCCCCAAACATTCTCTCTCTGTCACCCCAGCCCCCAAACATTCTCTCTCTGTCACCCCAGCCCCCAAACATGCTCTCTGTCACCCCAGCCCCCAAACATGCTCTCTGTCACCCCAGCCCCCAAACATTCTCTCTCTGTCACCCCAGCCCCCAAACATTCTCTCTGTCACCCCAGCCCCCAAACATGCTCTCTGTCACCCCAGCCCCCAAACATGCTCTCTCTGTCACCCCAGCCCCCAAACATTCTCTCTCTGTCACCCCAGCCCCCAAACATGCTCTCTGTCACCCCAGCCCCCAAACATGCTCTCTGTCACCCCAGCCCCCAAACATTCTCTCTCTGTCACCCCAGCCCCCAAACATTCTCTCTCTGTCACCCCAGCCCCCAAACATTCTCTCTCTGTCACCCCAGCCCCCAAACATTCTCTCTCTGTCACCCCAGCCCCCAAACATTCTCTCTCTGTCACCCCAGCCCCCAAACATTCTCTCTCTGTCACCCCAGCCCCCAAACATGCTCTCTGTCACCCCAGCCCTCAAACATGCTCTCTGTCACCCCAGCCCCCAAACATTCTCTCTCTGTCACCCCAGCCCCCAAACATTCTCTCTCTGTCACCCCAGCCCCCAAACATTCTCTCTCTGTCACCCCAGCCCCCAAACATGCTCTCTGTCACCCCAGCCCCCAAACATTCTCTCTCTGTCACCCCAGCCCCCAAACATTCTCTCTGTCACCCCAGCCCCCAAACATGTTCTCTGTCACCCCAGCCCCCAAACATGTTCTCTGTCACCCCAGCCCCCAAACATTCTCTCTCTGTCACCCCAGCCCCCAAACATGCTCTCTGTCACCCCAGCCCCCAAACATTCTCTCTCTGTCACCCCAGCCCCCAAACATGCTCTCTGTCACCCCAGCCCCCAAACATTCTCTCTCTGTCACCCCAGCCCCCAAACATTCTCTCTGTCACCCCAGCCCCCAAACATGTTCTCTGTCACCCCAGCCCCCAAACATGTTCTCTCTGTCACCCCAGCCCCCAAACATGTTCTCTCTGTCACCCCAGCCCCCAAACATGCTCTCTGTCACCCCAGCCCCCAAACATGTTCTCTGTCACCCCAGCCCCCAAACATGCTCTCTGTCACCCCAGCCCCCAAACATGTTCTCTCTGTCACCCCAGCCCCCAAACATTCTCTCTGTCACCCCAGCCCCCAAACATGTTCTCTCTGTCACCCCAGCCCCCAAACATGTTCTCTCTGTCACCCTAGCCCCCAAACATTCTCTCTCTGTCACCCCAGCCCCCAAACATTCTCTCTCTGTCACCCCAGCCCCCAAACATGTTCTCTCTGTCACCCCAGCCCTCAAACATTCTCTCTCTGTCACCCCAGCCCCCAAACATTCTCTCTGTCACCCCAGCCCCCAAACATGTTCTCTCTGTCACCCCAGCCCCCAAACATTCTCTCTCTGTCACCCCAGCCCCCAAACATTCTCTCTGCCACCCCAGCCCCCAAACATGTTCTCTCTGTCACCCCAGCCCCCAAACATTCTCTCTCTGTCACCCCAGCCCCCAAACATTCTCTCTGCCACCCCAGCCCCCAAACATGTTCTCTCTGTCACCCCAGCCCCCAAACATTCTCTCTCTGTCACCCCAGGCCCCAAACATGCTCTCTGTCACCCCAGCCCCCAAACATTCTCTCTCTGTCACCCCAGCCCCCAAACATTCTCTCTCTGCCACCCCAGACCCCCAAACATTCTCTCTCTGCCACCCCAGCCCCCAAACATTCTCTCTCTGTCACCCCAGCCCCCAAACATGCTTTCTCTGTCACCCCAGCCCTCAAACATGTTCTCTCTGTCACCCCAGCCCCCAAACATTCTCTCTCTGTCACCCCAGCCCCCAAACATTCTCTCTCTGTCACCCCAGCCCCCAAACATTCTCTCTCTGCCACCCCAGCCCCCAAACATTCTCTCTCTGCCACCCCAGCCCCCAAACATTCTCTCTCTGTCACCCCAGCCCCCAAACATGCTTTCTCTGTCACCCCAGCCCTCAAACATGTTCTCTCTGTCACCCCAGCCCCCAAACATGTTCTCTCTGTCACCCCAGCCCCCAAACATGTTCTCTGTCACCCCAGCCCCCAAACATGTTCTCTCTGTCACCCCAGCCCCCAAACATTCTCTCTGTCACCCCAGCCCCCAAACATTCTCTCTGTCACCCCAGCCCCCAAACATTCTCTCTCTGCCACCCCAGCCCCCAAACATTCTCTCTGTCACCCCAGCCCCCAAACATGCTCTCTCTGTCACCCCAGCCCCCAAACATGTTCTCTCTGCCACCTCAGCCCCCAAACATGCTCTCTGTCACCCCAGCCCCCAAACATGCTCTCTCTGTCACCCCAGCCCCCAAACATGCTTTCTCTGTCACCCCAGCCCCCAAACATGCTCTCTCTGTCACCCCAGCCCCCAAACATGCTTTCTCTGTCACCCCAGCCCCCAAACATGTTCTCTCTGTCACCCTAGCCCCCAAACATTCTCTCTGTCACCCCAGCCCCCAAACATGTTCTCTCTGTCACCCCAGCCCCCAAACATTCTCTCTCTGTCACCCCAGCCCCCAAACATTCTCTCTGTCACCCCAGCCCCCAAACATGTTCTCTCTGTCACCCCAGCCCCCAAACATTCTCTCTGTCACCCCAGCCCCCAAACATTCTCTCTGTCACCCCAGCCCCCAAACATTCTCTCTGTCACCCCAGCCCCCAAACATGTTCTCTCTGTCACCCCAGCCCCCAAACATTCTCTCTGCCACCTCAGCCCCCAAGCATGCTCTTTCTGCTACTTTAGACCCTCAAACATGTTCTCTCTGCCACCTCAGCCCCCAAGCATGCTCTCTCTGTGATGTTAGCAACATTTAAAGGGGCAGTGACCATACTGCAAAAAAAAATAAAAAAAAAATACAAAAATGGGACTTAATTATACAAACTGGATAGATGAAAAACTGAATTGATAGGGTACTACAGCTGGAAACATTTACCATCTGAACCATCTCACCTGCTTGCTCTTTTGGAGCAGGTGTAGGAAACAGTGGACAAATCTTTTTTTCTTTTTTATAACTCACTTATATGTTGTAGTTTAATAACCACTACACTACACTACAAGTGTCCTACTTCTCCAAAGTAAACCCTTAGGAAGTGATCATTTAATACAAGAGCTCCTTATCTATATTCAAAATATTATGGCATCCTGTACTGTCCCGAGTATAGGCAGGCCATGATTAAGTGTCTGCCCTGAATGTTTGAGCATTTAAACTTCATGTATGATATCTGAAGTCATGTTATAGGTCAGGGGTCACATATTATGTTTAGGGGAATTGCACAGCCTAATTTCATAAGAATGTTTGTTTTACCATTACTTTCTTTCCACCTCGTGGATGAAAAAACAATATTTTAATTTGATATGGCCACTAAAGCTCTTCATATATACATAATACAATTATTTTATCAAAGAGCTCACCCATAAGGTGAAAAGAGAGTAATGGCAACACATGATTTTGATAATGGGCTGTGCAATTCCCTAAAACATAATATGTGACCAGTGACCTATAACAAAATCCAGATAGATATAGGCAGTGTCACAGGAGATAACCCCTGGGTGGCTAGACAGATATAGGCAGAGTCAGAGGAGTTAACCACCGGGTGGCTAGACAGATATAGGCAGGGTTAGAGGAGTCAACCCCTGGGTGGCTAGACAGATATAGGCAGTGTCAGTGATATTAACCCCTGTATGCCTAGACAGATATAGGCAGTGTCAGAGGAGTTAACCCCTGTATGCCTAGACAGCTATAGGCAGTGTCAGAGCAGTTAACCCCTGTATGCCTAGACAGATATAGGCAGTGTCAGAGGAGCTAACCCCTGTATGCCTAGACAGATATAGGCAGTGTCAGTGATATTAACCCCTGTATGCCTAGACAGATATAGGCAGTGTCAGAGGAGCTAACCCCTGTATGCCTAGACAGATATAGGCAGTGTCAGAGGAGCTAACCCCTGTATGCCTAGACAGATATAGGCAGTGTCAGTGATATTAACCCCTGTATGCCTAGACAGATATAGGCAGTGTCAGAGGAGCTAACCCCTGTATGCCTAGACAGATATAGGCACTGTCAGACTAGTTAACCACTGGATGGCTATTCAGATATAGGTAGTGTCAGAGGAGTTAACCCTTGTATTGTTAGACAGATATAGGCAGTGTCAGTGATATTAACCCCTGTATGCCTAGACAGATATAGGCAGTGTCAGAGGAGTTAACCACTGGATGGCTATACAGATATAGGCACTGTCAGAGGACTTAACCACTGGATGGATATACAGATATAGGCAGTGTCAGAGGAGCTAACCCCTGTATTGTTAGACAGATATAGGCAGTGTCAGAGGAATTAACCCCTGGGTGGCTAGACAGATATAGGCAGTGTCAGCAGAGTTAACCCCTGGGTGGCTAGCCAGATATAGGCAGTGTCAGAGGAGTTAACCCCTTTATCCATTACACACACACTCACACACACTGTCAGTTTTTACCTTACCTGCTGCAGGCATCTCTTGATTTGAGCTCCATGTGGAGGGAGTGAGCCAGTCAGGAGAGGCTTTTGAACTCTCAGCCAGAGTTGAGAGGTCTAACCTGATTGGCTGAGACCTCCTTCTATCAGAGCTCTCAATCTGAGACTTTGCATTGTCCCAGACTGAGGCTCCCCCGGACAAAGGAAGAAACAAAATGTTGCCCCTGTCAGGGTGCCACCTGGGGCAGTTGCCCCAGTGTTCCCCATGGAAGGTCCGGCCCTGCTGGGGAACTACAAACTACCATATTTGCTGGAATATAAGACAACCCTGATTATAAGACGAACCCCCACACTTTGGATTTTCATTTAGGAAAAAAGAAAAAGCTTGAATATAAGACTACCCTATAGGATAAATATTAATTTACATATAAACTGATTTTTCATATTTAATGAAAATGATGGGGAAAAAAATGCATGTCTTGTCAATCTTCCCCCCACACTTAGCCAATACATCCCCCCACACAGCCATCTCTACCCCAGACTTAGCAATGCATCCCCCCACACAGCCATCTCTCCCCCAGACTTAGCAATGCATCCCCCCACACAGCCATCTACCCCCCAGACTTAGCAATGCATCCCCCCACACAGCCATCTACCCCCCAGACTTAGCAATGCATCCCCCCACACAGCCATCTACCCCCCAGACTTAGCAATGCATCCCCCCACACAGCCATCTACCCCCCAGACTTAGCAATGCATCCCCCCACACAGCCATCTGCCCCCCAGACTTAGCAATGCATCCCCCCACACAGCCATCTACCCCCCAGACTTAGCAATGCATCCCCCCACACAGCCATCTACCCCCAGACTTAGCACTGCATCCCCCCACACAGCCATCTGCCCCCCAGACTTAGCAATGCATCCTCCCACAGCTATGTGTGCCAATCCCCCCCCCCCCCCCCCCCCTGGGGTTCCGTCATAGAATCCTGGGTGAAGTGCTGGGCAGCATCAGAGGAAGTCAGCAACGCAGACATGCATTGGCTTCTTGCGAGGAGGATCCAGGCCCCCTGCAGCTCTAGTCTTATAATCTGAGACGACCTCGGATATAAGACAAGGGGAATTTTTCTGAGCATTTGCTCAAACCTCGTCTTATATTCGAGCAAATACGGTACTTTGGCTGCTCCTTATCCTGCATGTCTAACTCAATGTAGAGATCATTTTCAATCGTGTTTCATTCTCTACATTCCCAGTAAAAAAAAGTTAGTACAGTCCCCCTGAAAGGCCAAAGTAGCCGAGTTGGAAAAATTCTCCTTTTCAGCTAAACTCTATTATTGTGGCCTTGACTTTTGCAGTTCTCTGCAGACCCCTCTTTCATGGGTAAAAGCCGTATGTGTATGGAAAGCATTACACTATTAAAGGTGCAAAATGGATAAAATGTCATAGCTGCATAATCAATATGTATAAAATACACCTTCTTGTTTTGGTGAGATATACTATAATATTGTCCATTATGGACACTGTTAATTCTTCTTGGGGTACCTCCCCACTATTCCCCTCTCCCATCCCAAAACTTACTTACCCCCTCCCCCATTGCTGACCTTTGTTGGCTCAGTAGAGGGGTTTCCTAGCGGGAGGCAAATGTTAGTTTTCCATTATTAGGACATATTATAAGACCGGGGGTAGTAGTTTTTTAATAGACCAGCATTTACTTGGGCAATAGCTGGGGTAATAAGAATTCTACAATTCCTATGGGGTTCAGCCACTAATGGCTGGCTGTTGGTCATGGGAGCTGCAGTTCAACAAAAACAAAGCTACTATGTAGTTTGCCACAATCCCAGTCTATAACTACAATCCCCCTGAAGTTTGGCTAGCTATATGACTGGCTGAATTTGATTGTAGATTGCCGTCGACAGAAATTAGGGCTTTACTAATAAAAATGGGAATTACAGGAATTTCAAACTCTAGGCCAAGGCATCGGAGTTAGAAAAGTTCTCATATTCATCACTTTTTCCGCCTTCTTTGTCTTGATAAATCCGGCCCATTGTGGGCTCAGCATTATGGAGTGATGAGATGTGCAGTCCACAGCATCTGCAGTACCAATCCATACAATATATATATATATATATATATTTTGCTGGTCTCCCCTGCCCAGTGGCATTCCCACCATTGGTGCAGGGGTCGCAGCTGCGACCGGGCCCGTCACTCCAGGGGCCCGGCTGCCCTGCGACCCCTGCACAAAAAAAACGGGGCAAACAGGGCAGCTGCCAAGGGCCCATTCGTTCTTGGGGCCCAAGGCAGCTGCCCCCGTGGGCCCCCGCTGCCCATGTGACTGTCTCACACGGAGACAGTCACTATCGGGCATCAGCCGGGCACCCGGATCCATTCGGAATGACAGAATTTTTCCAATTTAGCTACTCTGGCCATAAGTTTGAAATTCATCTCTCAGTTCCCTGCAGTTCTGGTAACTATTTACATTATAATGAATTGTCCCTGACCTACTTAACTTTTTGATTTATTAATGACCTTTTAAATTATTTTCCTGTCATGTTTCATTTAGAAAATATCACTGGTTCTATAGGTGAGAAAACAAGCACTAGGAGATTGACTTGTTCTAGTCTGTCGCCAACAGGCCCTCCCCCCTTGTATAGAAGACATGCCACTGCTAGTGCTTCCGCTGGTCCATCAGTCCAATAAGCCAACACACCTGTGACATAACACAGACACTGGATAAAGTAAGTGTCCTAGTGCTTGCTTCTGGTACTACCGTATCAATAATATCTTCTTAGACATTATACCCCTACGTTTGAACGTAATGTTTAAGTAGGCCTCATAGTAATGACATCACAGTCAGGAGGTGGCGTGTATGCATGGAATGGAAGTCAACCCTCGCCTTGGCCGACCACCTCGGCTGGGGCCTGGATTACTGCTTCTACTGACCACCTACACTCTGAATAAAATCATATAAAGAGAGAATTGCAGGGGAATGAGAGAGGAATTTCAAACTTTAGACCATTGTAGCCAAGTTGGAAAAGAAATCTCCGATGCCGCCGATTGCCAGAATTTTTCCAATGTAGCTAATTTGACAACCAAAGGGTTAACCATCCAAATGGTGTTTTTTTTTTTTACTGAGCGGAAGATTGGCTTTTTGAACTGATGTGTGTCCATGGCATTATCTTTTGTTCTGCCAGACAGGATTACTTAGATTCAAATCTGCTGGATTTTTACTCCCCGAAACCAAAAAAAAAATGACAATAAGCGATGCTTAGTTTGATACGTCCCTTCGTAATGTATATATGATGTAATTCTTTCCTAAAACCTTTGTATTGCTCAATATAATCACTGCACAAATTGCTCACTGATGCAACCAAGCAGCGTCGGACTGGAGCCCCACAAGGGAAATCAGGATTTAGTGGTCAAATGCTCAGCGGTCTTTATTATTTTTTTTTTTTCATGTTTCTGTCCACGGATCCAGCAGACGAGTAGCTCTCCAGCTGTTGTTTAACTACAACTCCTATACTCAGCAGCCAGCCACTTGCCACGGCACAGTCCAATAGGCTCCAGCATTCCGAGAGACAGTTACTAGTGTTTGTGGCATTTTTAAAAGCCAAACTCTACTCCAGGCAACCGGTAAAATAATATATTTGGGGTTGTCCCTTATCTGACACTGATGCCAAATCCTGTATCACTACTCCCACCGGGGTCTCACCAGGGTGAAGAAGTAAGCCACTCAAGGAGCAGATGTTTCTAATATATCTATTTCTAATATCTCCAACTAACCACGAGTGAGTGCACATTTGTGGTCTCCACTCCAGGGCAGCTATGGAAAACACAAACAAGCATCCAGAGGACCTTAAAAAGCATGGGACCCCCTTGGTACTCCATCTTCCAGCAGTGGAAAACATATAGCCTTGATTTTTTTTTTTTTTTGCTAGCCCTGCCTATTAGTGTTGAGCGAACCCGAACCGCACTGTTCGGGTTCGTACCGAACATTACGGTGTTCGGACCCCGGACCCGAACACGGACATTTCACTGTATGTCCGTGTTGGAGTTCGGACTATATGGGGTTCGGCTATAAACCGAAAGTCTATAAACCGAAAGACATTCAGTTTATAAACTTTCGGTTTATGGAATAGAAATAGCATTACATGTATTCTATAAACCGAAAGTCTATAAACCGAAAGACGTTTGGTTTATAGACTTTCGGTTTATAGAATACATGTAATGCTATTGCTATTCTATAAACTGAAAGTCTATAAACCGAACGTCGTTCGGTTTATAGACTTTCGGCTTATGGAATACATGTAATTCTATTGGCTTTCTATAAACCGAACTAGAGTCCCCATTCATAAGAATTTCTTATGAATGAGGACTCTAGTTCGGTTTATAGAAAGCCAATAGTATTACATGTATTCCATAAGCCGAAAGTCGGGTCCCCATTGACTTCGGGTTCGGGGTCAAGTTCGACCCCGAACCCGGACTTTTTTCCGAAGTTCGGCCGAACCCGCCGAACCCGAACATCCAGGTGTCCGCTCCACACTACTGCCTATCAGTCCATCCTAACAATTTTTGCTGATACCACAAAGCTTGTTTCTACTTCTTTTTTCTGTTTTTCGTGATGTGCCCCCGCTGCTCCCCTCAAACTGCCTGTAGTGGTGATCTCTCGGCGTACCCTGGAAATATATGTGATTTTAGCTTTGCAAATTAGACCTGTTAACTGGATAAATAAAAAGCCTCTCTCTGATTGGCTGCTCACTAGTCACGTATTTAGAATGTTCATGTAAAGCCTTTGTTTTCATTGGTGGATAAACAAGGTCAGGTGAGAAATATTTGATCTGTGCCCGAATAAATACACACAACATAATGAATGCCCAACAAGCTTAAAAATATATATATTTTTTAAAGGCGATGCTTCAGGTTTTTAAGGATCTTCCAAACCGTGGTCCTCCGTAACATCAAAGGGATGCTGGTGAAATACTTGCTAAACCCTAGTCTAGTCCTCCTTAGAATAATATGCTCTAGTTGGAAACGAGAGATTTGTGTAAATGACAAAAAAAAAAAAATCCCTTGCAGGCTTTCAGCTTTTCACAATCTGACCTTTCAATCAAAATGCAACTTTCTTTCCCCAAGTTGGAGAGCAACCAAAACTGCAAACTGTCTGGAAAGCATAGCAGAGTGTCCTAAGCAATCCAGTTAGCAGGGTATTATTTTTAGAGACAGCATGTTGTTGGGACTTGGGGCAGGACTGACCTACAGCCTTCAATGGGTTCCTGGACTTTAACAAGGGGGGGGCGAGAGAGAGGGTGGAGCTGTAGACGTGTATTTTTATTTTGCATTGGAACTGTAAGCTTATGCATTTCAGAGAACCCGATACCTTGAGCTGTGTGAATCTGTTTACAGCACACAGTGCCGAGGCTGGTATTAGTATGAAGGTCTGGAGAGGAGTCTACAGCGTAAGAGCTGGCCTGATATTCAGCCCCCCGGCAAAGTAGCCAAGATTGCAACAAGGAAGAGTAGAGCCAAACTGGTCGAGAAGAAGTCTTCGTGGCATGCAAGAAAGTAGACTTGCAAACAGAATGTGTTGAACGGATGTGTCCGGCGTCGGCAAACTGAGACAAACGTTAAGGTACACGCAAGCAGGACTAATTTTTCTTAACGTTCTAAAAGGAGACGCCAGCTGAACGAGAAAGTTGCCTAGGAAAAGGAGTCGAAAAATAGAAGAAGGGGGAAAAAAAAGGAGGCCGAAGAAGGAGAGATCGACTTGAAAAAAGGATGCAAATGTTTTTGGAGGACCTAAGAAAGGAACGATAAAACCACCGAAGGAACAAAAGAACCCCAAAAGGCACTGGATTATGGATGTTTCACCAATATTTGCATGACCCTGAGCAGGTTGCTATGCTCTCAGTCATGGAGAATGGAGATGAAATGACTGGGAGCTCTAACGCTCTGGTTGTCCCTGATGAGAAAAAGTATGAACTTTGCCGTCAGAAGAACTGCTGTGAGCGAGTGGTCATCAACGTGTCCGGTTTGAGGTTTGAGACTCAGGTCCGGACCCTAAGTCGGTTCCCTGACACTCTCCTGGGAGACCCACGTAAACGAATGAGATTCTTTGATCCGCTAAGGAATGAGTACTTCTTCGATCGGAACCGGCCATGTTTCGACTCCATACTTTACTTCTACCAGTCGGGGGGTCGACTCCGTCGGCCTTCCAACATCCCTCTAGATGTTTTCATGGAGGAGCTAGTCTTTTACCAGTTGGGAGATGATGTGATCAGGAAGTTCAGACAAGATGAGGGTTTTCAGCAAGAGGAGGAGAGGTTGCTTCCAGAATGTGAGTTCATGAAGCAAGTATGGCTACTTTTTGAACACCCAGACAGCTCTTCTGCTGCCCGTATCATTGCTATCATCTCCGTCATGGTCATCCTCATCTCCATAGTCATCTTCTGCCTAGAAACACTTCCAGAATTCAGAGATGAAAGGGATCTATCATTACCGGTAAGATCATTATAATCTAACTGTTGGGGGCTCACGTGTCTTTCTGTAACTAAATCTAATTATTAAGGGGCTAGGGAGCAATTGGCCCTCCTCCAATAACCCCCCCGCAACAGCCTAGACCGTGTAACCTTGGAGAATATCCGTGTACGACCACATTAGACAAAGGGTCTGAAAACCGATTACTTGCACACAATGTAAGAGCTAAATCTTACGTACGGTTGTAGCAAACCTTTCTTGGCGGGGGGGGGGGGGGGGGGGGCTGGGATCAATAGTCTCACCCCTTACACCCAGGTAGGAAACTCCCAGGTATAATCTGAATATCTGGGGGCATCCAAATGATGATCATAACATTTCAATAGAATCATGCACTCTGGAGTTTCCCCCCCCCCCAAAAAAATAACTGTCTACTCAATAAATAGAAAATTACAGGGAATTGAGATGGTAATTTCAAACTTTAGGCCAAAGTAACCAAACTGGAAAAATTCCCCAATGTAGCTGCAATGGGAGAATCTTTATTCTTTTGGCCTCAAGTTTGACTGTTCCCATCTCATTCCCTGTAATTTTCTCTTGATGGAGTAGACCCTATAGCGATAACCAAACAGGCTGCTGTGTGGAGATCTCTATTCAATGCATATATCGCAGACTGTATGTGATACGTACATTGAATAAAGATCTCTACTAAGCAGACATTTTTTTGGGGGGGCTTCTGAGTTCATGAATCTATTAAAAAAAACATTAAGTCCTACCATATTTCCAATGCAGTTTGACTGTCCCATGGATGGGGCTTTCAAACAAGGACACACTACTTTATGTCACATTTACATTTCCTGACCCATTACCCAGGGGTTACTTTATTATGTCGGCTGTTTACTAAACGTTAACTGACAAACGAACTACAAAAAAACAAACAGGCATTAATAGCGGAGCTGGAAAATTCTCCAATTTTCCTGTGTTTCCCACTCGATCATGGATGCCTGGCTGCTGCAGCTGACTGTGAATGAATAGCCCTATAGAGCGTGCAACAGGACCAATCTTAGCATGTGATACTGCAGTGACCGGGTTCAGTTGCATGTTGAATATCATGGGAGCATGCGTGTTCATGCTAAACACAGGACACAGGACCTGAAAG
Organism: Pelodytes ibericus; assembly: GCA_036172795.1. Classification (NCBI taxonomy): domain Eukaryota; kingdom Metazoa; phylum Chordata; class Amphibia; order Anura; family Pelodytidae; genus Pelodytes; species Pelodytes ibericus. The sequence continues at coordinate 66,932,644 of CM069866.1, forward strand.
AACAGTTCGGTTATTTTAATATCTACATTTGCTGGAGAAAAACGTAGACGGAGGTGATGTATAAATACTGCGTACACTCAGATAGTGCCAAGTAATGGCGCTATTGGCGTGTCCGCCTATGTATAAAGCCTTACAAGGTTTCGTACATTCTTTTTGACGCGTCACTCATAGCAATGTATAATAAAAAAAAATAAAAACAGACGGTGAAATGCGTCGGATTAGTGTCAAGGGAATCCAAACACACAGTGGCGGAGATACTTCTCCGCCACATATTATTGCGTCTCTATTTATCTTTCCCAACACTTTACAGTGCGGGAATATTTAATACATGCCCCCTATTATGTATAGATTAATTTTTATTAATTTAATCACAGGGGACCTTTGTGATCCACCCACTGACTAGTTCCCTTAATAGATTTAGTACCGCACTTTTATCTATTTACTTTTGTTACTATCTTTCATTGATTAATCGTTGATTTGGCGGCTTTGAGTAACTCACCCATGCCGACTCACAGTTATCTATAATCCCTGTCACTGCGGTACCTTGATGCCCGGAGGTATACAATTCTAGCAATGGGAGGTCACACATGGTGGACAAGTCCTAGGGATCCAGGCAATCTTTAAATAAAGCATATCAGTATTTTGAGTGATGTCGTGCACACAATACAGATGGAATCAGGGGGGGCGAGGGGTCCAAAGAATGACATCCCGATGCCGCTGGTATATATCATTTGGACCGTGACCATCAGGTTATTAAAGGTTTCGGCTGTTTAAGTTATCGATAAGCAACCTTTTTTTAATATTACAGTTTATTTAAATAAAAATTCATGGCAATTACGAAAGATGAGCAATGGTTCTAATACCTGCCAATTGCTCCAACTTTAGAATCTTGCCCCGAGGACTGAGCTCTATACAGAACCCCTACTGATTTTTACAGATTGTTTCTCTTTCTCCCTAATTAGTTTATGGAAAACAAGCTGATACAGTAAACTTACTGCTTAGCTAAAAACTTAATTTCTTCACATAGAATTTTACAAAAATACATTTTTGGTTCTATAATTAAAGGGCATCGGTTTCAAATAACGTAATCTCTATTTTTTTAAATAAATAAATAAGAGCTGACGTGCTAAAGATCTGGTTGATTTCGGAGAAGCGCCAGGCTAATTATTCTCCACCAGCTAGAAATAATATTTTGATGATCTGCAAAGAGGAGACAGAATCTCTCGGCTACGTATTATTGTGAATTGGGGAGCGACCCCAGCTTTGAAATCTAGCCTAGCTAGATGAATAAGCGTGTGTTCACGCGAAACGCGTAAGGCATATTGCTGTATCCCCTGTCTTGTCTCTGTTTTTGTGGATTTTATATGGAGTTTTAATCGGATCCTTCTAATAAATATTTATCTATTTTTCACCGCATTGGGAGTGTATACGCCTTTGTTCACTAGTTTCTTCCTCGTTATCAGCGCTGCCACTACAGCCCGGCTGGAGCACCCCTTATCAGGTGATATTTCCGAGACATATGTCAATTGTTCTCTGGTGGAGCCGGCTTGTTTTCTCTTTTGTACTTTCCAGCTTTGGAATCACCTAACAGGTGACCCACAGTTACACGCACTCAGAATGCTCCAAATCAGGGTTCAGTTCGTAGGCACCAAAATTAAATTATTTTAAACAAGGTGTGAAATTAACAAAAATATTGAATAGACCCTACAGCAAAGAGCTACTTCATATCTTCCATTGTCCTCGACTATATCAAGTTTTAATACATCAAGTGTATTAATAAAATGTGGGCTGGAAGAAAATGTAAAAGGAGGAGAAATAATAAAAACATGGGGGGGGGGGGGAACTTTGCAGTGAGGGTGGTAGATGCATGGAATATTCCTCCTGCAGAGATGGTAGAGGTTAAACGGACTCTGCCAATCCAAACATCACACCTACTCTGAATATAGAGGATAACAAACTGTGAAAAATAGTCTATAGATTGTGTTACAGATTTGCAAGCAGAGGCATATAATAAGAGAAATGCATGTTAAACCATGTCTGTGATGTCTACTAGTAATGACATCACTGGTGGCTTAATTGAGAATGATGTCATATGCAGGAGAAACCACATATTTCTCTTATTTTATGCGTCTATCGCTATTTTGCTAACACAATGTATAGAGCAGTGTTTCTCAAACCTGTCCTCAGGACCCCCCAACGGTCCAGGATTTAGGGATGACCCAGTTGTATTTAAATCAGAATATGTAGAACACCCGGTATGGTTGCTTAATGGATAGGGAACCACACCAGGTGTACATATTCTTAATTAAATACAACTGGGTCACCCCTAAATCCTGGACCGTCGGGGGATCCTGAGGACAGGTTTGAGAAACACTGCTCTATACATTGTGTTAGCAAAATTTAGAGCACTAGAGCATTTTTTTCGTAATTTTTAATTCTCTTTGTTCTCGGTATAAGCAATGTTTCGGTTGACAGGGTCCCTTTTTATACAGTGAAGACAGCATGCATCGGATAGGAGCAAAAATATTCTGGGCAGGAGACAAGACCAAAGAGCATATTAGTTTTAAGGTTTCCCAGTAGGTGAAACATAGGGCAGTCTACATGAGATGCTATCAAATCCCTACATCTCTGCTGTGTACCAAATCTTCGAGCAGGATTATAAACTGTACATATCTGTTATGTTCGTGGTTGTGTACTTTTTGATTATTTTCTGCTTTGTTTCACCTCCCTATAACCCTTTACTCCATTTTATGCCCTCAGCCTCTCTTTTTTTGTAGTTTTCTTTCTATCATGCTCACAGGCTGAGATGAGGGAGGGATTGTGGGTGAGAAGCACATCCATCTGTGGCTTAATGCCTCGATATTGAGGCATCACAGAAGCACCGGAGCGGTGTAGCGAAGCGCTATTAACACCACATGTCCTATGTCGAGTGTATTGAGTAGACGTGCCTGGCACGTCCAATGTGTGGAGTTAAATCTACTATTTCTAACATAGGATAGGTTTTCAAATCTTGCGCCAAGATATCTGAAAAGTAATATCCCAGCATTCCCAGACCTGGTACACACTGTGAATTGAGGCATCCAGAGGGGCCACGCCCATAATCCATAGGATTGCCACCCTGCTAGTATTTTGTGATACCGTGGCCAATATTTTTTTGGCCATAATGGTTCCAGGCCTACGTCACATGCGTACTAGGTGCTGTCCCTCAGCTTGTAACGTTCCAATGCTGATAAACCCCTGCGCATTTCTTGTACAAAGCTTCACCCCTGGTGCCCCATTTCATCAGAACACTGTCGGATGAATTTGGGATAGTGGCATGCGCGGCAGATAAAAAGACACCTCATTGTACGTAACTGGGCGAAAGCACATTGCCCAACAACGATGGATATAGGGTTGGCTCGGAGTGCATGTCTTTAGCACCACTTCCTAAATATTTACCCCACCTTCTACTGCCAGAGCCAGTGTGGCCCCTTTCCTGAATATTACGTCAAAATCTCTACCTACCACCAGGTCCCCTTCTATCAATCAATAAACCAGTTGGATCCCCAACTCAAAATCTTTGTTATTTTCCAATATACCAACTGGTATTGTGTGATCCAGTTCGTAGAAATAGACAATCTGTTCTTTAATATTCTCCTTGAGGCTTCATATACGCATATTATACTCTACGGTTCATTAACTGAGGAATAATTATGCACTTCTTAAAGTGTTGGATAATGTTCAAACTCTGTTCATTCATGTACTTTTTTCTCTTGAATTGGCTTTTGTAAAATGGGGCTGATATTCACAACCTGGATGTTGAATCTTGGATATCCAGAAGGTTTCTTACCTCCTCTGTGCTCTATAGAAGGCTCATGTTGACCTGAGATCTTTGTTTATTGGCTACGTTTTTTTTTTTTACTGTATTGTCTGTGAACAAATAAAGAGAATATATATCTACATTAAAAAAATGACAATCGCTGCACTAGAGTCGCAGAACAGGCAGCTAGGGATGCAAATCGTTGGATGCAGAGTGGCTCAGAGATCTATGCCTATCCCTTCCATGGGGGACAGGTTGAGTGGCTCCGAGATCTATGCCTATCCCTTCCATGGGGGACAGGTTGAGTGGCTCCGAGATCTATGCCTATCCCTTCCATGGGGGACAGGTTGAGTGGCTCAGACATCTCTGCCTATCTCTTCCATGGGGGACAGGTTGAGTGGCTCAGAGATCTATGCCTATCTCTTCCATGGGGGACAGGTTGAGTGGCTCCGAGATCTATACCTATCTCTTCCATGGGGACAGGTTGAGTGGCTCCGAGATCTATACCTATCTCTTCCATGGGGGACAGGTTGGGGATTTATTTGGCAACTGGTAACTCTTTATGTCTTTTGCTAAGAATAAGACTAAAGTATTTTATTTACACAAATTTATATAAAAACCCACTTTATTGGGAGTTTTATTGCTGTGGAGCTCTGTAACAGGCTCATACCAACTAAACATTCCGAGCTCCCAGAAAAGAGGGACAATAGAGGAGGAAAGAGGGACAGTAGAGGAGTATAGAGGGACAATAGAGGAGGAAAGAGGGACAGTAGAGGAGGAAAGAAGGACAATAGAGGAGGAAAGAGGGACATTAGAGGAGGAGAGAGGGACAATAGAGGAGGAAAGAGGGACAATAGAGGAGAGAAGAACAATAAAGGGGGAAAGAAGGACAATAGAGGAGGACAGAAGGACAATAGAGGAGGAAAGAGGGACAATAGAGGAGGAGAGAAGGACAATAGAGGAGGAGAGAGGGACAATAGAGGAGGAAAGATGGACAATAGAGGAGAGAAGAACAATAGAGGAGGAAAGAAGGACAATAGAGGAGGACAGAAGGACAATAGAGGAGGAAAGAGGGACAGTAGAGAATGAAAGAGGGACAGTAGAGAAGGGAAGTGGGACAATAGAGGAGAGAGGGACAATAGAGGAGGAAAGAAGGACAATAGAAGAGGATAGAGGGACAATAGAGGAGGAAAGAGGGACAATAGAGGAGAGAGGGGCAGTGGGATTTGGGTGCAAAATAGGGACTGTCCCATCTAACTAGGGAGGTATGCAAACACTTTTTCTACATATACCCCACTCAGTCCATGGCAAGGTTTTGTTAATAATAAATCAGGCTCATTGGAGGGTAACGTCAATGATGCCAGTGAGAGAGGGCTAGGCCCCATGATTCTGTTATACCAGCTGTCAACATCTGTCTTTAACATGCAGACGCTAACAGCCACTGTCTCCTGTGTTTATCCTTTACATAATAGTGTCAAATTGCTGTGCTGAGTGCTTCAGGTTATAACTGTGCTTGCTGGAATGCTATCTTAATTTACTAGCTGTGACAGGAGGGAGCTGCTAAACAAAGATAGGAGATGTGTAATAGTATAGAGGCTCCTTAGTAGCGTCTTCAGAGGGGCCACAGCCGCCTGTGCCACAGGATCCTGAAGATCACGGCTGTACCCATAATTCCCAAGTGTCTTAAAGACACATGGTAATATGCCAACAACCTCTTACCTAAATATCCACACTAACCCTAATGCACCCTAACAGCAACATCTGCCCTAACCCTACTGTCTGACCCTCTAACTCTAATGCACGCTATTGTTCTCCTATCCCAAAAGTCACCATATTGACACATGCCTTTAAAATCCAAGATATGATGTGTGTGTGTGTGTGTGTGCTAATAGCTACACAACATTTTAAGACAGTTCCACAATTGTGCAATTTTGTAGTACATGTTTTTGAAAAAATCAGAGCTCTGAGTTTCAGATCCAGTTGGATCACTTTTGCTGATCCAAGTAGCCTTCAAATTTACATGCCAACATTTCGGAGACTGAACTCCTCTGGAGCTTGGCTGGTGAAATGGTAGCCTCAGTCCTACCCATAGAAATTCGGTAATTTCCCACAATTTCGGACTAACTTTGGGTGTTGAGTAGCCGAACTGCAAATTTCTCTGCTTTATGTCCGGACTTGGGCCGATTTTGTGCCAGAACGGTGCATGCTGTGTAGACCCTATAGTCTTTTGAATATAGTCTGGTCTTACTCAGAAAGTTGGCATTAAAAGGTAAAAAAAACACCTTTATATGCCCTCCAGCCCCCCGACCCCCAGACTGTCTGGGCACAGGGTTCTGCTGGAATCTCTGCAGGGATAACAGAGCATATTATATTCCAGATTACAGCCTGTACAGAAGGTTATCCAGATCATTCGCCATCTTACTCCATATATCAATTTCAGGACCCAAGCCTCCAGACCACTAAACGCTGACATTAACACAGGGAATGTGCAATGGAACAGATTGCATTTCAGTAATATAAAGTTCAACGAACCGTGTTCTACGGGAGCAGAGAGGGGCTTCCAAAAAAATATCTGCTGCAGTCAAATTATTTCGGTCCCCAGAGGTATATTCTTGCACAAACAAACTGTGCTAAAGAAGCAGGCTTCCCCCGTCATCACCCCCGCGTTTATAGTATGTTGGTATATTCCTCGGAATTTTTGGTGGGATTCTAAAATATCTGAAAAAGAACTAGGTTATTTGTAACTATTACCTGACCTTTATTTACTTGTATTCTTAGCTAATTAGTTGTAGGAATTCTTTATATTCTTGCTATATGATTATATGCTTATTATATGAGTACAGAGATTCTGGCAGCCCTAAGTTCAAGATACCATGAATTCCATCGTCCCAGCAGAGCACCATGGGGAGCGTAGGCCATAATCCAAGGCATGCCTAGGATCTGTGTCATAATCTTTATGTTCTAAGCCCTGGATCCCATTCTGTTTGCTACTCAATATTTAGCTTCTTCTGCAACGTAATGTAATGTAGGGCAATAGAGGTTGGTAAAGGCGCTAGCACTCGAAGAAATGGAGTAGACGACGTACCGGAATAAAATAGACAACAATTTGTAATAATATAAATGAAAGCGCTAATGTTGAAGATAACCTGATGTGATTCGCCAATGGCTTCTTACTGGCCATTGGCGGAACGCGTCAGGTTATACTCAATCTGAAGTTGTACATTCGTGTGGAATAAGCATTGCAATCAATTATATTTTTTTTCTTTTATAGGCGCTAGCACCTATGCCAACCTCTATATGGAAAAGTATCCCTCTTTGGTCATTGAAATGTTGATTTGGGTGGCTAGCTACTCCCGTTCCAAATTGATTTATGAACTGTAAGAGTTTATGTAAAATAGGAAGGCCTTTGGTCCCTTGTAAGCTATGTAATTGAAGAGATTAAATATATTTATTGTTAGGACCTACCCATATTGGAGTTCTTTGACTCAGTGGTGGGGTGAGCATGATATGGCCATTTAATGTAACCAAATCTCCAATATTTCCATCTCAGGCAGGTGGTTTTATGTCGTTTTGAGAAAATTTAGACTTAAAAATGAACCTGTTTTGTGAGTGCGCGGACCCCTTGTATGTACTGTATGACTTAGCTGCTGTGCTTTGAGCAATACATATCTCCCGCACCTTGCAAATGGCCAACAGAACTCTTGAGCGTTCTACATTATGTGGCATGAAAATGATTGTTATTGCTCGGCAATATGGGATTGACAGACTGTGAAGACTTCTCGATGAGCAGTACCTGGAAACCTACCAGGCGTCAGAATCACAGAAGGTTTTATGTAAATGGGTCAGGAGATGTACCTCGACCCCGATTACCACCCTCGGGTCTCTTGAGAATTGGAGATACGTGAGATACATGAAGAGTGAGAAGCCCACTCAGTTTTTACCCCCGGAATCTCTGGTGTGAAGAACATATGTCCGACCAACCTCTAGCACATGACTGAAGATATGGTTTCTCTTATGTCAAGCGCGTACAACATAACAAAAAACAGACGGTGGGAAATGTCTGTGCGAGGTCGTTTCATCCCAACCTCTCCTGCCGAAGAGGCGTTCGTTCCTTTGTCTATAAAAAATCCTCAATAAAGCTGGCCGTAGAACACATGCCAGGCACCACATGCCGTAATTATTCTGCTTGTATTTCAGTGGGTCGGTCACTCTTTACCTATTTATAAATTTAGCCTTCAAACCAAAGTTTTTTTGGGGGAAAAGGTGCTTTTTGGAGATGCCAGCGTTATTCAGTAGGTACAATATACCTCTGCAAAACTACACATTGTATAAACAAAAAGAAGATCCACATAAACAAAAAAGTACAGATGAGAGTTCACAAAAGAATGTAAGCGGAAACTTTCTCCACTTATTGACTAGACAGAGAAAAGAAGATGGCATGATAAGCCAGATGAAACAATCTCCTAGCGACTTCTAGAGCTAATTTGTTCACTCCATCCCTTATATTAAAAGTAAGCCTATGTGACCGTCATTGATAAGCAAGGTGTCTTGGGGGTCGTGTTTGAACACAGCGCAGACCAAGTTTGTGCCAAATCACCGTGTGCGCCAATGGATAAAGCAAATTCCAGACAGACTCATTTCAGGATTCCCTTCGCCATATACTTATATACTTTTATTTTTTGGTGCCGAATCTCAATGTCCCGATTCAGCCTATGTATCAAAAAATCAGGCCTATGCATAAAAAGGCGTAATCGCTGTCTTATATATAACAAACAGCGATTACACTCCCCTGTGCCTTGTCAAAGGCATATCCTTTAACTTTTACATAAATATCTGAACTTCTGTAAACATGCAACTTAATATAAAATGAACTTAAGTTGAAGCATTACTACTTCTTTAATCAATTTTAAAGTTGCGTTCCCACCCTGTGAGATTGATTACTTTGATATCACAGGTAAATTTCTCCCCCTTGTACTAAATTAGTATCTTTAATTATCCCGTCGCCTGCTGGAGATTGATAAAAAAATATCTAAAGTAATCTACGCTCTCCTCTCTTGCTTGGACGTGCTTACGACGATCGAGCCTTGACTTTTGTCATTTTATTAAAAACTATATCTTTCTATATTTTATACGTGCCTCTGCCTGAGTCACTGCTGTGCTACCAAACTGAAATTCAATTCTCAAAGTTAGTCTGATGCGCTCATGACATTGAACCAGATGCCAGCACGGGGCATTGCACTTGCTGGAAGGTAGACTATTTTTATCCGGATCTTATTCATGTGCTTAGTTTTTCTTGTAGTTCTCAGTCCTTCCATGTGCTTGTGTCAGCGTGGCTTAATATGATACCATAGGCTACTTCACGCTAGCACATGTACACAGTACGTTGGAAGAAGCTTTTCTTGCCTTCCGTGAAATTAGAAGTTCAGCTTGTTCCACCATCCTTCTACCCCATTCCCAAATATCCATCTCTGGAAATATCTACTCCTCTGAGTCCACCAAGTCTTGGCTGTGGTCACAGTGAACTAGTATTAAAGATCATATTTTTCTTCCCATTATTCAAAAAGTTATGGAAGTTATCATTACCAATCCACTAAAGGTCGTGTTTCGTAAAAAACCTTGCTTTTTTCGACCCTGACCTTTCAATAAGCTTTATTTAGCGGTGAGCAAATCTTGTCAAATACAAATCAGATGGCAACCCACCCGGGCTAAAAATTGGGCCAAATGTTTGAGTTAAATTCTTCATATTAGTTAGACGGACGGACTGACTATTATTTCCAGATCTAGAAATATTTTATTTTGCTGTTTTGCCATTGAGGGTCTTGTGGGGGCCCGTGTCCGGACTTCACAGACCCACCAGTTGCTAATAGAAGTTACTAAATTCCCCGTTTAGATTTCGTTGAACTTTAATTTTTCGGAACTTGATGGGAAAGGAATAATAAAAAAATAAAAAAAAATTCTCTTCTGTTAGTGTTTAGAGTATACAAATAGATTGTAAAACCACCTATCCTAACTAAAAATAGGGTTAAAAAACAATCATAAAAATTGACAAATAATAATACAAAATTTCAAACATATAAAAATACAAAAAGTGGATCCATTAGTAGACACGTGTTGGGTGCTATATGACTTAATTACTTAGGGAACATACACTAAACCCACAGTTCCTGGGGAATATCCATTATCTTGGGAAAAACCCTAAAGGGAGGAGGCAAAGCAGAGAAAATATATATTAGAAACAAAAGAGTTTAATGTGAATACAATGGTAATTCCCCAAGAGAAAAAGAACTACTACCAATAAAGCTATTTTAAATCATTTGCATAAAACCGCGCCCTTTGTAGACATTTTCAGATCTTCAATATTTTTTAGAAATTCTAGCCAAGGGGAAAAAGCAAGAGTTTCGTTAGCTTTTACGGTAGAGTGGGATTGCGGATTTTTCTTGCAAAACACTGGAGGGGGTGGGGGGGGCGAATGACGCAGAAGAGCATGGGAGAAAAGTTGGGGTTGGTCCACCTTTGGTATTACTTGAGTCATTTGAATACAAAGTTTTGAATCTCCTCTCCTGGTTTCCTATGGGTTGGAATGGATAACATAATCCGACAATGAACAAGGACTATTTTCCCAAGGTAAATTCAGGTACCCAGGGGGAATTCCTCCCTTTTGCCAATCGGGAGGTCTTTTTTTTGGCATTATAAGTTTTTATGTGGTTGTAAGAGCAGATAATATTGCATGTTCTGGCTGTTTGGGGACCTGCTGGATTGGATATAGTCACATTTTGGCCCTAGAGATGCAAGTGGTTATCAAGAATGTTCACCTCTTGAGTCCACTTTGGCAAACTTGACCTCTGGGAAACCCCATTGTACTGATGATATCAAGTGTTTACAGGGTATATTTAACTTAAAGGGACACTTTTTCTCTTCTATGTTTGAATTAATTGCATATAAAAGTAAAAATAAAGTTAGGTGTTTATCTCCTGGCTCCATTTTGAGAATTGTACCCATGATGCAATATTCTCCAAAATCTTCCAGCAAGTCTCACTTTACAACTGTGGCCAAAGCCTGCATGATGATGTCATAAGATACTCCCCTGTTCTCTTACTGCCTCCTGTGTATCATAGTGGGCAGGACTAGGTGGCTTTGTACCACTTTTATTTACCTGCCTTCCAACACAAAGAGAGGAGATTGACCTGATCAAACAGGATCATACCTCCGCCCCCTTGTGATGTAATAGTTACATTACCCTCCTATTCAATGCAAGTCTATGGTCAGAATTCTGACTTATAGACTGCATTCTGTGTCCCCAGCCCCAAAGTGAGATACTAGTGCTGTAAAGTCACAACTCCTTGAGTACCAGATAATTAAAGCGTTCTGCTATACCAAATTGTATTCTTTGGTGTTTGTTGACCGGTTCCATGGAATGGCCACACTTCCACATCCACTGTCCCCCCTTTCAACCCCACATTCCCCCAGCCACCAATGAAAAGGACGGTTCCCTCCTTCCAGTGTCAGCATGGGTTTGGATGACACAACGTTTAGGCCGTGGATCTATTCTTGACGTGGATTAACACTATTCAGAAGTGTACCGACATGTTGGTGTCATTTAATCTCCCAACCTCACAGGAGAAGTTTCTTGTTGACAAGTATCAAGCAGCCGAGAGATGGAATTTTATGTAACATTAAATTATGTTGTAAAATAACATAATAGAGCATTTTTGGTTTTGTGGAGTTTTCCTCCTTGTGTTCTCTGGTAGGACTTCAGATCAACCTCAACACCATCAGTTGCAGCCAACAGTGTAATCCTAGTAAACACAATGGGGGGTGTTTAAAAAGGGTACGCAGCCTGATAGCGCCTAAGAGTAGCATTGTCACAATGTATTACACCAATGTCTGGAACATGTTCTATGTGCGTCGGCACTACACATCCGTGTTGCTCTACCATACTAGTGCAAAAGTATCAGGTTCCTGTATACCAAAATGGATCTTCCAAATATTAATGCATATAAATGTGCTTTCAAAGTACTTTAAAATGCATGTTTTACATTTTGCATTGCTTAAAATATAAAATACTTACAGCTGGATGAAATTATGAAATTACAGCAGTTTGCAAGAAACAGGGACTGCCCACACTAGCTGAGTAAAAGTCAATTTCCTTTTCTTTTTCGTGGAATGTCTTGTTTCTCTAGTGATGTCACCAGACAATGTGTTGCACTGCTAAGAGATCCTACTGTGTACAAGAGACAGTCCACACAATGTATTGTTTTCCAGCAGCACAGGAAGTGACTAAATGAACCAAAACTTTATATCCTCAGTGTCTATATAATCACTGCTGCTGCACCTGCAGTAAACACGCAGAGTAATCACTGGGGGAGGGTTTGAGTCAAATATTAAAAATGTGATTTATACAGAATGCCAGCATCAAATCACACAGGGATAAAAGCCTGTGCACTATACAAGCGGTGATCTTCATCTTGCACCAAAGTGAGTCTTGGGACTAGACTGTCCCTTTAAGTATCAGGATTGACTAACAAGGTGTAATTGTTGTTTTATAAAGTAAACGACAATTCAGCCTTTTATTTCTGACACCTTCCTGTTCCGGACATTTTCTATATAACTGCCATTACATGCTTGTACCAACGCATCAGCATTAAAAGACTATAGAGGGAATTTATTAAAATTTAACGTAATGCTGACCGTTTGGAGCACTCTGTCTCGGCTGAGTTTGGATTGGTTGTATTTCTGACAGTGTTCTTGTTAGGAACTAATGTATTTATTTGACTCAGATCACATTTCTTTACATGTACAGAGAGCAACTAGTGCCCAGGGATCCGGGTTATCAGACCGAGATTGTATTGTGCCATTGAGGGGCATCCATGCAATACCTAGTTGCACAAGAACCATAGTAGGGGGGCTGGGGGCTGCCAAGCTCTGTCCTAGAGTAACACGCAGGGAGGTAACGCAGAAATATTGACTTGGATAAATCCTAGCGAATATAAGGTCGCAGATCACATCTTCCAAGATTTAATATGAAGGTTTTTGGTTATTAGGGGGAAGCGTGTCCCAGATACACCTCCTAGATTGCAAGCTCACGAGCACGAATCTCTCTCTAACTCAGGGATGGGTAACCTGCGGCCTTCCAGCTGCTGACATACTACATCTCCCATAATGCTTAGAGGTTGTCAGAGGACTATGGGAAACGAAGCCCTGCAATTGGGGGGCCGCAGGTTTCCCACTCATGCTCTAACCTGTGTATCGGTCTGTCTTTAACTTAAAACTTTAAAACCCACTTTCATTTTTTTCCCTTGGATTTTGCACTACTTTCCTTCATCCCTTGTGCAGGTCTAATCCCTTAGCAATCTTCTCAGGACATCCTTCTTACAAACGGGCATCTTCTGCAAGGAGTTTAAGCATGCATGGGATAAGCACAAGGCTTTGATATAGGGAACCGGGGACTAATGAAAGTATATAGAAAATTTGGCAGACTAGATGGGCTGAATGGTTCTTATCTGCAGACATAAAAACATAGAATGTGTCGGCAGATAAGAACCATTCGGTCCATCTAGTCTGCCCAATTTTTTTTGAGTACTTTTATTAGTCCCCCGTTCCCGGTGGTCCCCCGTTCCCCTTTCCCAGACGTATTCTATGTTTCTATGTATGCCCTTTGACTTCCCCCTTTATTTTTGAAAGTGGGCTAGTCAAATCTAGTTATGAGCAGTACAGCTGTACATCCAGAATATTCAAAAGTGAGCTAGGAGGCGGAGCATGCAAGTTATTTTGCAAGCTCAAATATGCACAAACCTACCTGGGCATGCAAAAAAAAAAAAAAATTGAGCATGTATACCAAGCGCAGGAAAAAAGATCATGTCGGAGAAGACCTTTAATACATAGCACCCATTGTCACTTGAGAGACTTTTTACTCCTTCCAATGAATCTATTTCTGATGTGGGCAGTGTTTGCAGCCAGAGTTTATGTGTTTAAACTTTCAGGGTTAAAAATAGCTTCGCTAGGAACTGGATACCGGGGAGCCTGGATCGTATTAGACTCTGGTAATTAAGGAAATTATAGTTTGTTTTGGTAACTATTCGTTTTGGAAATAGTATAAACATGGGTAGATATGTCGGCTCCCTTTCTACACTAACATTGTGATAATTCCCTTCTTATTAAATGTTAATTAGAATTTAACTTCCCAGCCTTGAGAGAAACCTATGACCCCCACTGCATGTCATTTTTTTTTTTTATTGAACTCTGGAAGAGGAAATAGCTTTTTTTGGCTTCTGTAAAAGTGTAATTTTTAATGGCGACTAATTGCAGGGAATTGAGAAGGGAAATGCACACTTAAGTCCAGAACAGTAGAGTATGAATTATAGCTATGTTGGCCTTAAATTGTTTGGGGAGGGAAGGCATTGGGATGTGTAAAAAATTAGTAAAATGAAAAAAATTGAACTTGGGGGCAGAGTCATACACATGACCACCTCCCCTGCGTTGAAGACCTCTTTCTCCTTACAAAATGGAGGAGCTGGAGAAGGGTATAAAAAACCCAGCTGACATTGCGATGCTTGTTGGGGGCAGGTGGAGGCTTTCTAGGCACTTTCCTCTCCTCCACCAGGGTGCAGCTCTACTCTAGTGCTTCCCACCCAGTAGATGTGCTTTTCTACTGCCTCTCCTAGTAGATTCACGCCCTAGCTCGCCTGTAGGTGGTGCTGAACCTGCTCAAGGACCATAGCTCGGTGGCAGCAGAAATAGATGGTCCATTGCAGGGCCGATCCTAGGGTCACGGGCGCCTGGGTGCAGGTTTTCCTTTGGCGCCCAAGGGTGGGCGTGGCTATATTATGAACTCCTCCCCTTTAGACATTTCTGTTCCAGACATGCCCATTTCAATATTGGGGAGAGAGGGAGGGAGAAAAACTTTATTTTAATGTAAAGGACCAACGTTTATTTTAAATAAAGATATATATTTTGCAATAATACTGTGTAGTGGTTTTATTTATTTCTATGATGCTCAGCCAGCAACATGGGAGACTTTTTGCTGACTAGCAGAATGAGTTTTAACTACCGTTCCCATGATTCCCAACTAGCCAAAGTCTCTCATTAGTCTGGCTGAGCATCATTGCAAAAGAAGTACACAAGGAGTGATAAATAATATTCCACCAAGTCAGTCACTCACGTGTCTCTCTCTCTCCCCATACCCTCATGTCTGTCTGTCTCTCCCCATACCCTCATGTCTGTCTGTCTCTCCCCGTACCCTCATGTCTGTCTGTCTCTCCCCGTACCCTCATGTCTGTCTCTCTCTCCCCATTCCCTCATGTCTGTCTCTCTCTCCACTCATGCTCCATGTCTCTCTCTCCACTCATGCTCCATGTCTGTCTCTCTCTCTCCACTCATACCCCATGTCTGTCTCTCTCTCTCCACTCATACCCCATGTCTGTCTCTCTCTCTCCACTCATACCCCATGTCTGTCTCTCTCTCTCTCCACTCATACCCCATGTCTGTCTCTCTCTCTCTCCACTCATACCCCATGTCTGTCTCTCTCTCTCCACTCATACCCCATGTCTGTCTCTCTCTCTCCCCATACCCTCATGTCTGTCTGTCTCTCCCCATACCCTCATGTCTCTCTCTCTCTCCATTCATGCTCCATGTCTGTCTGTCTCTCTCCACTCATACCCCATGTCTGTCTGTCTCTCTCCACTCATTCCCCATGTCTGTCTGTCTCTCTCCACTCATTCCCCATGTCTGTCTGTCTCTCGCCACTCATACCCCATGTCTGTCTCTCTCTCGCCACTCATACCCCATGTCTGTCTCTCTCTCGCCACTCATACCCCATGTCTGTCTCTCTCTCGCCACTCATACCCCATGTCTGTCTCTCTCTCGCCACTCATACCCCATGTCTATCTCTCTCTCGCCACTCATACCCCATGTCTATCTCTCTCTCGCCACTCATACCCCATGTCTGTCTCTCTCTCTACTCATACCTCATGTCTGTCTCTCTCTCTACTCATACCTCATGTCTGTCTCTCCCCTCATCCCTTATATATTTTTCCATCTCTATCTTTCTGTTCCCCATGCTGGTCTCTTGTACACACAGTCATACATAAACACACACAGTCACACAAACACAGTTACACACTTAGTCACCCTCACAGACATACATTTACACAGACACCCTTATACACACTGTCACACATACATAAATACACACACACAGCCACCTTTACACACTGACACAGGATACACTTGCACAGACACTCATGTACACACACAGTAACACACACATAGTTATACACATTGACACACACATACACACTTATACACATTTACATACACTTCCACAAACACTTTCTTTTTTATTTTAACCCCCACCCCAAACTGTTATTACCTAATCCTCCTTGTTAATCCAAGCACAGCACAACGGGGGAAAGCTCCGCCCCCGTCGCGTTCTGTGATTGGATGCAGGGAGGAGGACGTTCTCTATGGTGTCTTGGCAGATACTCTAGAGAACGTCCTCCTCCCTGAAGCAGCCAATGACAGAACGTGACGGGGGCGGAGCTTGCACCCGTCGCGCTGTGCTTGCTTTAACAAGGAGGAGGACGGCAGGGAGAGAGCTCCCTGCTACAGCGCCTCTCCTCCCGTGCGCCTGGGCGCGGTGCACCCCGTGCACCCGCCCAGGATCGGCCCTGGTCCATTGGCCTCTTGGATGGTGCGTGTGTCAATCGTGTTGCACACAGCCAATCACTAAAAGAGGAGATAATTATCTCCTCCACCGCCGCAGGTGTGCTCAGCTTCACAGATGCCACCAGCGGAAACCAGTACCACAACAGGGCATCCTTCTCACAATAAATGGGAATGACTTTTTTCGGTGCCCTATACGAACATGGAGGCTGCCATCCAGAGGATAAAGTGACATGTATATTAAAAAGTATCTACCTTTTCATCCCCATATTAGGGCCACTATTCTTTTTACATACATGTGCTTCTATAGTAACACTACTCTAAGCAACAAGGGAAAAATAAAGGGGCCCTCTCACCTAAACATCGTTTTTTTTTTACTCTAGAGCATTAAAAATGATTGAAAATTATCTATACACCATATGAGCAAAAATGCGTACAAATGCCGCAATTAAGAGAAACACAGGTTTGAACGTTTCCTGCTTATGCCGTCTCCTGGGACTTGATATGCAAATTAGCTGATTTTCCATGGTAAATGTGTAATTTGCATATTAGGCCCCATGATGTCATAAGAGTCACCACACACACATTTTTCTTGATTTGCTTGCAAATTTTCTCTACATACTCAGAACAATGCTTAGGTGACAGAGAAAATCAAACACTTCATGTCATTAAAGTAAAACAAATAATTGGTATTCTGTGTTCTTAACATTCTATTCTTTACTCTCAAGGGAAAAAAATATATTAAAAGTTCGGCAGCTTTTATTGTATTGGAGTATGTTGGCGCCACCTAGTGTTGGACTTGTGTTTATGCAATCGTACACAATCCAAAAAAAAATCAGTTTTCTGAAATAATTTGGACTGGTGAATTTCTTGCAGCTAGCAAATAAACAGGAGAGGTGTGAAAATAAAATGTATGTACCACCGTCTGGATCAAGTTCTGCTGCGGCATTGGCCGCAGGGAAGTGGATGGATTCTCTTTAAAGGGATTGTCTGGTGCCCAAAATTAATTTACCAAATATTACTGCATATTAATGGGCTTTCAAAGTACTTTAAAATGCAGGTTTTACATTTTTTTACATGGCTTAAAATATAAAATACTCACAGCTACGTGAAATTGTGACATTACAGCAGTCTGCAAGAAAGGAGGACAGCCCACACTAGCTGAGTAAAATTCTCAATGAGAATAATTTCATTCAAATGAATGGAATTTCGTGTCTCTCTAGTGATGTCATCAGACAATGTGTTGCACTGTTAAGAGATCCAACTGTGTACAAGAGCAAGTCTATCACAGGCCACACAATGTATTCAATTCCAAGAGCACAGGTAGTGACTATATGAAACAAAACTTTATATGTTCAGTGTCTATATAATCAGTGCTGCCGCACCTGCAGTAACCATGCAGAGTAATCACTGGGGAGGGCTTGAGTCAAATATTAAACATGTGATTTATACAGAATGCCTGCATCAAATCACACAGGGATAAAAGCCTGTGCAGTATACAAGCAGTGATCTTCATCTTGCACCAAAGGGAGTCTGGGGACTAGACTGTACCTTTAACTCCATTGCTGCACTGGCATCAAATAAAAATGCCTTCTTATTAAGATTATGAAAGGAGATAATTGGCGGGGAATTGAGAAGGTAATTCCAAACTTAAGGCCAAGGTAGCCGAGCTGGAAAAATTCTCTCATTAAGCTGAATGGAAGAATTTATCCAACTCAGCAACTACGGCCTTAGGTTTGAAAATCCATTCTCAATGCCCTGCAGTGACATCTTTTAAGGAATTAAGCTCTTCAGTCTTTGGTGTGTTTGAGAGGGGAGGTGTTACTCCCTTGCTGCTGTACACTTCTGCCATGTGGATACAGCTGCTCTTATTTATTATAGACATAATACAATACTTAAAGGGTAATCTTGGGGCGGGGGTCAGTCATGTTTAATTGAAAGATAATGAATATGTAATTTGCATATCAAGCCACAAGAGAAAGTCATAAATGGGAGACACAACCAGTAGTGTATCTTCCACAAGGCAAACAAGGCACTCGCCTAGGGCGGCACTTTGCCAGAGGGCGGCACTTTGCCAGAGGGTGTTATACACACTTCTGGTGCTTCAAACACTTTCACTCCCTCCCCCACCGTTCAGCAAGCTTTAGCTCCTTCCAATTAATCAGGGTGATGGGGGCATGTAATGGACGTGGTGGGGGTATGTAATGAGGGTGATGGGGGCATGTAATGGGGGTGATGGGGCATGTCATGGGTGTGCAACGTGGGTGATGGGGCATGTAATGGGGTGATGGGGCATGTCATGGGTGTGCAACGTGGGTGATGGGGCATGTAATGGGGTGATGGGGCATGTAATGGGGGTGATGGGGCATTTAGTATGTATGCAATGTGGGTGATGGGGCATGTAATGGGGTGATGGGGCATGTCATGTGTGTGCAACGTGGGTGATGGGGCATGTAATGGGGTGATGGGGCATGTGGGTGTGCAACATGGGTGATGGGGCATGTAATGGGGGTGATGGGGCATTTAGTAAGTATGCAATGTGGGTGATGGGGCATGTCATGGGTGTGCAACGTGGGTGATGGGGCATGTCGTAGGTGTGAAACGTGGGTGGGGGGGATGCCCAAAATTTGTCTGCCTAGGGCAGCACAAAACCAAGATACATCACTGGACACAACAGACCCATTTATCAATGTGAAGGCAATTCCACAACATGCAGTCTTTTTAAAAACAAAAATGTATTCTCCACATTTCTAGTTTAAACAATGTTTTGGTGACGTGGTCCCTTTAAGCAGTATGATATGTGGCCACTATGATGATAATATCACATATTAAGGCTCCCTGATATCTTTTATGGAGACAAAGGGGTTTAAATATTTAACATCCGTAAAGACAGAGGATAAAATTTACATCTCTAGTGTCTACTCAATAAAGAGAGAACGGCAGGGAATTGAGAGGGGAATTTCAAACCTAAGGCCAAAGTAGCCACTACTAGTACTGGAACGATTCTCCCCATTCAGCTGCACTGAAGATTCCCCCCCCCCCCTGCAATTCTCTCTTTATTGAGTAGAGCCTTTCTTTTCCTCTATCGGTCAGGCATGTGAGAGAGACTCTATTTATTTATATTTTTCGCAATAGGTACCATCTCAAAGAGGATAGTTATATAATTGATCACCAGCTCTAATTGGAGAGGTCACGCAATAAAGAGAGAATTGCAGGCAATTTTAAATTTAAAAACCAAAGAAAAACAAGTTACCTGCGCTCTCTCCTTTATCCCTATGTATTTTTAAAACAAATGGAGGTTTTTTAGTTACCTCCAATTTTAAATTTAAACTGCATTGGAGAATCTTTCCAGAAGTTTGAAATTCCCTCGATCCTCTCGATTGCCTACAGTTTTCTCTTTACGGAGCAGACCATTGTATTAATAAACATGCCCAGCCATGGCCTATGCTCACCATAACATGTTTGTGTCTTTGCAGGTGCAGCCCCATCACCGAATCAATGCCACACACAGCATACACCAGAAGAGCCCATTCGAGGACCCTTTCTTTATTGTGGAGACCATCTGTATTTGTTGGTTTTCCTTTGAGCTATCGGTGAGGTTCTTTGCATGCCCCAGCAAAGCAGCCTTCTTTAAGGACATCATGAACATGATCGACTTTGTGGCAATCATACCATACTTTGTTGCCTTGGGCACTGAACTAGCTCGACACAAGGGAGTGGGTCAGCCGGCCATGTCGTTGGCCATCCTCAGGGTTATCCGCTTGGTCAGAGTCTTTCGTATCTTCAAGCTCTCCCGGCACTCCAAGGGTTTACAAATCTTGGGACAGACGTTGAAAGCAAGTATGCGAGAACTAGGGCTGCTCATATTTTTCCTCTTCATTGGTGTGATCCTCTTCTCCAGCTCGGTTTATTTTGCTGAAGCCGATCATGCCAACACAAAATTTACCAGTATCCCCGAGGCGTTTTGGTGGGCCGTGGTCACCATGACCACCGTTGGCTACGGAGATATGTCGCCGGAAACAGTAGGTGGCAAGCTGGTCGGATCACTCTGTGCGATTGCAGGCGTGTTGACCATCTCATTGCCCGTGCCGGTCATTGTGTCTAACTTTAGCTACTTCTACCACCGTGAAACTGAGTGCTCAGATATTGGCCAGTATAGCCATGTAGGCTCATGCCCAAATGGCTCCCCTCACACTCCAAAGACTAAAGGGAAGAGCCCCATACTGGACAAAATCAAGAACATATACTCCAATTCCAAAGCAGAACTCCTAGATGGAATAGGCCCAGTTGACGAGAATCAATCCGGCCAACATCAATCGCACCTGATAACTCAAGTTTGACTTCGGAACTGTGGGAAGTTACGGTCAACGCCTTCTCTTCACATTTCAACCTAACAGTCTTAAATGTATTGTTTTACAGAAAGAGATGGTCAGAGCCTCTAATTTTTGTTGCTTCTGTTGTTTGTTTTGTTGTTTTTCGCCACCCCCCCCCCACGCTTTCACACTGAATCATTACAGCGTATGGATTTTGCTTGGCTGAATCCAACATGGATTGAGGAGACTTGGAAGAAGGTAACCAATAGTTTAATAACTAACCCCCCTGTTATAATGTCCACGTGAATGAGAAGATGAGGTGGCGTCATCATCAGAAGTCGAAACGGTGAAGGTAATACGAGACACCTTGAGGGAGTACACAACGAATGACCCAAAACGTCGATTGGATCTCCGAGTTGGGCAATAACTTTCAGCCAATGGGAGTCTCTACTGGGAAAGTTTAGTAACTAGTATACCAGCGAGGGTGCCCCACCAGAAGCCAAGAGGGAGCAGCTGGTGAAACTATAGACAGGCACTCTTGGATTTCATGTGCCTTAGCGTTCTAGGGGAACAGCCAGTGGAGTACAGACTCAAATAACATCAAATGACTTAAATGTATCAACATGACAGCAAAGGTAATTGAGGGCAAGAATGCAGTATGAGGGCTATCTGCCCTTTCAACAAAGAGCGTGAGTTACTATCCAGACTGGAGCAACATTGGAAAGATTGAAAACAAAGTTCCAGTTCATGACTCTAAATCAAATGAGAAAAAAAAAGAAAGCACTTAAAATTGGGATTTTCAACAAGAAGGGAACCAGATAACTTTGCTTGTGAGAGGTTTTAATTAAAATTCAGAATTTTTACAGTTTTGGGGTTTACGGTATGCCTGTAATATTTTTTTTTTTTTGTATGAGCTTTATTTACAATAACACTCCAGTCCGTAACAGCTGTGTTTCATTGATTTTGGGCCTATAAGGTGCTGTCATATCATTACAAATCCCCACGTCATGACTACTGTAAAAAAAAAAAAAAAAAACTAAGCTCAATGGAAATGGAGTCACACACTGGTTATAAACCTGTCTTTTGTTTCTGTTGTCTATTTTTACATTTTTTTTTTTTTTTGATCCATACACACGCAATAAACTGGTCCACATTTGGAAGAACACAAGTCTTACACCAACCGAACCGTGCATGGATAACATACCGTGCACAATGGAAATCTAATCTCTGTTGAATCTTTTGTCTTAATGTTGATAAAAGTCTTTCATTTACATCAGTGAACATATGGTGTCAAAGTTGTCTGGCTGTAGGACTCAATGGAGGTTGCCATTACAGATGCTCCCCATGCCAATCCTGGTTAAGGTGGCTGACTGGGAACAGCACTGGTTAAGATGGCTGACTGGGAACAGCACTGGTTAAGGTGGTTGATGTCATATGCATTGGGAATTAATCCAACACTGTTTTAAGAGTACACTGAGGGCTTCTTACTTGCCATACTTGCCGTACGGGTGACAACTTTTCTCTGAACAAAAATTACCGGCCATGCTATTGCATCCATAAACTTAACATCTGCATTTACCAGCCTGCCGGTAAAGTTATGGCTAAAGTGATGGTAAAGTTTCAACTCAAGTTCAACCTGTACGATAGAGCCAGTGTAGAGAAGTTTGCATTTCTATGTAACATTTCTGGGTCTAACCTATTGTTATTTTTATTGTTACAGAAATCTTACACTTTAGGGGGCAGCCATTTTGTTTATTTTCATTCGTGCATTTCCTGGTCAGTGACCAGGATTTTCTCTTCTGATTGGCTTAGAACCCTTAAGCAGCCAATCAGAATGTGACACTGATAACAGTGTTTTCTACTGGGTTATAACATATTACAGAGGAATTGACCCCAAAAATGCTGAAATTCTAGAAAGTGAAATATAAGCTGGTCCTAGACATACTGCGAGATAAAAAAAAATAAACATAAAAAAAATAAAAAATAAAGTTCCATATTGCTAGGAAGGGTGATTTTCCTGTAAAGTGATTTTTCTCCCTTGAAAATGTCTCTTAGACAAGCAGTTCCCAACTTTAGAGTTCATGCCCCTCTTCCAGTACTCTTAAATGTCTCACGCCCCCCCTCCCCCTTCGGAATTTTAACCCTTATCATCGATGGATCCCCTACATGAACTGCGTTAGGCTTTTTTATACTTTTATTTCCCACCTGTTCGTTTGTGAGCCTCTCACGGCAACAATAAAGACTATGTTGACAGTCATCCGTCCCTGGAGACATCACTTGCCCCCTCCCCGGCCCCTGCTCCACTCTTTTAGACAGGATTTATTAGTTAAATACAAACAGACATTGGCTTATCTAGTCTGCCCATTAAAGAGTTCTGGTGCATTTGTTCTATGCAGAACCCGGACATTATTTTAGATTTTCAGTTTACTATTTCCAATAATAATTTAAATAATTTTCATTCAGAAAATTCACCATTTTGTTCACACGCGTTAGAGAGTCTGGCTCTCAGGTATAATTGTGTGTGTGCGTTAGACTCCACAGAAAGTCTCAAATCTGTCTAAATCAATCCTTTTTTTTTTTTTTTTTTGACTCTGTGCCAGTCTTTGCTATAATTTCCAAACCCCAATAAATTATAATCTCTTCCCCTCTTATTCCATATGCACTGTCAGCCTCCATTTTAGCTTTGAAGTGGAACGCACCGTTGATTTTTCACGGTGAATGTGACTCTTTTACGACTTTGTTTACAAACTCGAATTTTATGAACAATGCATTGTGCAGGGCCAACTCTGGTCCTCCAGCAGAAGAAACGCGCCGGGTTTGTCCTCTGTAAAATGTACGGTAAAAGGCCGAAGAGATGAAATGTTCATCTCAACCCATCTTTTAGTGACTAGACCCCTATAACATTTATCGCATAACACTCACTCTACAAAACCACGTGGTTTTTTTTTCTCGCCACCCTGGCCACCAGTTGTGTCAAGTCGTTCTTGGCGAAATGTTTTTTCAACTTTGACATTTGCTCTCTAGTAGTCTTTGGTAGTTTTCATCGTACAAGCAGTCCGTGCTACGAGGGGGCAAGCCGTAGCCTTGGAAATTCCATCTCTACCGCTACGAAGGCCCTAGGGGACAAACAGGTGACGGTCCACAGAAATCCACCCCTCACGGACTATAATTGATTCAATCAACCAGGCTTGCCAAAAGGCCTGACCCCATAGTTGTCTTGTTTTAATTAGCATTTCAAAACAACAAGATGACCAATGCACATGAGTGATTTGCAACATTATTGCCCCCTGATGGATCATATCCAAAGTGACTTGATGACATGTATGGAATAATGTGTCTAGTCATTCAAAGCATCCAGCGGGGGAACAAGAGACTAGCTTTCCTTTCCCAGTGTCAACTGTTAAAACCACAGTTGCCTTTGAATTTGTTGTAAGTATTACAAACCGCAGTGATTTTTTTTTTTTTTTTAAGCCAACCTGCAAATATGGCAAAAGATCCTTGCTTTATTCCTAGTAGTGTTATTTTATTTATTACTTTTGAGTGCTTTGGTGTCTTTTGCGTATTGTACTGTTATAACTGAATGAATATTTATGTTGAATGTTTACACAGGAGTTTAAAAAAAACTGTAAAAAAAAAAAAAAAACTTGTGCCAAAGAGCCCACGATAGTGCGGTGGGCGCAGCTTAACTTAAAGAAGCACAAACGCATTTTGGGAAATGTTATTTTAAATGAAAAATAAAAACATTTATTTATTGCAAGTATTTTTTTTTTTATTTTTTTTTTATTATTTCTTGGTATTTTTTCTGGCCTGATTTCCTGCTGCCTATATCAGTTCTGGTGAACTGAAAGATGTAGGCACTTTAAAGGGACAATAAATGTTGTTGTTTTTCACTTGTGCTTCTAATATAGAAGCACAAGTGAAATGTTAGTTGTCCCCAGTATGAGGATGAACTGGCGGGTACTTTTAATAGTACGTTTGATAGTACACGCCAGTTTACCTCCGACCGACAGCTGCCATGTTGCCATAGGAAGCAGGCAGCTGTCTGGTCGGCGACCGCATTCGGCTGTCAGAGCGGGACGAGACACAGCAGATAGTAAACCCGCATGTGTCTATTAAGATACACGCCGGGTTGGCTTACAAGACCTGGGACATGCTTTATTTAACCCTTGCTTCCTCGAAGGAGTTATTTAAACAAGTTGGAAGTTTAAACAAGTCGGAATGTCCCTTTAAATAGAAATGTTTTAATGACAGGTTAAAGAACCTTACTGAGACCTTTTTGCTTGCATAGCTGTATCAGGGCGGCTGACATCTTAGGTCAGATGATGACAAATTTGACCCATCTGACCCAAGATTCTAAACAACATGTCTGCCCCCTGATAGAGCTTTACAATCAACTCTGGTACTTTATTTGTATTCTTTCGTTAAAGCATGTCTATATAAACTATCTACACTTGATGCAATCTTTCATATAGAAGAGGTGCATAACGAGAAACCTCAGGGCCCCAGAGCGAAAATTGTCCCCGGAAACCTCCTGATCTATCCAAGCAACATGTCTCACAGTACCAGATTTGCCTCAAACAGCTTGTCCATTAAACAGCTTGTGCCATGTTTGTCCCCAAACAGCACATTGAAAAAAACTGAAAATATATGTGACATTAGGTATAAAGTTTTTTTTTTTATAAACACATAAAATCAGCAAAATAGAGTATATTTAAAAGGAGAAAAAAAAACTACCACAACAAGGGGAAATAGTCTTAAATTAGAGGGGCATGCATGGGATAGGCATAAGGTTATCGTTGATTTAAGATAAGGCCAGGGAATAATGAAAGTATTTCTGATTTTTTCAAATGTATTTAATTTTAAATTGGGCAGAAATTTGGCAGACTAGATGGGCCGAGGGGGTACATATCTGCCGACACATTCTATATTTCTATGAATAATCCTGATTATTAGCATGATCCCCCCCCCCCCCCTTTAGTAAACCTGGTTCATCTGACAACAAGAGCTTCTTTGGTATTGAATTCTCTTTGGAAGTCCATTTCAAAGCATATTTTAGCTTTGGGCGGTCACATGCTCTCTTCCATCTCAACAGTGCCTCCGATGGTGGTGAGGGCTTGCACTGTGGCTGAGATCTGCGTAATCACTGTGAGCGACCACTCAGAGCACTCAGCAAAGTGTCAAGACCATAGCTTAAGAATGTGTCACAACAGTCCTTGTCTGTCACATGTTGGAATTCTAATCTCACGTGAATAAAGACATAAATACAGTGGAAGAGTAAGACCTTACTCCAAGCAAAGAAAAAAAATATGTTTCCACTGTTTTTTTCCCCCTAAGAAGTCTCTTAACCCAAATTTCTGAGCTGCTCCAGTTTTATTTCTGTGATCCTGAATAGATCTAACCGTAACTCCTCCTACTTCCTGTTCCATGTGTACAGCTGTATGCACAGGCAATTTTCTGGAGGGACACGTATAATGTTTACGAGCTGCCCTTTTATAATGTGTGTTCAAGGGGGAAATCAATCAATATATGAAAGTAGGTTCTATGGGAACGGGAACATCTCCTTGATTAATAATTATCAGGTACTCCCAGGACACATTTACATTCTGCAGAGAGCCAGGTAAAAGTCCTGAATGTTATTTTGGGGGCTACAGACCTACTTATTCTAAAGCATGTTAAAGCTCAGTACTTATAAAAAAAATGCACACATTATCTGTATTCAAAATATGTTTAATTTATTCACAAACGTCAGATTTGCAGCTACTGACCCCAATTCCCACTCAGCTCTCCAACCTGGGAAGAAAACCAACAATCAAAGGGTCTCAAGTGGAACCTATGCATGCGCCCATGTATCACACAGGAATCTGTACAGAGCATGCACCTGAAGGCTTGACTTCCAGGTGTACAGCTGCACAACGGAATACTGCAGAAACAGTCTGTGGGTGGAGTTAAAGTAAGATCTGTTAATTTAGACACGGCATTTGGCTGAAATCCTATGCCCCTCTTGACCCTTTATATCCTAGAGATTAAAACAATTTAATAAAAATGACCAACATTATATATATATATTTTTTTTTTTTAACTGACAGAGGGTCACGTATTCATCCACACCTACAACATTCTTCCAAATATTTTAAGATGTTTCCATGTGGAACTAGGCATTGCAACATCTTCTTGGAAAATAGTGTAAGGCCCTCTAAAACCCTCCCCCGTCCCCCTCCCAGAACAAATAAAACTAACAGGCTTGCAATGCTTTTTGCAAACTTTCGCGTATGTTTGAGGTTGAAATGGTGAAACCACTCGAAGAAAGGGAAATGGATAAGAACATAGCAAGGTTGGTACACAGTAAAAAAAAAAAAAAAAAAGACAATAGTAAAATAATACAATAACTAAAAATACACCAAATCGGCGAAGCCCCGATGCGGAAAAAGGAGCCCTGATGCATTTCGCCGTCAGGATTCCACAGAGGGTCCGACGCAGACAGGGAACAGGCCACTGTTAATGGAGTAGCAGGAAAAAGAAAACCGTGGAAAAGTTTTAGAGTATGTTTGTCTGCAAGAGGTGTATATTCTTTCCGCTGAGACAGCGTGGTTAAATTTAGCCTACCAGGATAGTTAAGATGCTTGGTCTCAAGGAGTTGTAACTGGACCATGGGGGGATGAATGTAATACGACTGCTGCCCCCCTACGCTTTATGGCTGCGAGGTCAGCGGCTTACTCTCTGCGTTCATTACATACGTTCCCTCGCATATCATTTTCCCAAGTTTTCGCTGTGTCTTCTTCTTCTCCTCCGCAGACATGTCACCGATGATCTGTTGTTGTTTTTTTCTCTTCAGGGAAAGCCCGTTTCTCAGAATTTCCTTTTAGGTTCTTCTAGATATAAATACATGTCAGCACTGGGTCAGCAAGACGTCAGTGGGCTTCAAGAAATTCTTAATTGTTTAAGGATAAACATATAATTATGACCGTGTTATTCCAGTGTTGGTTGTGTTTTCCAGCCAGTTTTCTTTGGTGATGGTCAAATAACTTCTGGCCATAATGAAGTCCATGGACTATGTTCAATGATTCGCAGTCGTCGGAAGAGTATGGGACAGGGGTTGCCCTCTCTCCTTCTGTACAATGAAGGGATAGTGCGTTACTCAGCCTAGCATTCCCAGTACTGGGAAGGGCTTATGTTCCTAGATGAATTATGGGAGCCATCTCTTAGTGTACATGTGTGGCTATCACTACAAACATCACAAGACTCTTGTGATCACGCCAAGACTATGCCCAACACCCTAAGACCGTGGATGTCACCATCCAACCTCCAAACGCAGATTTAGTGACTAGACGAACATGCATAGTAAAAGCATTAAAATTTCCATCTCAATTCCAAGTAATTCTCTCTTTTATGAACAAAGTCCTTTTTTGCTTTCAGAGAGGTGGATCGCAGATGATGTTAGGTGCAGTAGTGTATCTTCCGTAAGGCAAACAAGGCACTCACCTAGTGCGGCACTTTTCCAGAGGGCGGCACTTTGCCAGAGGGTGTTAAAGCCCACTTCTGGTGCTTCACACATTTTCGCTCCCTCCCCCACGATTCAGCAAGCTTTAGCTCCTTCCAATTAATAGGGGTGATGGGGGCATGTAATGGACGTGGTGGGGGTATGTAATGAGGGTGATGGGGCATTTAGTGTGTGTGCAATGTGGGTGATGGGGGAATGTAATGGGCTGATTGGGCATTTAATGTGTGTGCAAAATGGGTGATGGGGCATGTAATGGGGTGATGGGGAATTTATTGTGTGTGCAAAATGGGTGATGTGGCATGTAATGGGGTAATGGGGCATGTTGTGTGTGTGCAACGGGGGTGATGGGGCATGTAATGGAGTGATGGGGCATGTCGTGGGTGGGCAATGTGGGTGATGGGGCATGTAATTGGGTGATGGGGCATGTCGTGGGTGGGCAATGTGGGTGATGGGGCATGTCGTAGGTGTACTAGGGCAGCCTAGGGCAGCACAAACCCAAGATACACCACTGGTTAGGTGACATATCCATATTCCATTAACTGTCCTTCTGCTCTCTGAACTTCCACAGCCTTAGGGTGATGAGGTTAGTGTTAATCACAACGTCCAAACTGGGCCTTGAGTAATTAGAACCCAATGTATAGATCATTTATCATCATAGGTTCTTATCTACAATGGCAGGAGAAGCAAAGTTTAGGAAACAGAGTTCCTTTAACAAAATCACGTTGCATTGACGACACATCTGAAATGGCGAAAGGGTCCCCGGATCTCTTCATTTTAGCTATTTCCAAGTGTATTAATCAAATCCCCCTTGTAAAATCCTCTGATTAACAGTTTGCGTGCAACGGGTAACGACACAGGATCTGTGGTGCCTCTGGCACGGCTCTCAGATTTATAATAAGGGCGATTTGATATCACTGGATCCCAATCTGGATCTTGATTTAGTAACTGTTTTTCACAGAAGGAGGCACTCTAACACGTATAGCTTGGAGGAAAGACGTAACAGGGGGGATATGATAGAAACATTTACATACGTAAAGGGAATCAACACAGTAAAGGAAGAGAGTATATTTAAAAGAAGAAAAACTACCACAACTAGAGGACATAGTCTTAAATTAGAGGGGCAACGATTTAAAAGTAATATCAGGAAGTATTACTTTACTGAGAGGGTAGTGGGTGTATGGAATAGCCTTCTAGCAGAAGTGGTAGAGGTAAACACAGTCAAGGATTTTAAGCATGCGTGGGATAGGTATAAGGCTATCCTAGCTATAAGACCAGGAACGGTGGACTAATAAAAGTATTCTAAAAAAATTGGGCAGACTAGATGGACCGAATGGTTCTTATCTGCCGACACATTCTATGTTTCTATGTTTCTATGTTTCTAGAGGGAATGTGGAATTAGTACTGCTCTGTGCAGAAGAAGAGAGGCTAAAAGTGGAACATTCCGCTTGACCCGAACCCTAGGACGCAGAATGATGATGCGTACAAAATCGATTCATCAAATTAGATGACCTACCATGATGCCTCCGTATGAAAGGGACTCCTAAACATTATTTATACAGTGTGTTAGCAGAATTGCAAGCAAGAGATAGCTCTTGTATAAACTAAACTATGAATGTCCGTCTCCTGCTTATGACATCACCTCGTGGCTTGATATGCAAATTACACATTTCCCATTGCAAAGCAGTTCATCTGCATATCTAGCCACAGGTGACGTCATCAACACGAGACACCACAGAGACACATCGTGGACAGGCGCGTCTGGTCCATATGTGCTAGGTGTGCGCCGCACTGTCTATTTCTGGAGTTTGAGTTCTCCGAACAGAGCCACAAAAACTACGGAAATACATCCGGGAGACGGACGGCAGCTGTGAATTCGGCAACAGAATCATTCACGCTGTTACCAATTTGACCAGCAAGAGAAGTATACTCTCTGGTCAAATTGGCAAATGAGTGAGCGACTCTGTTGCCGAATTCTTAGCTGCCGTCGGCCCCTCGGATGCAACTCGTTTATTTCCAGGGGGTTTGTGTGCTGGCTGTTTGCAGCACACAAACCCCCGGAAATACAGGATATAATATATGGGGCCCCTGAGCAGAAGTGTATCTTCCACAAGGCAAACAAGGCACTCGCCTAGGGCGGCACTTTGCCAGAAGGCATTAAAGCACACTTCTGGTGCTTCAAACATTTTCACTCCCTCCCCCACTGTTCACCAAGCTTTAGCTCCTTCCAATTAATCAGGGTGATGGGGCATGGTGATGGGGCATGTAATGGATGGGGTGGGGGTATGAAATGAGGGTGATTGTGGCATGTAATGTGGATGATGGGGCATGTTGTGGATGTGCAACGTGGGTGATGGGGCATGTTGTAGGTGTGCAACAGGGGGGGGGGGGGGGGGTGCCTGAACAAGAAACACCACTGCCCCTAAGTGACAGGTGTGCTCCGGAGTGGCAGCACACCTGTATCTCAGGGGCACGATACACCCCTGATAGTGGACTTAATTTATGCATGTGTTTGCAATTTTGCAAAAACATAATGTATAGATTATTTTTTTCTTTACATTAATGCTGCCCATAATGTAGGGGGGGGGCTATTATTAAAGTGAAATAATTAAAAACCATGTATGTATGCATTAAAACTTGAATATCTGTATTCTGAATATGTTTAATTGACTTACAAGTATGAGGTTTGCAGCCTGTACTGATCCTCCCAGTCAGCTCTTAGCATTTGGCTGGAGCCTGGGAGGTAAAAAGCAATAGTGGAATACGATTCAGAAAAAAAACAACAAGGAAATATTTGCTAAGGATAACTATACTTGCTGTGTGTGCTTACATAGATTGCAAAGGATGCTGTACAGAGCACGGACCTGCAGTGATTCCTGCAGCCAGGGTTACCAGATGTGTTGGATCCGTACACCTCTGAAGAATTCTGAATGCAAGGGAATGCAGGGGGATCCGGTTAATTAATTAGGGAGGGGATCCCATTGGAACTACTTGGATTAATTAATTGATTGTCCTCTTAGCATTTATAAATTATATTTAAAAAAAAAAATGGCTGAACGTACATTTGTATACATGGAATAAAAAAGAAGAAGGACTGCGTGGTGGTCAAAATGAATCTTCCAAATATTAATGCATATTAAGGGAGTATCCTGTTTCTCTAGCGATGTCATCAGACAATGTGTTGCACTATTAATCCTACTGTGTACAAAAGCAAGGTCACTTAAGAGTCCACACAATACATTCTATTCCAGCAGTGCAGGAAGTGACACAATTAAGCAAACCTTTATATTCTCAGTGCCTGTATAGTCACTGCTCCTGCAATAAACATGCACTGGGGGAGGGCTTAAGTAAAATATTTAAAATGCCTGTGCACCATACAAGCAGTAGTCTTCAACTTGAGGTTCGATCTGTACAAATAAAGCACATGGTTGAGCCCTGTTTGCTTGTATAGCTCTATCAGTGGGAGGACATCTTGGGTCAGATGAAGGAAGGTCTGACTCATTTCTATTTAAAATTCTTGCACTTGATGCATCCTTTCAGTTAAACAGAACTCCATTTTTTGCTGTTCGTTTCTGCATTTAATAGAAAAAACACTCTTCATATTCTACGCCATGTTTAGTGCTCTATACTACAGGCATCGGGCAAAGGTAATAAAGTCTTTCCAAGAAAGGGTGGCTTTTCTCATGGTACACAGGGTTTAGGGAACCATGCAAGGGAAGCCCTATATTGAATGACACAGTGCTAAGGATAAATCCCCATCTTACCTTACAGTGTGGGGAGACATGACAGGGGAAGGGGGGGGGGGGGGGGAGGATCACTTAACACTTGGCGGATGATGGCACACACACGCCTGAGCCTCTTCTGTTACACCGTGTGTTCTTCATGAAGTTTGGACACCTGCTGACTTCAGTTAGTCTGCTTCAGGCATCCTACCAGCTCCGGGGGGGGGGATAGCTGGGGGATTGATGTGGGCAGCTGGGCCGAGCCGGACAGGTGAAAGAACCCCCCTGACATTTCATTAGGCGGTGGGCCTCCCTGCAGGTTTAAAAAAAAACTAGAGAAATAAATTAATTGAGGGAATCCCAAGTGCGCGGTTCGTATGTATATATATATATATATATAGTGTTTCCCATGCGGCTGAAATATTTATGAATGATGTTGTGCAGTCGGATACACTGTGGGAGAGGCCTGGAGGTGGATACAATGTAGCAAACCTGTCATGAAAGGAAGGATTTTTCAGAAAGGAAAAACGTCTCCACCGAGCCCAACTATCTAGATCACACTGCGTCCCCCCCCCCCCCCCAATGAACATTACTCCACCGCCCCTTTCCCTCTCTGAGACCCCGCTCTCTGTGCTCCCCACTCCTTCTAAGCCTTAAAGGGACTGGATCACCCAAACATTGCTTTTTTACTGGGCCTGTAGAGCATAAAAAAAAGATTGAAAATGATCTATACGTTGTGTTAGCAAAATTCCAAGCAAAAGCCTAAATTAAGGAGAAATATGTGTTTTAAGTGTGTCTGTGGAGGCTCCTACTTATGACATCACCTGTGGCACGGTATGCAAATGAACTGGGTTTCAATGGGAAATGTGTCATTTGCATACCGTGCCACAGGTGATGTCATAAGTAGGAGACTCCACAGACACGTTGAAAACACATTTTTCTCCTAATTTAGGCTTTTTTTTTTTTAATAAATCAGTTTTTATTGATACTTTTTGCAAATTTAGGGCGGGATGGAAAGAGGTACAGAAAAAAAGAAAAAAAGGGGAGGGGAAGGGCATAGTTGCCAACATCGGCCATGTTTCCAGGGACACATATTTGTTCCACATGCTGCAGAAAGAGCATGCAAAGTGTAGCCCGACAGTATGTAGGATGGATATACGCACAGACACAATCCAATTAATTAATCATGGCAGGTCCTATGAGATCTCCACCCTGATTAATTAATTGGATTGTGTCTGTGCGTATATCCATCCTACATACTGCCGGGCTGCACTTTGCATGCTCTTTCTGCAGCATGTGGAACAAATATGTGTCCCTGGAAACTATTGTCCCTCCCTCCTCTAATGTCCCTCTTTGCTCCTCTATTGTCCCTCTCTCCTCCTCTATTGTCCCTCTTTCCTCCTCTATTGTCCCT
This sequence comes from Pelodytes ibericus, assembly GCA_036172795.1. NCBI lineage: Eukaryota > Metazoa > Chordata > Amphibia > Anura > Pelodytidae > Pelodytes > Pelodytes ibericus. The sequence goes on from CM069866.1 coordinate 66,966,047, forward strand.
CTGTCCTCCTCTATTGCCCCTCTCTCCTCCTCTATTGTCCCTCTTTCCTCCTCTATTGTCCCTCTATCCTCCTCTATTGTCCCTCTATCCTCCTCTATTGTCCCTCTTTCCTCCTCTATTGCCCCTCTCTCCTTCTCTATTGTCCCTCTTTCCTCCTCTATTGTCCCTCTATCCTCCTCTATTGTCCCTCTATCCTCCTCTATTGTCCCTCTTTCCTCCTCTATTGCCCCTCTCTCCTCCTCTATTGTCCCTCTTTCCTCCTCTATTGTCCCTCTATCCTCCTCTATTGTCCCTCTTTCCTCCTCTATTGTCCCTCTATCCTTCTCTATTGTCCCTCTATCCTCCTCTATTGTCCCTCTTTCCTCCTCTATTGTCCCTCTTTCCTCCTCTATTGTCCCTCTCTCCTCTTCTATTGTCCCTCTTTCCTCCTCTATTGTCCTTCTTTCCTCCTCTGTTGTCCTTCTTTTCTGGGAGCTCGGTATGTTTAGTTTGTATGAGTGTATCACAGAGCTCCACACCAATAAAACTCACAATAAATTGTATTTAAAGCACAGTAAATGTGTTTTTATATTAATTTGTGTAAATAAAATACGTAATCCTCAATGACTTAACAAATTATATAAATAGTTACCTATTGGGCATACAGGCTTTTACAAAGCTCTGGCCAAGCCCTGCTCATTGCCACACTTTCAGCCACTCCCACACAAATAAAAAAGCCCCCTTTGGACATTTGAAGTGTTGGGCGGGATGCAATCATAGCACTGCCACTGGTGCAGTTAAACCTTTTTTTGGCATGATCTGGAGGACTGAGTTCCTCTACAATACTTACATATTTGATGGATTGAGTGCGGTCCCACTATGGCCACCAACTTTGGAAGTACTGCTCTGCAGTTACTGTATCTGGAGTGTCCAAGAGTCAAGACCCTTAACCAAAGTTCAGTACCATGGATAGAGCTCCTACCCGCTATCTGCATCTTTACATAGTCCACGGTGCACACGATAGTGCTGGCTACCCACTAGTGACCCACTTTAATAACTAGCACACACTTGATTGAGGATGCACTATACCTGAATGGGGGTTTTAATGTCTCATTAATGTAATGTAGCTTTGGGTACAGATGTCCTTGTCATAGTTGCCACCATCGGCCATGTTTCCAGGCACACATATTTGTTCCACATGCTGCAGAAAGAGCATGCAAAGTGCAGCCCGGCAGTATGTAGGATGGATATACACACAGACACAATCCAATTAATTAATCAGGGGGGAGATCTCATAGGACCTACCATGATTAATTAATTGGATTGTGTCTGTGCTTATATCCATCCTACATACTGCCGGGCTGCACTTTGCATGCTCTTTCTGCAGCATGCGGAACAAATATGTGTCCCTGGAAACATGGCCGATGTTGGTAATTATGGTGATGTTGACTATATGCTCCTTCTTGAGCCAGGCTGGACTGTACCCCTACAGCAGGCCCCAGGCCAGACTGTACCACTGTCACAGCCAGGCCACTGGTTTTAGTGGCCACTTGGGAATGTCTTTCTGATGTGAAGGGAGATCAGAACTGTAGAGCCAAAATCTGTGACGTTCTTGCATTTGAATTCTGAAATGACCTCTAATTGGCACCCTCCTCCCCACACTGGTGCTCATATCAGCACAAGGTACTTTTTAGGGCTAAGTCATATTTCTATATTTTTTTTAAAGGGAAGGGATTTTGCTATAGAACTTTAAAAAAAAAGTATCTTGTTGCGGGGCTTGATGCATGACAGAGAGAATTGACAAGTGGATCTCAAACTTAAGTCCAAAGTAGCTGAGTTGGAAAAAAAATTCAGCTCGGCTACTTTGGCCTTTTGAAATTCCCTTGGCACAACCCAGCACATGGATTCATTCTTACAAGAATAAAACCCATAGACAAAAAATGTATTTAAAACCAAATCTGTGTGTATATATATATATATATATATATATATATATATATATATATGCAAGAATAATAGTCTGAGCCAGATGAGTGACTTTAAACTCTGGCCTTGACGTAAGGGATTGAACGTGATAGACCCCCAGATTACAATCAAGACCCGTGAAATTGCATGGTCAGCGCCCCCTGTCCTGTCATAACCTTAACCCTATAAAATCTCTCACTTAGGAAAAGCTGTTTGAGACCTGCTCAATTAAACCAGGGTTATAGCATGGAGTGAGTAGGGACTCTTTGGTTTATGACTTGCTCTGGTACAGTGAGCTTTGGAGGAATAAGCTGGACCCATTTTCTCCCGCCCGCCCCCCCCCCCCCCCCCTTCCCCGGGCCCTCGGTAGAGGGGTTGACAGGTGTGTGCTGTGTAGCTATAGGCTAGGTTACCATCCCTGTCGTAAACAAGCCCTGTCTCTAGGCTCATTCCCTTCTAAATATACCAGTGTGGTAGACTTTCCCCCTTGGTGCAGGACCAAAAGAGGCAGGAAGAAAGCAGGGAAAGGAATAGGGGAATTAACCTGGGTCAGCATGTTAAAAGGAGGTAAATATGTGGCTTTGCTGTGGACAGACAAATTAGTAACTGCTTCCATACACAGTGACAAAGTCCAGCAACAGAACACACCGGCTACAGCTAAAGAAGTATTACTTTACTGAGAGGGTAGTGGATGTATGGAATAGTCTTCCAGTAGAAGCGGTAGAGGTTAATACAGTGAAGGAGTTTAAGCATGCGTGGGATAGGTATAAGGCTATCCTAGATATAAGATAAGGCCAGGGACTAATGAAAGTATAACTTTACTGAGAGGGTAGTGGATGTATGGAATAGTCTTCCAGTAGAAGTGGTAGAGGTTAATACAGTGTAGGAGTTTAAGCATGCGTGGGATAGGTATAAGGCTATCCTAGATATAAGATAAGGCCAGGGACTAATGAAAGTATTACTTTACTGAGAGGGTAGTGGATGTATGGAATAGTCTTCCAGTAGAAGTGGTAGAGGTTAATACAGTGATGGAGTTTAAGCATGCGTGGGATAGGTATAAGGCTATCCTAGATATAAGATAAGGCCAGGGACTAATGAAAGTATTACTTTACTGAGAGGGTAGTGGATGTATGGAATAGTCTTCCAGTAGAAGTGGTAGAGGTTAATACAGTGATGGAGTTTAAGCATGTGTGGGATAGGTATAAGGCTATCCTAGATATAAGATAAGGCCAGGGACTAATGAAAGTATTACTTTACTGAGAGGGTAGTGGATGCATGGAATAGTCTTCCAGTAGAAGTGGTGGAGGTTAATACAGTGAAGGAGTTTAAGCATGCGTGGGATAGGTATAAGGCTATCCTAGATATAAGATAAGGCCAGGGACTAATGAAAGTATTACTTTACTGAGAGGGTAGTGGATGTATGGAATAGTCTTCCAGTAGAAGTGGTAGAGGTTAATACAGTGAAGGAGTTTAAGCATGCGTGGGATAGGTATAAGGCTATTCTAGATATAAGATAAGGCCAGGGACTAATGAAAGTATTACTTTACTGAGAGGGTAGTGGATGTATGAAATAGTCTTCCAGTAGAAGTGGTAGAGGTTAATACAGTGAAGGAGTTTAAGCATGTGTGGGATAGGTATAAGGCTATCCTAGATTTGGGAGACTCATTTTCAGGGATTTTAGACTAGAGGATGATTTGGCAGAATCAGGGAGGCTAATTCCACATATGAGGAGCTCTGAAAGAGAACGCACCTCGACCTGCTTCCTTTTTGAAGTGAGGGATCGCTAGTGAGGGGCTGGTGCAGGACCTGAGATTGTAGGATGTGGAGGGAGTAAGAGCGAGCATGCCGCTCAGGTAGGGGGGGAGCGTTCCAGAGAAGTGGTTATGCACTAAGCAAGCTAGGTGGAGAGCACGCCTGGAGGCAAGCGTTTAACTCTTTTAATCAACACAAAAGCAGCACAAAAACTGTTTCAGTCAACTTTCGTCCAACAAAACTGCACAGTCACGCCACTAATTATGGGAATAAGGTTAGTTAAGATTGTTGGGCCGCACCTTGCTGACAGGTGGGCTGCCGTTGGCCCACTGGGCACCCTAGTGCTAGAAGAACAGAGTTGGCATAAAGCACAGTTAAAATAGTAAGAGTTTGTGAAGTTATAACTCTGCATTATCCATGGCCAGCTGAGCTCTTCTAGCAGAGAAAACTCACCAGGTTTGTCCCTGAACAATAAAAGTTTTAAGTCGGTGAGATCAAATCTAAATTACATCTTCACTGGCCTTTTAGTGAAGAACCCCCCCCCCCCCCCCCTAATGATTTACGTGGGCCTCTCAAGTATAAATTTAGCTGTAGAACCACATGATACCACCTGATGGCAGTACATTCCCATAGAGGCTCCATCCGATAACCAGACACAGCTGATCTTGAGTGTTCTCCTGCTGGAATTCTCAATAATATCATACAAACATTTGGTCTCTGTATTGTTTAAATAATGCTGATCTCATTAAAAACGTTTAATATTATTTGAAATGGTGCAAGTTATTTTCCACGCTTAATTGCATCCTTTTGTAGTCCAAACGACAGCGGCCGGACAGCTTCTAAAGCATGGACTACAGAGAATAACGTAGATCCACCTAAGGTTTGAGGTCTCACCCAACAGTGGACAGTAAGCCTTGTGAGGCACAGACTGTCCATAGAGAGGGTCTCTGTGCAGAGGATGTGGTAGCAGAGGCGGGGTGCGGACACCAATATCCTTTACAAATTCTTGAAAATTGGAGAAATTGATGAACTTATTTGATTTAGAAAAAAGGGTCGGCAGACTAGAATCATTCAATGCATCCAGCCTGCTCGAGTTCTGAATCAGGGATAGGCATAGAAAAAGGACTAAGTAGGAGAGAAAGTTAATGTTCTGCCAGATTACCCCTGTAGCTGTCTCAGTGATGTCTTATGTACCAGTGGCCCTGGGCAAACCTCCAGCTAAAAGCTTCCTTAGTTTATCAGACTGTAAGCTCTTTGCAACAGACTGCAGAATCTCCCATGAATTCTATTTGTTGTTATGCCTGAAACCATTTTGTGAATAAACTTCACCCCCCCCCCCCCCTCAATTGCCCTGCTTTAAGCCGAATCCCGACGTCTTCTTCCGGTATTTTTTTTCCCTTGTGGATCTCAGTTTCGACTCTTGTCTTTATTTGTTTTATTGCACGTGAAATTCTGAGCCAGCTTACCGATGACTTTTTGTCGTTTTCTAACCCTGACCTCGGCTCATTCCAATTTCTCCATTGTCTTCTCCTGCCCATCCTGATCCCGGCTTGCATTCCGATTCCGTCCTGTCTCGTCCTTTGGTTCTTGTGTCCCATCCCCAGTCCTGCCATCGCAGTTTCCGGGGTGCAGCTGTTTTTTCCTGAGCCCGTGGCAGTATTTTGGTTCCTTGTTTCTGGGATCTCGGTCGGTGCCACACAATTCCTTGGTAGCTGGAATTTCAGGCTCAACCTCTGGATTGAGTGCAGCACCACCCTCCATGTCTCTGGTGCCCGGTTCCTCTATTCTATTGACTCATATCCTTCCTCCATACTCTTGATTGTGGTTCCTACTTCCTGTATCCCCGATCACACCTTGTTTTGCAGAAGGTCACACCATTTTGCCCCTAGATGAAGCAGAAGGTCTCTAGGACCGGGTGCTCATACTTGTATCTTGGCTCAAACAAAATCTGGTTACCTTACACATGCAACATATCTGGCACCATGTACACACACACACACGCACCTTCGACCAATCACAGGGGGGGGGGGGGGGGGACACCCTAATTATTATGTCTGGTTAATGATCCAGTGCCAACATATTCAGCAGTGCAAATTTCAATGGGATTCCTTCTAAAGATCCAGAGACTTTCCTATGAAGGATGAAGTGCTTCGGTAATTGTAAGAGACATTTTGAGCTTTTTATCTCAGCTGTTTTCTTTTAACATTTGAGTAATAATCCCATAGTTTAACAGTGTTATGTTATGAAATATATGAAGCATTGCAAGGGGGAGTGTGTGTGTGTGTGGGGGGGGGGGGGGGGGGATGGACCCCTTACACAGGGCACTTTAATAACTTCCTTATGCAATCGTCCTGAGGTGCCAATCAATTCCAGTTTTAAATGTGCTTCAACCTGAGCATGTCTGGTGTGGGGTCAGAGGCCAATGACATCATGCAGAGAGGCCGCAACCTTCACAAATGAGGTCGGAAGGGCATAAATATATCCATATCTTACACCAGTGGCCGGATAAGCCCCATCAAAATAGTTTTCTTGGTATTACGGGATTTAGACGGATGCAGAGTTTCCAAGACGGAAGAACGCTTTCACGACCTTGAGCACTAGGATTCTTCATGATGTTGTATGGAAGCTATACCGACCTTGACCCTGGACACTGACCTTGACCCTGGACACGGACCTTGACCCTGGACACTGACCTTGACCCTGGACACGGACCTTGACCCTGGACACTGACCTTGACCCTGGACACGGACCTTGACCCTGGACACTGACCTGGACCCTGGACACGGACCTTGACCCTGGACACTGAACTTGACCCTGGACATGGACCTTGACACTGACCTTGACTCTGGACATGGACCTGGACCCTGGACACTGACCTTGACCTCGGACACTGACCTTGACCCTGGACGTTGACCTTGACCCTGGACACTGACCTTGAGGTTTAGTTCCACATGAAAGGATCACCATGTTAAGAGGCGAATCGATTAGATGGAAGGACGTTGTCATGTAAGCAGGGTTTTCAGATGCACCACAGTGACTCATACCCCCAACTGACCCCCAAGGTGGGGTCCTGACATCATTCTGGAGTCCATTGCTCCAGATTTCATCCTCCTGGCTCCCTGGTTCTCTGCGAATGTGCAGAGCTTTGCGCATGGGCCATGGCGAGTCAATGCAGCCTGTAGTCTCTGTTCTCGATCTTCTTTCCTGCTGTCCCTACCAGTGGTGTATCTTGGTTTTCGAGCATCCCCCCCACCCACGTTGCACACCAACGACGTCCCATCACCCACGTTGCACACCCACGACATGCCCCATCACCCCATTACATGCCCCATCACCCACATTGCACACACATTAAATGCCCAATCAATCACCCACATTGCATACACACTAAATGCCCCATCACCCCATTACATGCCCCATCACCCACATTACATACTCCCACCACGTCCATTACATGCCCCCATCACCCTGATTAATTGGAAGGAGCTAAAGCTTGCTGAATGGTGGGGGAGGGTGCGAAAATGTTTGAAGCACCAGAAGTGTGCTTTAACACCCTCTGGCAAAGTGCCGCCCTAGGCGAGTACACTACTGGTCCCTACACTAGTCTGTACTCTGCCGTGAGGGACTAGCAAGTAGCCACACTAGCCTACTTTTGGAAGTAGAATTTGCAGCCAATCAGAGAATTGAGCCCCTGGGATTGGTTGTGCTGCAGCCAGTAGGACAAGCTCCACCCCTATGTGTGCACGCTGAGTGCCTGTGTAGTTATATGTATTAGTGTCTGTATGTGTCTATATATATATATATATATATAACAGTGATGCGTCATTTTTAGCACTACAGATGCTGTGGACTATTATTCCCTCATTCACCGGCAGGGAAGGGCTGGCCAAAGGGGCAATTGCCCCTGGGCTTAACTCTATCCTGGCTCAATGCTTTTCACCTTAGATGAGACACTTGCTGACCCTAAAGGTGTCACCCAGTATGGTGACCTTCCTCACAGGCCTGGATCTGATTTAGATAAGTGGTGAGAAAAGGGGCATTGGAAAATGTCTGTCTGTCTATCAATCTGTACATTACCTGTCGACATATCTGTCTTGCCTGTCTGTCTCTACAAACCATGCAGGAAGCTAGGGGGAAAAAGGGTCACATTAACCTTTGAAATACCTAGGGCCTGGGCTTCCAGTTGCGGCCCTTGAGCTGTTTCTGGACTACAACTACCATAATTCTCTGTCATTCTACAAAGCTAGGGAGGAATTGTGGGATTTTTAGTTTTAGCTGGAGGGGCCGCAGTTGGAAGCCTGGGACCTAGGCGGATGAAGTTGTACCATGGGCCACTAAATTGTTTTTATCCTTACCCCCCCACCCCAAGCCAAAAATTTGAAAGCCCTCCCCTGTGCACCAGCCAAATCACAGGAACAACTGATAAGAGAGCAATAGGTTTTGCTTTTGCAAGAGAGGGAACCAGGGTATGGGGTATTGCGGTATAGGGATCAGATGGGCCTACAAAAGGGCCCGTGATCAGAGGTTTGTCCAGGAACCCGTAATCCAACCACTTGACTTAGTAAGCTCCTGTGTTGTTTTCATCAGGTAGGGCAATCTACTCCAACGTTGCCAGCCACCCCCCCCCAAAACAAATCCCTCCCTCAGTCTGCACGCCAAAGGCCCCACTTCTCACCTTGTACATGTGGTATAGTTAAACATGATTTATGGACTTTTTGGCCATTCATCAGTTTATATGGCGTGCCGGCGACGAAACAGGAATGTGTTCTGTGAGTAATCGCACAGAATGGGAAACCCATCAAAGAAAAGGATAAAGCAAGGCTACAAATGAATAAAATAAAAAAAAAACCCTTTCAAAAGCAGCAGCCGGAGCACTTTAAATTAAAGGTAATTAATGCTATTAAGCAACGCCACAAAGACAGATCAGTTCTCTGCTTCTCTCTATCCAGCGCCAGGAGTCGCCCGTCTCGCTAGGGCCTCCTAGTAATGTATAAATGCGAATCCCTTTAATCAAAGGCTGCTTCGTTAGAGACGGTGATCTGAAAGTCAAAGTTTAATTACACGTAAGATAAGTCTCCTGGTGTATTATGGATGTTCACGTGGTAAGTAATTTAGGATGAAAGCAGGCAGCGTCTGAGAGTGATAGGCGTTAGGGTCCAGTGGCAGATGAAAGGTTCCTGTTCTCCACACTTGAGATGTGTTCTATCACCTTGAGGGTGTGGGACATTTCGGGGGGTTACGTGTTATATTCTTTAATCTGCCCTGCTCTCTCAAGGCTGGGAATCTGCGTACATCGACCTCACACCGCTCGCAAGCAGCTGGATAATAATGGATCATTGCAGGTGAAGGCTTCCAGGGTCTATCGAATAAGTAATGGAAAGGTCACTTAACGCTAAACACGGCTATCGTATTTCCCAGCTTGCGCAGTTCTCGGGGCGTGATGCTGGCACAGTCGCTGCTGAGCTCTTCCCGTCTCACTTTATGTTCCCCTTTCATCTCTTTCCCTCTTCTCATCCTTCCGCAGAACCACCTGCTCCATACCGGACCCCTTTACTCCTGCTCCGCCTGAGCCCCCCACATGCCAGATCTTTTATCATAACCTTGTATAGCTGTCACGTAGCTCTTCTTGGCAAGATTCCTACCTGCCCCCTCTAAACTGACTACTTGGTATGTTACATGGCTAGAGATTTACCCAGCTGGTATTTTAACGGTAGGCTGAACTGTCAGCGCCTATAATCAGAGTAACCCCCCCCCCCCCCTCATATAAATTAAACAATTAAACCCCCACTAAAAGTTCACCCTAATACTAACCCCCTGAACAATAATACTAATACCCCATTACTAACACTAATCCCTAATACTAACACTAACCGTAACACTAACCCCCAAAACTAACACTAACGCCTTAATCCCACCACTAACGCTAAGCCCTAATACTAATAATACTCACCTGGTACGCGATCCCGGGAGGAACTGTCCCACGATGAGGTCTCTGCGATGAACTGGCCATCGGTCACGCATTGAAGCAACCGCAAAGAACCATCCCATCCCCAAACCATTTGTAAGCTGTATCTTTCCATTGTAAGTACTATTTAATGTTTCTAGCAATAGATGTCATCATGTTGATCCAGAGGAACACATTTTTTTAAAAAGGGGGAATGCCTTTTACCAGATCTTGTAGCGGAATTCACCAAGTCTCTCCTTATCCCCGCAGTTTCCTGGACATGGGGACGCGTAAGCATCTGCTTCAATTATTTAAATCAGAATAGGTGCAAAATCTCAGCCTGTTCCCTTGACAGACTCTAAAATAAACATCGCAGTTTCCAGATTCACTGCATCCTTGATCTGCTCGGTCCAATAAAACACCCACAGCTTCACCGTCATGGAAGTTACTATTTTTACATTCCCCCGCTCGTCCCTGATGTCTGATTACACATCTTTTTAATCTTCTGTGATGTGAAGACGGGATGTGGAGAATCTAATTGGGACCAGAAGCGGGTGAGGTCAGGCCTGACAATCACCGCTTTCTTTGAATGCTAAAGAGAGAAAACAGGACCAAATCTATAGTCCACGATTGGCCAAGCCGCGCGTTACATGAAAAAAAGGCTTACAGGCTCTTATAAGAGAATCTGCCTCCTCCATGGACCCAAGTCGTTAGTTCAGAGTCGTACAGTCGTACAGCTTACGTATCGAAAGCAGGAAGTGGGTGTGACCGAATGGCACTGGCAAGCAAAAGAGTTACATTTGTGATAGACAATTTAATTTGTTCTATGGACCTTCACAGACCTTTCCACGGAAAGGCCCATTGGCCCATCTGATGTTCGCAGCACATAAACCCCCGGAAATACACGAGATACATTGTACCGCTGAGTGACAGGTGTGCTCCAGGCTGGTAGCCTGTCACTTAGCGGCACGATACACCCCTGATGTTATAAACCCTGTCACGCTTTTAGTTTGTTGAATCTTATCATAGGAGGTGAGCCTCACCCTTAAAATTAGGTGTATATTCCACATTTAAAAAAAAAAAAAAATCTTTATCCGGATCCATCGACACTCCGCTTGAGCTAATGCGAATCTAAACCTACCAAAGTCCAACAGCGCCAATCAATTTGAGTGATGGCCCTGTAGTCTAGTGGTACAGCCAACAGTCCAACCAGTGACCTGCTTTCATGTGCGTTTTCTCATAAGTCAGTGGTGCAACTTGTAGTCAGTGTGTTGTTTGGTAAGATCCACCAACTAAGTTCCAACTAGATTTTGTCCTGTAGCTTTAGTAGACACACAAGTCAAGTTCCGTAAATTTGTCCGGCAAACCCTATGCCTAGGAAGATCGTTAGGTGCAGTGGTGTATCTTGGTTTTGTGCTGCCCTAGGCAGACAAAATTCGGGCACCCCCAACCCACGTTGCACACCTATGACATGCCCCATCACCCACGTAGCACACCCATGACATGCCCCATCACCCCATTACATGCCCCCATCACCCACATTGCATACACACTTAATGCCCCATCGCCCCCATTACATGCCACCATCACCCTCATTACATACCCCCCACCATGTCCATTACATGCCCCCAATCACCCGGATTAATTGGAAGGAGCTAAAGCTTGCTGAACGGTGGGGGAGGGAGCGAAAATGTTTGAAGCACCAGAAGTGTGCTTCAACACCCGCTGACAAAGTGCCGCCCTAGGCGAGTGCCTTGTTTGCCTTGTGGAAGATACACTACTAGTTAGGTGTTCGGAAAAGTGTATTCAGAAGTACAATAATAAGTGAACATCACTTGTTTGATCCTAATTAAAGGACACAAAAATTAGTTTGATTGAACGATTGTATCATGTGTAAAGGATACAAATAAAGTACCAAACTGAGGGTTTTTTTGCTCCGTTTGACTCCCTTATAGGGCAGACATGTTGCTTAGAATCTTGTCAGATGAAGGAAGATCTGACTGAAGATTCTAAACAATATGTCCGCCCCGTGATAGAGCTGTACGGAGCAAAAATATACTTTATTTGTAATCGTTCATTAAAGCATTTCTATTTAAAACGTCTACACTTCATGCAATCTTTCAATTAAACCGAACGTAATTCTTTTGCCCACAGCGCCCTTTAATAGTTGCGGCTGGATGACGTAAGACCCTCCATTAGGCCAGTAATCAGTCCTCACGAAAAGACCCCCGGATTCTAAAACTTGACCTGAAGATAACTAACGGATTATTACTGGCTTCACGCAAGGAAATGATGTATTTTGCGTTCCCACCACCAAAGGCAACAGAAAAAAAATTAAGGATTAATCCATGGAAGATTTTGTGATTACATTAATGTTTTTGTTTCAGAGAGATCTGGAAGATATTATGGTCTGTGAGGTTTTTTTTTTTTTTTTTTTAAACAGTGGACAGCTTTAAAAAATTATTATTTCCAATAAAAATGTGATTTATATGTGTTTGAACACATGTTTGGGCAAGAGTTATTTGAACTATATTAAAGGACAACTGTAGCAAGAAAAACAACATGGTTAATTGAAAGATTGTATCAATTGCAGATGATTTATAAAGAAATTCTTTAATGAAAGAATACAAATTAAGTGCTTTAATAAGCCTTCTTTACTCCATATAGTTCTCTCAGGGGGCAGACATCTTGTTTAGAATCTTTACTCCATATAGCTCTCTCAGGGGGCAGACATGTTGGTTAGAATCTTTACTCCATATAGTTCTCTCAGGGGGCAGACATGTTGGTTAGAATCTTTACTCCATATAGTTCTCTCAGGGGGCAGACATGTTGGTTAGAATCTTTACTCCATATAGTTCTCTCAGGGGGCAGACATGTTGGTTAGAATCTTTACTCCATATAGCTCTCTCAGGAGGCAGACATGTTGGTTAGAATCTTTACTCCATATTGTTCTCTCAAGGGGCAGACATGTTGGTTAGAATCTTTACTCCATATAGCTCTCTCAGGAGGCAGACATGTTGGTTAGAATCTTTACTCCATATAGCTCTCTCAGGGGGAAGACATGTTGGTTAGAATCTTAACTCCATATCGTTCTCTCAGGGGGCAGACATGTTGGTTAGAATCTTTACTCCATATCGTTCTCTCAGGGGGCAGACATGTTGGTTAGAATCTTTACTCCATATAGCTCTCTCAGGGGGCAGACATCTTGTTTAGAATGTTGGGTCAGATCTACACTCACCTTGGTTCAGATGAACAAAAGATCTGACCCAAGATTCTAAACAAGATGTCTGCCTCCTGGTAGAGGAAAGAGGGCTCAATAAGGTACATTATTTGTATCATTTCACTAAAGCATTTCTATATAAAATGCCTACACTTGATGCAGTCTTTCAATTACACAGAACTTCTTTTTTAGCTACAGTTGTCCTTTATATGGATATAAATGTGCATGAAAAGTGGTTGATAAATGTTTACGAAGCAGAAACTAAAATAAGAATGAGAACCTAATACAAATTAAAATGTTCCAAAATGAATGGGTACCGGAGAACAATGTTTACCAAGGCCTATCAATACCACCACCATCTCATTAAACCACCAGAAACAGCTTTAATTGTCTACCAATGTGGAGCGGACTATTATATTTTTTTCTTCCGCGTCGTAAGGGTTCGTTTTTCACTCCGGCTGATTAGAAAATACCCCAAAACTAAACTAATGTGTCCATATTATGGTGACATGGTAGCTGGTTAGTTCAATATCTGACTGTCTCATAAGGATGAGAGAGAAACGAAAGGAGATACTCAAGAACTGCAGGGAATTCACACTTAAGATCAAAATATAAATTCTTTAATGAAAGAATATAAATAATGTATTTTATTGAGACCTTTTTGCTCTGTTTGGCTCTAACAGGAGGCAGACATGTTGTTTAGAATCTTGGGTCAGATGCACCAAGGTGAATGAAGAACCGTCCTAAGATTCTAAACAACATGGCCGCTCCCTATCAGAGCTATCCAGAGCAAAGAGTCCGGAAAAAGGTACATTATTTATATTCTTCAATTTAAACATTTTTATATAAAATTTCAAATGCAATCTTTCAATTAAACATTACTTTTTTTTGCTACAGTTTTCTTTAAGTTTGAAATTCCCATCTCAATTCCCGACAATTCTCTGTTTATTGAGTAGATCCTTCAAAAAGAACTTTTGACCTCTAGTTTTAGTTTGTTTTTCCCTCTAAAGGCCAACGAGGGTGCAGACTCACCACAGCACTGTGCTTTTACTAAAAACTGGCACTTAAAGAAAGAATCAAAAGACACATAGCGTTTCAGGCTGAGTGAAAAGAAAAACCAACAAAAAAGGGAATTCTGCACTCTGTGAAAAGCAGGATTTAAATTTTCTTTCGCCCCCCTGTCAACACTTATCAGTCCCTGCAATTTGTACAGCACCCTTTCTATAGTGGCTAGGGGTGTGAGGTGACAGGTGGTATCTCACAGGGGTTCTCAGAGAGTACAGAATACCGGGTATTTAAACAATCTGGGGTTGGGCCCTTTATGTTCCTGGTGATCTATCGATTCATCTCAGCTTTTCAAAATGTATTAGTTTTTTTTTAATGTTAATCCACAGGCAAAAGTAATATTCTGAGAAGAGAAGGGTTTGGGGGGGGAAAGATGGGTAGGCGGTGAAAGATCTGGCATTGTTAGAAATGTCATAAACCAACATTCCATTATACTGAACATTTGACATCCATACATAGAAAACCCAGGCTTCTAACAGAAGAATTAAAGAGAAAGTAACGTTTCAACTTTAGTTCTGCGGATACAAAAGACAAACTTGATACAAGTTCAAATATACACGAAAATATGACCCATTTTGGATCTCATTGTTCTAAGAAGTTGCCATTTTACAGAAGATGGGTGCTGCCATTAATTGCTTCTAACCGGTGACTGTGCTGGTCAGTGACCATGATTGGAATACCAGCTGTGTGTGAGTTTCTCGGAACACTGACATGCCAGTTTGGGTTTTAGACTTAATTTTGAATAGGTCCGATTTTTATATTCTTGTGCAATTTTCCAGAATTCCTGCACAATACCAGGTGAGATCAACCCTTTAACCTTTATGGCCTTGAACTGTACTCTGTGAACTAATATATAAAAAACATTTGTATTTAGGCACAATTTAGCCTTCAAAAAACAAAACCTTAACCCTAATGATCCCAGTGTAGGTTTCTACCTTCTTCCATGACATTGAATGTTCCAGCTCAGAGTTAATACGTTTCTCATTTTAGTTCATGGTACTGTATAACAGCACCGGATTTGCAATGATAGCCCCAGTTCTTTTGTGTTCTGTCCTAGCATGACTGCAGGCAATGCAATTTTGCCTTGACACTATGTAGGTGCTGCTGGAATAGAATATAGTGTGTGGAATCCAAGTAACCTTGCTCTTGTACACATTGGGTCTCTCAAAAGTGCAACACATTGTCTGATGACATCACTAGAGACACAGGATATTCCAATCCTTTGCACTGCATTATTCTCATTGGTTCCTGCAGCAAAAACAAGGGAGGAATTGACTTTAACTCAGCTAGTGTGGGCAGTCCTGGTTTTCTGCTATGTCCCAATTTCATCCAGCTGCAAGTATTTAATATTAAAAAAATCAATTCCCCACATTTTGCCAGCTCTCCTTTTATACCCACCGTGCATCACAGTCTACCTGCCTTAGTTAGGAAGCTAACTAAACAGTTAACAATGTTAAATAGTTAAACTCCCCTTCATCAGACTGTCTGGAACATTCGTAGCCTTACAAGTGCATCCAAAGGCCTGTCTGCATCTGTAACCATCACAATAAAGACATCATTACAATGGAGTCAATAAACTGCTCTGATCATTCGAATTCAAGGATTCTCAAAGCTTGGCACAGGAATGTTCCAAATCATTTAGGGTTAGGGGTATTATTGATTTGCATGCACTGACACTTATTCAATTACAAGGAATCACATCAAAGGCTTGCTTTTTTTTATTTTTATTTTTTTGGATATCAAAGCCCCAAAGTATTCTAATAAGTTCAGTTATTGTTTTAATTTAAAAAAAAAAAAGGCAGCTGGCAGTACATGAATCCCAAACCCTACATCTACATTAAGAAAAACGGCAAATACATACAGTACCTTCCTCATTATGACACATAGATACATATCGAGTGTCACTTTCCTTCAGTAACGCACTATTATTAATTTGGATCATGCTTAAAGTGGCCCTTAACTGTGTATTTTAACTTTGGCTTCTAATAGAAGAAAAAGTTAAAAAACTAAAGGGTCTATTCAATAAAGAGAGAATTGCTGAGAATCGAGATGGGAATTTCAAACTGAAGGCCAAAGTAGGTGATTTGGGGAAATTCTCCCTTTCAGCAGCATTGGAGAATTCGGCTACTTTGACTTAAAGTTTGAAATTCCCATCTCAGTTCCCTACAATGTTCTCTTTGTTGAGTAGACCCAACCTGTTTCTTGCAAATACACATGGGTTTGCTCAGAGCTCTGCTGATGATGTCAGCATGTGCTCAGCCAATCAGAGCAGGGGCTCAACCCGCGTGTCTGATTGTGAAAATGAAGGGCTTTCATTGAGCATCGAGGATTTACCCCAGCACCCAGATGGCACCAGGATGTTCCCCAGAACACAGAGTGTACTCACAGGAGTTAACTCAGCACCCAGGATTCTCCCCAGCACACAGATGGTACCTAGGATTAGCCCCAGCACGCTGATTGCACTCACATGATTTACCCCAGCACCCAGATGGCACCCGAGATTTGCCCCTTCACCCAGATGGCACTCAAGATTTGCTCCAGCACCCTAATTGCATAGATCATTTTTGATCCTTTAACAGTATATACAGTGTTTAAGTGATGGAGTCCCATTAATCTGAAGAACGTATAGATGAATCGAGCGAGTTAACACAATGGCTGTGAACACCTGGCCTGAAAATAGACTGTGAAACGAGAGGGAAGATAGGGGGGGGGGGGGGGGGGGGCTAGTTGAAAATAAAAATGAACAGATGTAGAGCTTATATCATTACTGCATCTGTTACTCATTGGACTTTTCAATTTTTGTAACACTGATGGTATAGGTGTGGTACACCGTCATGGCTGCCAAGAATTAAGACTAGATCTGGACAGTCCTGACAGTCTTAAATTATTCAAACTAAAACCAGATTATTCCCACTTCCTAGTCTACTTGTATAAAGGAAACTGCTGCTACGTAAGTGGGCGGAGTTGGAAGGTTCCGCGGGGGCAATGGGCGACAATGTGTGGGTGGAGCTTTAGCTTATTATGTTAATGTCCAAACAGGAAACGTTTTACGGGGAGTTCCAGTTGGCTAGCGGTGGCCTTGCGTTGGCCGCACACCAATTTTTATTAATTCAGTTGTAGATAATTGTTCCGGCTTGTCTTTATTTTTCCGGATCTAGCAATCTGGCACCTCCTAGCGTAGGTTTTTCCAATACATCAGAGGGAAACTGCTAAAGCGACCCCTTGCCTTCACAGACGCGTATCATATGTTAGCAGTTATATCCAGGCCTACTTACTGGGGGTGAATATCGGCTCGTTTTTTTTTTTATATTTTTATTTTTTTAATGTTTGGTTATAAAAAAAAATTGCTTATTAAAATTTAAAAAGAGTCGGAGAAACTCCAAAAAAACAAGACGGTGAAACTAGATACCTGTCTTAAATCAAAAAAAGACATTAACTGATCAAATGTTTAATGGATTTCACCCAATTAATCCACCAAGTCACTGACCCCTCTATAAATACCTTACTCTATAAAATTGGTTAAGCTAGTTTTTTCCCCCATTCTCATGTGTCTATAGCATAGTCTGGCAAACATCACTGAACTGGTACAAAGAATAAGTCTATAAGTGCCTATTTATGAGCCAAAACTCTCACAAAGAGATGTTAGACACATGCACAATGTTATCATTATCCTATTCAGCTGTACGCACAGTCTATATTACATTGAAACTGCTTTTTTGCATGAATGTCGGTGTTGCATCTCAAAAAATTGGAACTTTATGATTGTGATTTTTTTTTTATGTTACAAAATATTCCTCGATTTACTTACTTTGTGCCCATTACGGAGAATTGCTAGTGTCCAACAAAACAATGATCTTAGGATCAAGATCTGACTGATGATACACTCAGTAGTGTATCTTCCACAAGGCACTCACCTAGGGCGGCACTTTGCCAGAGGGTATTAAAGCACACTTCTGGTGCTTCATACATTTTCGCACCCTCCCCCACTGTTCAGCAAGCTTTAGCTCCTTCCAATTAATCGGGGTGATGGGGACATGTTATGGACGTGGTGGGGGTATGTAATGAGGGTGATGGCGGCATGTAATGGGGGTGATGGGGCATTTAGTGTTTATGCAACGTGGATGATGGGGGCATGTACTGGGGTGATTGGGCATTTAATGTGTGTACAATGTGGGTGATGGGGCATGTAATGGGGTGATGGGGCATGTAGTGGGTGATGGGGCATGTAATGGGGTGATTAAGCATTTAATGTGTTACAATGTGGGTGATGGGGCATGTCTTGGTTGTGCAATATGGTTGGGGGGAAGGGTGCCCGAATTTTGTCTGCCTGGGGCAGCACAACACCAAGATACACCACTGGATACACTGAGTGAGTGAATGAATGAGCCAGTCCACTGCTCTGAAGTAAATTGGCATCCAGTTTAAAACCTCTGCAGGATGAAAGCCATAAAATGAAAATCTTGCTCTTGTTTTGTTAGCAAATGTTAAAAAGATAAAGATTTCTAAATACAAGCAACTTACTTGCCCATGATTGCCTAACTCCCAAAATTTTAAATGGGGGCAGAACTGGCAAATTTTCAGTAACTTTATGGCCAATTGGTAACTATTTATGTAATTTTATAACTGGTTTACATTTAGAATCAAGTATTTTATTTACACAAATGAATATACAAACATCATTTACTGCAGTTTAAACTCACTTTACACCGTGGAGCTCTGTGATACACAAATTCAAAATTCTGAGCTCCCAGAAAAGAGTGGAGGAAAAAGGGACAGGGGGCTTTGGGTGCAAAATAGGGACTGTCCCACACAGTGGTGTATCTTGGTTTTGTGCTGCCCTAGGCAGACAAAATTCAGGCACCCCCTGACCCACATTGCATGACATGCCCCATCACCCACGTTGCACACCCACGACATGCCCCATCACCCACGTTGCACACCCACGACATGCCCCATCACCCACATTGCACACCCACGACATGCCCCATCACCCCATTAAATACCCCGTCACCCACATTGCACACACATTAAATGCCCAATCACCTCACTACATGCCCCCATCACCCACATTGCATACAAACTAAATGCCCCATCACCCCCATTACATGCCCCCATCACCCACATTACATACCCCCACCACGTCCATTACATGCCCCCATCACCCTGATTAACTGGAAGGAGCTAAAGCTTGCTGAACGGTGGGGGAAGGAGTGAAAGTGTTTGAAGCACCAGAAGTGTGCTTTAACACCCTCTGGCAAAGTGCCGCCCTCTGGCAAAGTGCCGCCCTAGGCGAGTGCCTTGTTCGCCTTGTGGAAGATACACTACTGGTCCCACATACATAGGGACACTTGGGAGGTATGAATATAGGAAATGTAGTCTGGCATTAGCTGGAAGAGAAACATATATATTATAATGTATGTGGTAAAAAAAAAAACCACAGGAAGGCTGGTATGAGCATTATATTGTACACCATTGTGGTTTCAGAAGCTGGTAGTTTTCAAGAGATTCAACCTGATCATTGCGCGTATTGTGAATAGAAATAATAAAAGAATGATCTATACATTGTGTTAGTAAAATTGTAAGTAAATGCATACATGAGTTTCTATCTTAAACAAGACACACCACAGCAGGACACACCACAGATACATTTAACCCCTTCGTGACGCATGGTGCTTGTGTCCCAAACGACGCAAGCACCAAAACGTCACGATTTGTTCCTGGCCACAGATCACGAGGTGATCTGTAACCAGGAACGCTATGGCAGAGACCCGATCATGGTCTTAATAGACCCTGTGGGTCCCTTCCAAAATATCGCGAGACCTCCGGGCGTCACGTGTGACATCACGGAGGCGTGGCGCTATTTAGAGAAATGTAGCCGCTGCTCGCTTTGAGCACTGGCTACATTTCCCCTGTCAGTCTGGGGTCACTCAAAGTGGCCTCATCATCATACAGGGATCCCACTGTAAGTCCCTGCAGCGGGATCCGAGCACGGCTCATCACGGGGAGCCGCGATGAGCCGTTTAACACAGGTAGTATGCGTAGTACGTCCTAGCGTCACGAAGGGGTAAAAACACAGGTACCTCTTAATTCATCCATTTGCTGCAATTTTGCCAACACAGTATGTAGATCATTTTTCATCATTTCTTATTCTCTACGTTCCCAGTATACGTGAGGCTGAGGTTGACAGAGTGCCTTTAAGTAAAATATCCAGAGTAATTTATTACATGCTGTACAGACAGAAACGGGTAGGGGGGGCACCGAACATATGTCCACACATCTCGTCTTGCTAAGTAGGGTTGTCATCACTTCTGTGATCATGAGACGTCTCAGCAGGATTATTGTACTGTGTACATGTGTATATATATATATAGCCCACTGCATAGCTACAAGCCCATCCATCAGTTACCTAATGTACATGTAATGCTATCTAAACTTTACAGATACAGTGTAAACAATCCCCTGAGCACAGAGGGGGGGATAGCAATGCTTTTTTGAAAGAATACAAATAAAGTAAGAGCTCTTTGCTGCGTATAGCTTTATAAGGGGGCGGACATGTTGTTTAGAATCTTGAGTCAGATTATCTTTTATCCAGCCCAAGACAAGATCTGACCCAAGATTCTAAACAACATGTCCGCCCCCTTATAGAGCTATAATATGGAACTTTATAGCTATTCTCGTATTGGTACATCCTACACTTTATGCAATCTTTCAATTAAACATAAAAAAAGGTTTTGCCAACAGTTGTCTAGAGCAGTAAGTCTCAAATAAGATTATGAATAACACTTGGTGTGGTTCCCTAACCATTAGGGAACCATACTAGCTATTGTACACACTCTTATTTAAACACAACTGGGGAATCGCTTTATCCTGAGGACAGGTTTGAGAGGCTCTGGTCCAGAACACGGCTTAGCATATCTGTCTGCTATCACGGTAGCATACCTCACAGCTTTATTGCCCATCGATGGATGGCAGAGCTGTCACTTGAACTTACAGAGCTACTATACACTGGTGAATAAAAAACCAGGAGGGCGGCATTGTGTAATATGGGACAGTTGTGGGTAGGCACGTGCAAGCAGCACATCAGACCTCCACGCAGGCCATGCTGATGTTCCGTAACAGGCAGCAGGTTACAAAGTTTGGCGGTTTGAGTAGGATTGCCACTGAGACCATTTTCACCTCCACACATGTAATTTTGCAGGCTGTACATGTTATTTGTTATCTGAAGGCTAATAAATGATCTACTAGATGTAGTTCTGTGGGATCAGTCCCTTATACGAACTAAGGGTTGACACCTCAGCCATTTTTTACCGGTCACATCTATCTTTTGCAGGCTGCCTTGCAGTATGTAGAAGTCATATGTGCAAAAAAATTAGCGCACAGTGTATACAAGCGAGAGAGATAAAGGAGTTACTCACATGTGTATACCTACCCAGTAGTGTATCTTCCACAAGGCAAACAAGGCACTCGCCTAGGGCGGCACTTTGCCAGAGGGTGTTAAAGCACACTTCTGGTGCTTCAAACATTTTCGCTCCCTCCCCCAGCGTTCTTAATAACTATACTACACAACTTGCCTTGTCTATATTGGTCTCTGTTTATGTTCCGGTGTCTGTAGCAGTTGGTGGAGATTTATGGCAAACCACCTTCATAGTTGCCAACATCGGCCATGTTTCCAGGGATACATATTTGTTCCACGTGCTGCAGAAAGAGCATGCAAAGTGCAGCCCGGCAGTGTGTAGGATGGATATACGCACAGACACAATCCAATTAATTAATCATGGCAGGTCCTATGAGATCTCCACCCTGATTAACTGGAATGTGCCTGTGTGTATATCCATCCTACATACTGCCGGGCTGCACTTTGCATGCTCTTTCTGCAGCATGTGACAGAAATATGTGTCCCCTGGAAACATGGCAACTATGCTTTTTTTTTTTTAATACAGTAATACTAATAATATTTAATAGTTCATATATTAGGATACTTTCTATTTTGTATTGCATTATAATCCTTGTCATTATAATCCTTGTCATAAATAGAAATCCCCTCTATAGCAGCCCAATGAATATAGAGTCATGCTGGGAGTCTGGTGGGAAGAGGCAGGTGTGCCACGCCTGGACTACATCTCCCAGCTGGCATTGCGCCGCCGTCGTCGACGTTGTCACGAGCGTGGGTGTCGAGGCGGTCCAATCAGATCCCCGCGACGGCCTCCACCAATCAGCGCCGTCGCCCGGAAAGACCCGCGTGATTTGAACTCAGGGATAGCGGAAGTGCTGTAAACGGAAGAGAAGGGACATGGGGGGTGGGAGGGCAGAACTTGAAGGATAATAATAATAATAACAACACGGTGGTCTATCAGCTGTATTACCGCTTCCCTGGTGAGTAATGAGCCCAGTAGCCATAACAAGGCGTAGATCACCCCCAGCTACTGCAACTCCCATCATCCACGGCCTGATGCAGTAACACAACCACTTACATCCTGTATCACAGTAGGGCCTTCTCATTCATCCACATTCATGTTATATATGTATACACACTAACGTGTATATCAGGCAGGGAAAAATGCATAAATACAATTAGGAGCAAACTGATTCCACATGATTTCATATGTAGTATACCTGTTATAAATCTTGTAATCACATCTTCTTCTAGTTTAATACATTTATTCTACAATACAGAATTCTAATTCCTGCCATAGCTGTGTTTGTGTTGGGGGTCATGTGTGCGCAGCATGTATGTAGTGTGTGTGTGTATATAAATATATATATAATATATAATATATATATATACACACACACACAATTTATGTAGCAGTTGGTACAGCGCTTAGAAGGTAAACTACATACTACGAGTAAAGATAGAGTGCCCTGCTTTGAATCTAGAGATCTCATTTGTAGACTGTGGAAGTTAAGTTGCTAGCAAATGTATAGCTAAAATGTGTTTCTACTTGAACATATTAGCTTTGTTTTATGTATATATAAAGTTTTGCTGTAATATGTGGGGGAGTTGAATTGTGTCAGAATGCTGCTGTGTGCCACATAAACACAATACATACGAGTTGCACGCAAATATAGTCAAAAACATATATGCTCGTGCACAGGGGATGTGTGGATGACTGTATGAAATGACATGCAACCTAGTGATCTACAAATCTTGTTCTATCCCCAAAAGATTAACGTCTGAAGAATGACGGCTGCAGCAGCCCCCCCTGAAGAAGGGAATGTGTCTGTGGTGGTCCGGGTGAGACCCCCCAACTCTCGCGAAAATGAAGGAAGTCAGTACTCGGTGACTCAGGTGGTGGATCACAGTGTTTTGATTTTTGATCCCGATGAGCCTGACACTTCTGGTGTCTTCTCCAGCTTGCGGGGATACGACGGGACCAAACGCAAAGGAAAAGACCTGAAGTTTATATTTGACCGTGTTTTTGGGGAGAGCGCCACACAGCAGGATGTGTTTGAGCATACCACTAAGGAGATACTGGATGGAGTCTTAAACGGCTACAACTGCTCTGGTACCCACCTTCTCATCTCAATGTCGGGGTGTTCGCTTAAAGTCTCATTTTAATATATGCCTAGTGTGATCTATGCAATGTGTTAGCAGAAATGCAAACAATAAGAGAACTATACATTTTAAATGCTTATGTGGAGTCTCCTGCTTATGACATCACCTGTGGCTTGAATTGCAAATGAACACATATTTTCAGATCAAACCACAGGTGATGTCATAAGCAGGAGACTCCACATATTATGCTCACACAATCTGTAAACTCTCAGCAATTTTTATCCTCCAATCCAGCAGAATCTTCATGAATAAAGCCCTATAGATTGCGCTAATTTAAAAGCGTATTATTTGTACTGGGGTTAGGCAGGCAGGACATTGTGCATGGCCACATGAGCTCTTCTAATAAGGGGGGAAATCACCAGGTTTTTATAATGTATATTAAAGTAGGTGATATACATTGTTCATCAGTAGTTGTGTTTTGTTGTTTTCTTTAAGTATTATTGTGTATCCGGACACCAATTGTAAAACCTTTTTTTTTAATTCTACAAACGCAGTGTTTGCCTATGGATCCACGGGGGCAGGAAAGACTCATACGATGCTGGGCACCGAAGCGGACCCTGGAGTTATGTATCTCACAATGGTTGAGCTTTACCGGAGGATTGAGGCCATCCAAGAGGAGAAGGTGTGCGAGGTTCTCATATCCTACCTCGAGGTAAAAATCAACATAATTAAACACAAGTCTGTGCAGCCGGTGTGGAGGGTCCTGATTAAGCAGGGAGGGGCGGGGGGATTAATGACACAAGATGTAAAGCTGCTGTTTCATTCACCTGTCAGGCATAGAACCATTCGGCCCGTCTAGTCTGCCCAATTTTCTAAATACTTGTATTAGTCCCCAGTTCCCTATCTTATATCTAGGATAGCCTTGTGCCTATAGAGTGCCAAGTGCACAATCGGGTTTCTGTAAATTATAAATAACCCATAATAACATAGTCTTGAAGGCGCTGTTCAATATAACGCACTTGTTCATGGCTTTCCAGGTGTACAATGAGCAGATCCAGGATCTCCTGGCACCCAAAGGATCTCTGGCCATCCGAGAAGATCCGCAGAAGGGAGTTGTGGTTCAGGGCCTCTCTTTCCATCAGGTAGGAATGGATTCATTTGAGACTGAACAAAGGTTTTATATGTGGTTTTGGAATAAGTTTTAATTCTTTTATTTATTTATTTTTTATTATCTACTGACCTAGGTTTGTGAAACGGGACTACATTTCCCATAGTGCTTTGCAAGCCTCTTAGCTGGAAGAGCATTATGTGAAATGTAGTTCATCAGCAACTGGTTTCCCACCCCTGTTCTAAAGCAAGGTTGCCAACTGCCTTCCTACATACCTCCTATAATACTATGTCTGTTTAGAGGTTGGCAGGGTAGTATGGGAAATGTAGTTCTCTAACATCATGAGGGCTGCGCTCTACAGGAACAATCAGTAAATGTTCTATATATATTGTCTTCCACCAGCCTAAATCAGCTGATCAGTTGCTGCAGATGTTGGCCAGTGGGAACCTTAATCGCACCCAGCATCCAACAGACGCCAACGCATCATCCTCCAGATCACACGCCGTGTTCCAGGTAATGAATCTAGATATGTTAACCGCTGTGGTGAAAAATGAGCTGTACAGTGCGTTAGTAAAATAATAGTATCAAATAATGTTTGGAACATGTCCATGGAGTCTCCAGCTTGTGGCATGATATGGCAATGACGCACTTCCCATTAAACATGACTTCATTTGCATATCGGGCTACAGGGTGATGTCATAAAAAGGAGACATCACAGATATATTTATTTTTTTAATTTTTCTAACACTCTGTATAGATAATTTTTCATTATGTTTTTTTTCTTTTTTCTCGACCTTCACAATAAAAGCAATGTTTTTAGTTTAAGGCCTACTGTCAGCAGAGAATTAAACATCCAACACAATTAATAAAAACCCGGTTAATGCACAGATCACAGAAAGAGCTGCAAATAAAGCCATCAATAGCTGTGCCCCTCTGTCCCGGGCAATGCTTTCAAGCCATCTTGAACAATCTATATATACTTGCACACTGACTTCTGACCGTGCCCTTACCTGTATTAAAATAGAGTATCTGCTCCTTGACTATTAAGCATCTGATGTTGCCTGGCACGTGCTTTTACTTTTTCTTTTTGTCTGTTCAGTGGGGTTTTGCAGGAACCAACTAAAAGCAAATTTGTCTATACAGAGACTCAATGTCTAGGAAGCTATCATTAGGTTCTTTGATCTGCAAAAATAAAATCATTACATAGTTGATGTTTGTTTTTTAAAACATGCTCACGAGTTGGATCCATCTCAAACCTGGTAGTATTAAATGCTGCTTTTTAATAAATTACCTTTAAACTGTATCAGTTAACATTCTTGGGATCCTGTGTGTCTGCAGACAGCATTACCAGCGAGGAATTGTCATTTTCATCAAAGCACCAACGATTTTCTCAAATTACCTGTATTGATGAATTTGCGATTCCAATCTTTTGTTTTACTTCATTAAAGTCTTCACAGTGCTACGTTACAGTTCTGTTAAATGGCTTTTAATATCTAGTCTTTTCACATACCTGCTGTTACAATTAACCAACTTAAATATCCCCACAAGCCGGCCATAGTAATACATGGTTTGCCTTACACTGCTGCACAGCAACTCTCATCATACTCAGCACACGGATCCCACTGCTTTTCATTCGCCCTAGATTGTAGTTTCAGTGCTAAACCAGGACTGGACAAACCCAAAGGGAGAGATCCTGGCTCCTAAAAACCCCACTACTGGCTTTTTTTAAAAACTTTTTTTGGGGGATTTTTTAGTACCATTTCCCTGGCTCCTAAAAATAAAAACCTGCTGGCTCCTATATTGCTATCCGAATAAAATCCTAAAAAAATTAATCTCCAAAAAAAAAAAGACCAATTTCTGCAAATATCTAAATTCACTTTATTGCTATTTTTTTTTTTTTTTTTTAAATCGGGGTAAAAGATACTTAAAACTTTAATCCCATTGGCAGGCTCAAAATATATAGGGTAGAAATTGTGTTAATGAATAAAGTTTATGGTAGCAACAAATAAATTCTGACCGCGTTATGCGCACATGGCACCTTAATGTTGGTGACTCCACAGGAAACGCATTCGGCGTTCTTTTGCTGATGGCTCCTGAATTGGTCAAGCCTTGTGCTTAGCTGTTTAAAGGCCATGATGTTCATTCTTTAACTGGGGTGAGAGCCACTCGATTAAGCTAAAAATGGTGTTTTTTTTTTTTTTTGCAATGTTCTTGTTGCTGTTCTTTGGTTATCTAAGACTTTCGTGAATAGACTGCTTTGAGATGTTCTTCGGTTGACCATACCAAACAGCACACATTTTTAATAATTTTAGGCGTGGTGACTCTCTGGCACAAGACGCCTTTGAACCATGTGTTATTTGTGCTAGGAGATCCAAACCATCTGTACAGCATGGCACTCTGAGAACACATGTTTGTAACAATGGACACTCCTCTTGGTCTTTCAGATCTACGTGAAGCAGCAAGACCGTTCGGCCAGCATCAACCAAGACGTCCGAGTCGCCAAGATGAGCCTCATCGATCTGGCCGGTTCCGAACGCGCTTCCGCCACCAACGCAAAAGGAGAGCGCCAGCGAGAGGGTGCCAACATCAACCGCTCGCTCCTGGCTCTAATCAACGTGATCAATGCACTGGCCGATGCCAAGGTACTCCATGTCCCTCTGGGTCTTCCGTCTTGTGTGTGTGTACAAAGCTTGAAACATTTCATGTGAGGAGAACGTTTGATTGGTATCTTACTAGTCTACCAACTGGATGAAAGGCCCGTCCACGTCTGTTGTGCGTTAACCTAATTTGTACTTCTTAAACCAAGTGTAATGTTTTCCTCGCGGGGGACGACTAGAAAGGAGCTTTGGCCTGGTCTAATTGTGTTTATGTTACACAACAAGGAAAAAAAACAAAATGACAGAACCAGGATGTTCCACAACCACATTGTCAACAAGTCTCCGCCTTTTTGGAATGTTTCTGTTTTGTATGTTTCTTGTTACAGGAAATGTGTTTCTTTAGCAGGTTAGATGTTGTTGTTTTTTATTTATTTATTTATTTATTGGGCTTTTTACGAGCCCAACAAATGGTGGAAAATATTAATTCGCTTTGAACTCGGACGTACAAAGTAAAACAATAACAAAATGCTTGTTATTATTCTCTTTCTACCCTGATTTAAAATTTGTACAATAATGTAATAGATGGTTTGTTTCCAGGGGAAACATGTTCATATTGGATAATTGTGGTGCTTGAAAAACTTTACAATCGACCGTATTAATTAAATACAGCGGCCTTTTTAAATAGGTTAATCTGTGGTGTGTGTATATATATATATATATATATATATATATATTTTTTTTTTTTTTTTTTTTTTTAAGCAAACAATGTTTGAATAGTAGTTTCTAAGCTGTTCGTCAATGTAACTAGTGGCTGTCGCTTCCCCCCTGTTGCACAGAGCAAGAAGGCGCACATCCCCTACAGAGACAGCAAACTCACCCGGCTTCTGAAGGACTCCATTGGTGGGAACTGCCGGACAGTCATGATAGCGGCTGTCGGCCCATCTTCTCTCAGTTACGACGACACCTACAACACTCTCAAATATGCGAATCGCGCCAAAGAGATCAAGCTGTCGGTGAGTTTCTGGTAGTTGGGTGGCTTATAGTCACTGACGTTTGTTTCTTTACTTCGGATCACAATCTCACGTAGGCCGTAAAGCATTCCTTAGCTAAGGTACTATGTAGCAGTTAATATAGAGGACGTGTATCGCTCAATATTATGTTACACTAAATCCTACAGCATTTTATATAATGGTTTGTAACATCTTATAGACGTTGACTCCCCTGCGTCGCTGTTGTTTGATACTTCTAGATGAACACTGGGGTTCAACGGATGTTTTAATGATCTAGAGCAGGGGCATCAAAGTGTTTTTTTTCCATCCAAAGCGAGCTGCATAATCCAAAACGCATGTCTGTGTCAGGCCAAATTTGACTTTTTTACAGTAAAGGAGAAGAATAGTTTGTTAGCCATGGATAAAAGTTTGCTTATTTAGCAGTAAAACAAATGTAAATTAACTTTTTTTTTTTTTTCAAACAAAAGCATGTATTTATAGAGAACTGGGAAAGGTAGTTTCAAAATATCTGTAGCGTCACAATTGGTCGTCACTGTTGTCCCATGTAAAGTTCATCCCAAGGTAGACACGGTTCTCGCCTGCTTCTCATGTAGGGCGCATGTTGTGCGTTGGTTCTTCATATTGATGGTGAGCTCTGCTTATAATACACAGTCACTGTTTGCTGATCATTTATTTTTATGCTTCTAGCTGAAGAGCAACGTTATCAACCTCGACTGCCACATCAGCAAATACGCCGCCGTGTGTGAGGAACTCAAAGCCGAGGTGAGGCCTTCAACCATTGACTTCCCCCAGGATGTGCTGTGGTTGAAATCTCTTAATAACGCCCCTGTCACATGTCATCGCCAGGTTGCTGAACTGAAGGAGAAGCTTCGTTCTTATGAAATAGAAGAAGCCCGGCCAGGCCGACCTGTAGAAGACCCTGTGTGTCAAGAGCCGGAACGCACAGTATCCACAAGGTAGCGTTTCCCTCTCCATTGCCCTATAGTAGCCTAGTCCCCAGTGTAGTCTAGGATCCGGCATGTGTGCATTGTGGGGATTTGCTGCTCTGAATGGATAAGAAGGAAGTTTCACCTAGGTTGGGATAAAACTGGGGGGGGGGGGGGGGGGGTATATATGGCTGCTGGTCATTTTAACAATCATTAAAGAGGGATTAAACCTTAAAGGGACGGTATCACCTAAACATTGTTTTTACTGTGAATGTAGAAAAAAAAAAAAAAAGATTGATAATGATCTATACATTGTGTTAGCAGGATTGCAAGCAAAGGCCTAAATTAGGAGAATAATAGGGTCTGTGAAGTCTTATGACCTCACCTCTGGCACGGTATGCAAATGAATTGGTTTTCATTGGGAAAGACACATTACTTTCCTATTTAGACATTTGTTTGCAATTCTGCAAACACAATATGTAGATTTTTTTAAAAAATTTTTTTTTTCTGTATCAATTTTCACTCTAACTTCACAGTATAAATGTTTTGAATCCCTTCTATTGTTTTTTCCCTTCCTCTCGATCATGTTCCTACTCCATGGCTATAAATCAGTCTAGGAATGTACTTTTCCGCTGCGTTGAGACTTTTCCGTTTAATTCATTTAATGTTCTTCTAGCGTTACTTGATTTGCCTTATCTAAAGCCTGGCGTAACTTTTTACCCACAAGACATTGCTAGAGAGAGAGAGAGAGAGAGAGCGGATATTTTGCCTACATCTCTTGTGCATTAGTGCTGTAGATTCATTCTGTAACATGAACCAATCTAATCGACACCTCGATGGGTTTAAATGGAACCCTTTCTCTACCAGGAAGTTCAGGCGACCGTCTGATTGGCTGCTGACAGTAGTGAACTGTTCCTGCATCCTTTTATCTTGTCAGCTGCTTTCTACGTCTGGTGCTGCAGACCATCTTGATGCATGGTTACATCTAACGACAAGCCCGGCCCGTCCAGGCAATCTGGAACAGTTTATGGGGAAATATGTTACATGTGCCTCGCAAGCTGCAGGGCTTAGGAAACATTTCTCATTTCATTTTTGTTTTTTGTGCCTTTTTTTTTTTTTTTCCTTTTATTTCTCGCTATTGAGATTAAATCTGGACAAAATAAAAAAAATATATAAATACAAAACTACAATGAAAACAACTTGAGAGAACAAAGGGCAGCATTAAGCATCCAGACCCTACCCCCTGTATTTTTATTTATTTTATTGTTGCACTTACACACAAGGAAAATGGATTTCCAACTGAGAAACATGTTTACCTCATTGTACGCCCTCCTTTGTTGTCTGCCAAATGCAACCTTTTTCTTTGATTCAATGTTTATATTTTAAAGGGTCTGTTCCCTTAGCTCCCTTTCTGTATGTTCTATAAGTTTTTAATATATGTGACCGTCACAAAATGTTTTATAGTTCTCCCGTAGTTCTACTTTGAAATGATTTCGTCGGGCACCCTATATTCACTGACCTTCAGTAAGGAGGGGCTTGGAGTGATAGGCAGGGCTGTTACTATAGTAACAGAAATAACTGATAAGACAGATCTTTGTCTTTTACGGCTTACCGGATGGGTATATGATCATTCAACGCCAGCAGTTGGTAAGTGCCATTATACTCCGGGTTAGCGCTGCCGCAGCCACCTGACCCTGTCGGATCGCCGCCGCGAAACAGATGTTTTTAACTCTTGTTGATGAAATGGGCATGCTGAACGCGCTGGGAAGAAATGGCGGTACCAAGTGTTATGGGAAACTGACCTAGAAGATAGCAAAGGAAAGAGAGGGCACTTAGACATGATATAAATGAGTGGTGAAATGCGTTCGGTATATCCTTTGAACTGTATTTTCCTGATGATGTACATTGATTTGCTGGCTTACATAATTACCATTTAAGTTGGAGAATTGATCATATTTGCCCCCATCTAAAGGTTGTTTACACCAGCACCCAAGATATGAGACTAATTGTGAAACGCGTCTGTATCTGATCTGCCTTTATTGGTGACTGACTTTTCCATGTGTTTACCTCAGATTGGAAGAGCCAACGGGTACATCCAGCCCAGAAGGGGGCACCACTCAAAAACCACCACTGACCCGTCTGTCTTCCCCACGGCTCCAACAGAAACGCCTCAAGCAGCGACTCAAAGACCGAGGGCAGCAGGTAAATGTCACCGTAATATTGCTTGGGCTGTGACTAGTCCGCCGCTCCTCCTCTGGTCCTGCCTTATGTGGGTGCTACATGCCGTTTCTTACCAACACCCAGTCACTCCGTAGGCACCCGCAGGCCATTTTTAAATATTATTTTTGAGACCAAGAGCAAAATCTCCCTGGATCACCATCACCAAAGCTACTTGTAATGGCTGTAGCACTGGATACCAAGTGTGCACATACGCAATGGAGCAATGTTATGCAGCCGACGCTCTCCTGGTGAGAGCCTTACATAGAATGTGTCGGCAGATAAGAACCATTCGGTCCATCTAGTCTGCCCAATTTTCTAAATACTTTTATTTGTCCCCAGTTCCCTAGCGTATATCTAGGATAGCCTTGTGCCTATCCCACGCATGCCTTGGCCACGATGGCTTTCATCACGTGTGTGAATGAGCTTAAAGTACTGTGCAGTACTAGAGGGAAGTGCTCATGCCATTGTACAGAGCACTGGTGAGACCTCACTTGGAGTATTGTACAGAGCACTGGTGAGACCTCACTTGGAGTATTGTACGCAGTACTGGAGACCGTATCTCCAGAAGGATATTGATACTTTGGAGAGAGTTCAGAGAAGGGCTACTAAACTGGTTCATGGGTTGAAGGATAAAACTTACCAGGAAAGGTTAAAGCATCTTAACATGTATAGCTTGGAGGAAAGACGTAACAGGGGGGATATGATAGAAACATTTAAATACATAAAGGGAATCAACACAGTAACGGAAGAGAGTATATTTAAAAAAAGAAAAACTACCACAACTAGAGGACATAGTCTTAAATTAGAGGGGCAACAATTTAAATGTAATATCAGGAAGTATTACTTTACTGAGAGGGTAGTGGATTTATGGAATAGCCTTCCAGCAGAAGTGGTAGAGGTAAACACAGTCAAGGATTTTAAGCATGCGTGGGATAGACACAAGGCTATCCTAGCTATAAGACCGGGAACGGGGGACTAATAAAAATACTAAAAAAAAGTACTAGATGGACCGAATGGTTCTTATCTGCCGACACATTCTGTTTCTATGTGCACAGCATCCGTGTGTGCTGCTTCTCCCATCACTGGGGTCGTATAGATATAGTCTAAAGTGAGTAAAATTCTTCCTCATGCAGACCGTGCTGCTGGGTAGGTAAGATGCAGGAAGAGGAAGTGTTTTTTTTTAACCATTAAAAAAAAAAAAAAAAAACACATCCTTTTAAATTAATTGAATAGAGTAGCTTCTGGTTAAAGAGACTTAAACCCTAAACATTGCTTATACTGTAAATGCAGAGAAATAAATAGCTCTATACATTGTGTTATCAGAATTGCAGCAAATGCATTAATTAAGAGAAGGACATATATTATTAATGTGTCTATACAGTCTCCTGTTTGACATCACCTGTGGCTGGATAGACAAATGAACTCTTTTTTTTTTTTCAATGGCAAATTAATTTTTTAGTCTCTCCATTCACACTACAGGTAATGCTTTTAGATTGACAGTCCTGTTTAAATTTGATTTTAAAGGGCCGGTGTCTTTGAAACCTGAATGATGTAATCCCAGACGGGGTCTGCAGGAGTGTGAACTGCTGTAACTAGAATTAGTTGATATTGAGGACAAGGCAGCCTGTTTTTTTGACATTGGAAGATTTATGTTTTTTTTTTATTTTTTTTGTCCTTTTTCTGTCTTTCCCAGTTCACTTTACATAACATTATTGATTGCCTGTATCTTGAGTCGGGACAGGAAGCACTGATACTTTTTTAAGCTGTCTATGACTCACTCCTCCCCACTCCAAGGAATGTTAGTCAACTGATAACTATATTTCCCCCTCACCCCCGCAAAAAAAAATCTTACCTCCTACATTACATTGATATATTTCATTTTTTTTTCTAGATTTTTTTTTTTTTTTACTATTTTTCTTCTCGTGATATCTGTTTTGGTTATTTTATCTGTGGCTTTCAATATAGCCAGGACTGGAGGGCGTTTCGTTCTTTCCAAATCATCGTTTTGATTTATAAGAAGGCAGTGAATTCCTTGGGATGCTTAGGACTTTGTGGAATGTCTGGCTGCCGACCTCATGCGTGTAACATGTTAATTTATCATTTATTTTATTTCTTTTATATACATAATAAACAAATCTCTGGATCAGCTATAACAAAATAGTACACTGCATTTTGAGATATTAACGTGGAATTAAATGTTGAGTTTTTTGTTATTTAAAAGGGGCTATACATATTAGATTGTAAGCTCCTAGGTACGGTCCTTTACTTCCTTTTTTAGCAATTTGTTTTTCTGTTTTGTATGTTGTAGTTTATCTTCCCTACGATATTGCGCTGCATAACTTGTTGGCCCTTTGAGTCAGGCCTTGTTGGATGCTATTGTTTTACATACAACTCAACGGAAGTTCCCTTTTCCCTGGCTCCTGTATTGGTCATTGTGGCTCCTACAATCTACATTTATTTGTCTAGCCCTAGTTTAAGCCACCTTCTTGTAGTATGTTCACATTCTCAGACTCTGTTGGAAAATTTTCCAACTGCAGAACCAGTTAAAACCTTTGAGTCACGAGTTTGAGTCCAAACGCGGTCCACTCTGCCCTTCATCCTTTCGATGTCAATAAAATGAGTTCCATTAAGTAGGGTAATGCCATTTATTGTTCAGCAACCAAGTATGCTATGTCTGAGAGTGTGTGCCTTCTGTATAACAACGAATTATCATTCAAAGAACCATGTGCTGTATATTGTCCCTACCGCTAGTCTCTCTCTCAGAACAGTTTTTTTTAATTTCATTTTTTTCCGATACAGGATTTGGAGTCTGAACACTGCAGCTTTGCCGTAGAGGAAGAGAAGATACTCGGCATTGCTTCAGACCCAGCCGTTAACGCCAGGTCAGTATAGTCCCCAAGCACGTTCCATAATGCAAATGACTGATCATAGTATAAACCATGCCTTATATACAGATAAAAATCTGTATTAATAAAAATGATGAGATGTATCCAGGGTTTTTTTTTTTTTTTTAGCTCTGTTCAGTGGCAGAGGTGTGGTTCTGGGCTCCTCGCGCATTTTACCTCTTGTCACTGGAAAAAAAAATTGCATTTTAGAAAAAATGAGGCTTGAAAAGTGACCAAGAATCTCCGCCAGATCTCTTTTTATTTTTTTCCTACATGGACTGGTAATCGCAAATGAGAAATATCACAATAAATTGACTCTGTGTAGCTGACTTCTGCTGTTATCTTTCTGTCCATCTTGTTTCGGACATATCACTGTTTCAATTGGGGAAATACCAAGGACCCCAAACCCTTACTTACCCTGGTAGCTGCTTGTAACCATGGTTGGACTTTTCATTTGGCAAACACAGCTCCGAATAAAAGAGGAGGAGAATATGTTAACACATTTATTGTAATACTGAGATATTTTTTTTTTTACGATATGTACTATATTTGTTTTCTAACATCATACCTTGTGATATAGACTTTAAAAATGCACTAATATTCTCATTAAAATTGTGTTTTTAAGTAGTTAAAACCTTAGAGTTCCTGGCAATGATTTATCTTCACCCTTTTCTCTTTAGCGATCCCGCCATTTGTAACATTACACTTATCTGTTAGGTTGATCACGGCTCTGATGGGTATGGTCAAGAAGCAGTACGAGATTCTGAAAGGAGCTAATCTTCACACTCCAGAGATGGACATGGAGCTGCATAAACTGGAGCGTCTGGTTCTAGGAGATCAGAGGGCGAGTGAGAAGGAACCAGCGGAGAGCGAGGAAAAGGCTGAGACGTGTGAAATAGCGGATATTAATCCCATCCTGGAAGGGGTTGGATTACCGCCATCCATTGAAGGTAGGCATGGACTGCCGATCAGAGATGATTATAGTGCGGTTATCTCGGTGGTGTCTGCCGTTTATGACCACCTGTATATTGATAGTCAAATGACTACTTTCAGTTGTGTAATTTGCATACCAAGACACCAGTGATGTCATAAACAGGAGACAACACAGACCTGTTCAAAATGCAGTCTACTCTTAATTTATGTGATTCTGATCATTATAATATCCTCTGCATTCAATGTAGAGTCCATCACGCTACAATGTAGCTACAACTGTAGCAAAAAAAATGAACTTCTGTTTAATTGAAATATGGCATCAAGTGTAGGCATTTGATATAGAAATGATTTAATGATAGAATACAAATGAAGTGCCTTATTGAGCCATCGTTGCTCCATATAGCTCTATCAGGAGTCAGACATTTTGTTTAGAATCTTTGGTCAGATCTTTGTTCATCTGAACCAAGGTGAGTGAAGATCTGACCCAACATTCTAACCAACATGTCTGCCTCCTGAGAGGACTATATGGAGTAAAGATTCTAACCAACATGTCTGCCCCCTGAGAGAACTACATGGAGTAAAGATTCTAAACAACATGTCTGCCCCCTGAGAGAACTATATGGAGTAAAGATTCTAACCAACATGTCTGCCCCCTGAGAGAGCTATATGGAGTAAAGATTCTCACCAACATGTCTGCCCCCTGAGAGAACGATATGGAGTAAAGATTCTAACCAACATGGCTGCCCCCTGAGAGAACTATATGGAATAAAGATTCTAACCAACATGTCGGCCTCCTGAGAGAACTATATGGAGTAAAGATTCTAACCAACATGTCTGCCCCCTGAGAGGACTATATGGAGTAAAGGCTTAATAAGATACTTTATTTGTATTCTTTCATTAAATAATTTCTTTATAAATCATCTACACTTGATACAATCTTTCAATTAAACATAAGTTAATGTTTTGCTACAGTTCTTTAAACAATGGCACGTGACAGAGTCTCTAAGTAGAAAAATCAGGGTTAAAAGCTTCTTTTCGCATGAAGCCAATGTTGCTGGTTTAAAATATGGTTTTAGTCTTTTGCCTCCTGTAAAATTGTGCCCTTTTCGCTAAATGTATCCTTTTTTTTTTTTTTTTTTTTTTTTTTTTTTTATTTGCTGTGAAGGATTTAGACAATCTATTTTTACAGCATTTTCCCTCCAGTGATGTGAAGCATAAAATTGTACTTTTCATAGCAGGAGGTAAAAGACACAATCTGTTATAGAGACACATTTAGACAGCAAAAGAGCAAATTCGACAGATGTGGAACACTTATTGGACACGGGTTCCTGCCTCAGGCATGTTCCACAGGCTGCCGTCATACGAAAAGGGGGTGGGGCAAGTCTCGCTCAGTTGGAATAGAATAACTGAGCTCATATTTGCAAAGTGCAAAGTATCATTCTGGACTTGGTTAGGAAGCATGCACACGCGATGACTCCATCGCTCTGGCATCAGAATTAATCCCGCCACACGAACATGTATCTGTCTGAGATGAAAATGGAGTCTACAGAGTGTCTTTGACAATTCTTTTTGTTGCTTTTTTTTTAATACACTTCTTCTTTGCTATTTAAAACGACAAAATAGAAATGTAAGCCCCTCCCCTTGCACGGAGATCGTTTTAGAATGTTGGGGTCGCGTGAATTCTCCGACCAGATTGTGGGGGCGTGGCTTCTTACATCTGCATTCTAAAGGGGATGTTCCTTAAGAGGCAGGTGCTTGGGAGATTTAGATGCTGCACAAAGGGCACTTTACATCATTATCTTAAACTTCCCAACATCAACTCGGATTCAATCCAAGGAGCCATGGGTCCGGAAATCCTTAATTGCT
This sequence comes from Pelodytes ibericus, assembly GCA_036172795.1. Taxonomy (NCBI): domain Eukaryota; kingdom Metazoa; phylum Chordata; class Amphibia; order Anura; family Pelodytidae; genus Pelodytes; species Pelodytes ibericus. Next base: position 67,003,013 of record CM069866.1, read on the forward strand.
GGCTTACTAGTTTTTTTTTTTTTGTTTTTTTTTTTTAAGATAGAAGTCTATATCACCTAAACATTTCTCACACGTTGACTATAGAAAATAAAAAACAATATTTGAAAATGATCTATACGTTGTGTTGGCAGAAATGCAAGTAAATGCCTATACTGGGGGGTGTTTTCTCCTAATTTAGGCATTTTTTTGGAATTTTGCCAATATAATGTAGAATATTGAAAATTTACCTTTTTTTTTTTTTTTTGGGGGGGAAAATATTAGAAGAACTAAGTACACAGTCCAAAATGTAAAGCCTGTCGCTCTAATTAACACGTTCCGGACAATGCCTGTACATGTATGGGCTGCCTTTTTAAAATGGCGCAATCACACCGATTTCGCCGCGATTTGTGCCATCGCCACTTTCCTGGACTCTTCCCACAAATGGCCGGGTTTAAAGTCACAGGCCACTGAAGAGCCAATCTCACCCCCTCACTCTATACAAATTGGTGTTTCAGGCTGTCTATGAATGAGGCAAGCCTGGAACACCCAGAAAAGGGTCTGTCTTAGCCTGCGATGGGCCCGGCCTTTGCAATGAGGATTTTGATAGGTCTTGGTCTTCAGCTGTCTGCTCCCTGATAGAGCTATGTGCAGCTAAGAGGGCTCTGTAAGATACTTAATTTGTAGTTTTTTTTTATTTTAATACAACTTTTCTATTGAAAATGCTCACATTTGACACATTCTTTCAATTACACATACTTACCCGTGCATACACTGATATAGTTTGAAAAAGATTCTTAACAAAACAAAATACCTTACTTGCCATTCAAACGGTAATTGACTCCCCCCCAGGTGAAATGACTATGTGGTTTTGGAGCAGGCGCCTCCTAATGTTTGTAGAGACTGCTTGGGGCCCAGCCAATTGAATACATCGGCTCACTGAGGTCTAACCTGACCTTTTGTGGGATCAGATCAAAGGAAGACCTAACCCCATCCCAAGTACAGAAATAAAATCTCATCTCCATTCCTGTAATCTTCACCTTCCTTTTTTATAATTCAATTCCAATTTACCCCCGTTACATACCCGTTTACAAACTAGGACTATATTAAAAGCATTGACAAGTCAGGGATGGTACAAACTCAAAACATTTTGATAGAGCTAGTTCCTGAGAAGTTCTGTTTGCCAAGCCCCCTGTATAAGGTACAGAGAGAGTCCTGCCTGCAAGACAATGAGTCCATATGCCAGGGGGAACATGGTTAAAGTGTTCCACTAATTTAATTAACTAAATATTACAATTGTTTAATGTTGTACAACATTTTTGTAAAGTGGAGGGCTGTAGAAGCTTGGGTTTGGGACTGGATGACGAGTCACGCTCTAGAGGGCCACATTTGGCCAGCTTTCCATCTGTATTGGAGTTGAACAGCAGGGTGTGTTCCTATGCTTGAATTACATAAAAGGAAGCTGGAGACTGGACTCTGGTGCCTTGCGGATGGACTTCCTTACAGGGCAACAGTAGACCCCCCCCCAAAAAAGCACCTTATAAAACCCTTGTAGCTCCCTGTAGGTATATCAGTAGGTGGATAGGTCAATTTTTCATTTATTCAACCTGAGATTCTAAACAAGATGTCTGCCCCCCGTGGGCCTATGTGGAGCGATGAGTGCTCATCATGCATAAAGCATTTGTGTTTAAGACATCTGTACTTGATGCAGTCTTCAATTAAACGTAAGTCGGTTCTTTGCCTACAATTGTCCCTTTAAAGAAAGGTAATTTGTTTTCCTCCTCAGACCATTATCTGTTTTTTCCCCCCCCCCAGATGGCGAGGTTCCCGTTAAACAGGAGGAGGTTACCTCTGGACCCATCGCCAAGAAACGTCATCCTGCTAAACGCTCCAGACGGGAGCTTCTTCCAGATGTCAGTCCATCTCTTCAAAGCCCTGTGGTACCCGTGAAGAGGAGGAGACAAGACTCCTGCACCCCATTCAAATCCCGAGGATCCACCCTCTCCAGTACTCCAGAGGTACAGGCGAAGAGGCCAAGAAAATCCTCCATTCCCAGCCGGAGCCGACCGAACCTCCGGTCCTGCACCAGTCTGTTTTCCTCCAAACCTAATGACCCTACTGTAGTCCCGCACTTGAAGCAGACTCCCTTCTGTACCCCAAAGGAAGTAACGCAAGCAAAGCCGAATGTGTTCTCCCATACCGTCGCCAAAGGCCGCATCCCCCTAGGGACATCGGCGGCTCAGAACCGCTCCTCCGTCCCTCCAGCTGCCTCGGCTGCTCAGGACATGAATACCACCTTTGACCTGTCTGAAGAGGTCGGCTTAGCACCCGACCTGAACAGAACCATCAACTTTGGCACCTCTGCGTTTTCCGGGTGGGAAAATATGGGCACTCGGAACATAGGTAGCACATTTGGGAAAAGGTAGGTACTATAAGATCAAATGATCTAATGCAGTGATGGCTAACCCTGGCACTGTGGATGATGAAACTACAATAACCCCCATATAACATGCAAATTAGATAGAAATGTGTTCATACAGGGACTTGGCCTCCAATTCACTCCCTGTGCTTCACATACTTATTGTGAACCATAGGGAGTGACAGATAAGTGGGGGGAGCCATTTCCTGTAAAAAAAAAAATATATATAACCCTTCCCTTGCTGATTGCAGTGTGTTTCTGTGGTCAGCTTCCAACCTACATTATGGCCTTCAGTTTTTTTTTTTTTTTCCTCAATTTTTTTTTTGCAATTTTAAAGTATATTTTCTAAAAAAAAAAATGATATTATTGTAATTTATTAATTTAACTGTAGTTCTTATGGCTCTGACTAGTAACTATGCAGTGGTCAGAGCTGTTTTGGGCACCTATATTTTTCTTTATTATTTTGGATAATTGGGTTTAGTGTTGCACTAGTTGTGTAGAATATTACTGGGAAAATAATGAATTCTCCCACCCTTTTATATGTATTTTTTTTAATATTAAATTGTAGATTATTTTTATGTATAGAGTATCAAAACAAAGCTCTAACTGTGCTTTCAAAAAAACACATCAAAAATTTAAAAATCGCTCTGGTCATTGGCCCAGAAAATCCCCAGTCCTTAAAGGGTTTAATGGGTGCAGTGAGTCACTTAACCATTGTTTGTACAATAAATGTAGAGAATCCCCCCTCCCCAAAACAGATCAAAAACGATATATATACGTTGTGTTAGCAGATTTACAAGCAAATGAAGGGAAAGATAAATATCAAATAAGTTCATCACCTAATATCACCTAATATATATATATTTCCCTGTGAAAGAATGGTGAGGACAGACACAAGTTACCGGAGAACATTAAACATGTTTTTCACCTTATTCTTCTGCCTTTACTTGCAACGAATGTTTACCTGATTTTTCACAATTTTCTATTCTCGTTATTGACAATGTAGTGTTAAATTTCCTAACACAATCCTTGTGAGATCATTTTTGTACGGTAATTGTAGAGAATTTTTTTTTTTTTTAAATAAGTTTTAGTTTTGAAAGAAATCCCTTTAAATGAGAGAGGTCAAAACACATTGTTTGAAATCGGCCAGCACTATAAAAACAATTCTCAGTCATTTAAGCTGCAATTAAAAATGTAAATCAAACAATTTTTAATCATTGTGGCAGGAATCTTACTGAAGAGAGATCTCCTCTGACTCCAGATCGCTAGAGGTAGTCTTAGAATTATAAACATATTGGGAAGCATTACTTTACTGACAGAGTAGTGGATGCATGGAGTAACCTTCTAGCAGAAGTGGGTAGAGTAAAGGAGTTTAAGCATGCGTGGGATAGGCATAAGGCTATCCTAGATATAAGATAAGGCCAGGGACTAATGAAAGTATTACTTTACTGAGGGGGTAGTGGATGTATGGAATAGTCTTCCAGTAGAAGTGGTAGAGGTTAATACAGTGATGGAGTTTAAGCATGCGTGGGATGGGCATAATATCGTTCATTTTGCTCTATTTATATTTTTTTTACCTATCCTACTTTGGCTGAATTGTTTGTTGAATAATCTGTTTTGTGTTTCCAGCCGAGACGTTGCTGTGTTTACCATGAAGGGTCTGTCTGTAAAACACACGAATTCGGCTCAAACGGCATCTGTTGCAAAGTCTTATTCACACCGGAGAAGACGCTCAAACAGGTGAGATGCAATATAATAACACGGGACATTATTATTTATCAGATAACAGAGTTTGATTGCGATCAAGTTGCTAAGTCATTAATGAGGCTAAAACGTTTCTTGATTACAAAGCTTTTTTTTTTTCTTTTTTAAAGCTGTGAAGTGTCCAATGTAATTAGGAAAACTTATTTTAGCCTTATCAATGCCGGGACAAGTTGGTCTTGAAGGTTTGCAATCATTAAATGTTTTTATATTAACTCTTCTTGTTTCCCATTTGTCCTTGGCTAACACGGTACTGCCCTTTAGAAACAGAGAATGTATCAGCAGATAAGAACCATTAGGCGCCCATCTAGTCTGCCCAATTTTCTAAAAAATTTTTAAGTCCCCAGTTCCCTATCTTATATCTAGGATAGCCTTGTGCCTATCCCACGCATGCTTAAACTCCTTTACTGTATTAACCTCTACCACTTCTACTGGAAGACTATTCCATACACCCACTACCCTCTCAGTAAAGTAATACTTTCATTAGTCCCTGGCCTTATCTTATATCTAGGATAGCCTTATACCTATCCCACGCATGCTTAAACTCCTTCACTGTATTAACCTCTATCACTTCTACTGGAAGACTATTCCATACATTCACTACCCTCTCAGTAATGTAATACTTTCATTAGTCCCTGGCCTTATCTTATATCTAGGATAGCCTTATACCTATCCCGTACATGCTTAAAATCCTTCAGTGTATTAACCTCTACCACTTCTGCTGGAAGACTATTCCATACACCCACTACCCTCTCAGTAAAGTAATACTTTCATTAGTCCCTGGCCTTATCTTATATCTAGGATAGCCTTATACCTATCCCACGCATGCTTAAACTCCTTCACTGTATTAACCTCTATCACTTCTACTGGAAGACTATTCCATACATCCACTACCCTCTCAGTACAGTAATACTTTCATTAGTCCCTGGCCTTATCTTATATCTAGGATAGCCTTATACCTATCCCACGCATGCATAAACTCCTTCACTGTGTTTACCTCTACCACTTCTACTGGAAGACTATTCCATGCATCCACTACCCTCTCAGTAAAGTAATACTTTCATTAATCCCCGGCCTTATCTTATATCTAGGATAGCCTTGTGCCTATCCCACGCATGCTTAAACTCCTTCACTGTATTAACCTCTACCACTTCTACTGGAAGACTATTCCATGCATCCACTACCCTCTCAGTAATGTAATACTTTCATTAGTCCCTGGCCTTATCTTATATCCAGGATAGCCTTATACCTATCCCACGCATGCTTAAACTCCTTCACTGTATTAACCTCTACCACTTCTACTGGAAGACTATTCCATGCATCCACTACCCTCTCAGTAATGTAATACTTTCATTAATCCCCGGCCTTATCTTATATCTAGGATAGCCTTGTGCCTATCCCACGCATGCTTGACTGTGTTTACTTCTACCACATCTGCTATGACATTATTACAGAGATTAACAAGACTTACAAATTGTAGAGTATAAAAGGGATTAAAAAGAGTGCAGGAAAATCCATACATTTATGGGGGGGGGGGGAGTGTTTTGAGATGAATGCTCGGTTAAACGTATAAAATCACTTGTGGCATGATATGCAAATGATCTACTACAATAAAGAACATCTCATTTGCATACCGTACCACAAGGTGTCATAAACAGGAGACCATGCAATAAAAAAAACTTTTAAAAACCCCTGCAATGTTGGTGCCTCTGCTAAGATGTAATCTGATGTTCTATGTCTTACATTTCCGGGTATGATATTATACATCGGTCACACTAACCCTCTCCAAATATTCCCTGATCTTTACAGTTCTTCCTCATTGCTTGCTGGATGTACCACCGTCAGTCAAAGCCGTATCACTAGATTACAGCTGGGCACAGTTAAAAAGCCTCAGAGACCATCTACCATAGCAGGTAAGTGATTGATCAGTCTGTCAGTTGGAGGTTATTAGAATGAACCTGCCACATCCACCAGATCCAGTGTAAGGTGTGTTTAGGACTACACCGGTGAGAACAGCCATCTTAAACTGCCTGTCTCCCATTATTCCTTCATATTAAGTTACTCCTCCCCTTTGCTTGAAGCCAATTGGCTATCGCAACCTGAGGTCGGTGGCATGAGCAGGGACGAGCGTACAGTTTTTTAAAAAAAACTCTTAAAATTGTTTTTATACTTTATGGATGAGTTGGTGGAGAGTAATTAAGTGCCACATTTGTGCAATACTTCCAACACATCTTGGTTAAATTTAAGGTGCTAAATTCCAGTGTTTTTGTTCCGTAGAGAACAGCAGCCCCCGGGGACACAGTGGCAAGAAGACGGGGAAAGGGACGGTGGCTTTTGGCAGATCCACGTCAGCCGCCCCTGCAGCACGATTCATGCAGCTTGCGGCCGTGAAGGCATGAATGGCCGGGATATTGCCGGCCGTGAACCAAATATTATGGACCTCAGTGGCGGCCTCCTTTCCTCTTACCCCGTTGCTGGCTGTGTCATTTCAATGTTAATTTAAATTTCAATTTAATCATTTAATTTTCTTTCCAAGTGCTTGCAGACCTGGAGGTGGGTATTGCCTCCCCTGTAAGGAATCGAGATGCGTCGATGGCGTCACACTTCTTATTTGCGATTTCTGTGGCATTGCGGGGCTTTTAGTGGGTAGTAGAACCAAAATCAATGCTTACACTTTGAAATATCCTGCCCCTCCCAGCAGTTGTCTGTTTGTGGACAACTATTAATATAATCAACTAGATCTTCCCCTGCATGTACATGCAGCTATAAGTGATCAGATTAAGATCCCGAATGGGTTTTTGCTTTTAAAGTGACAAATTAAATCTCTCCAATAATTCATCTCTCCTGTTTATGCCCGTTATAGGGTCAAAGTTGTAGTGTTACAGCCTGGGACTACATGTCCACTGTTCCGTGGCCACTTACATCTAGCAGGAATGGCTGTGAATCATGGGAGTAGTAGTTCATCGTAGGTATCTCTCTGGTGAATTATGGGCTTACGACAGGGCCAAGGGATAGGCCATCTTCCCTGGCAGAATTTGAGACTTTTAGAGGATTTTTATTCTTTTGAATACGCACTGCCTAACGCTATATCCAATTTAAAGGTGAATGAATCTTTTTTTTTTTTTTTTTTTTTTTTTAGGTGCTACTGCCCCTTTAAATGAAACCTGGGTTTTGGTTTTTTTTGGGGGGGCATCTCATTTATGTGGTCGGCTAATTATCTGAAGCTTCTGTGCTCAAATGACACAGACAGAACATGACCTGTATCTGCAATCGGCATGTCTGATATCTGGCCACGTATGACCACGGACATTAGACAGTATATATTGCTGCAGTGCATTCAGGGTTTTCTGAAAATCTATAAGGGAAATGTTTAAGGACCCTTGAGGCAGGAGGAAATAGTAATTCATCCAATATAGGTGGGAATTAATTGGCAGACAATAATCTGGTTAAATGACCTACACGGGTGAGTGGCTAAGAACTCTGGCCAAGTGGAACTACATACAGTAAGATCTCCTCTTGTGGCTTTTTAACCCCAGACGGGCAGACTGTGGGCTTCTTGTGTCCCCAAAAATGCCAATTTTTAAAAGATGCTTTTATTCCAAAGCAATGTCGCTATAGCGTACAAAACCGCGTTATGTTTCAAGTAATTCTTTTATATACTACTTTGCAAAATGTTGCCACAAATCCACTATTTTAGGACCAAGTACATTTTTTGGACTAGGAATCCCAAAAAGTATACTTGACACTCTAACTGATCATATGGTCCAACCTTTGAAGGAACTTAAGCATTTGTACTACGAATATACAGAATTAAAAAAATAGTTCTGTTTATTATGTGAGCAATATTTTCATGTCTGCTGATTATGACATCACCTTGTTGCTTGGCATGCAAATTACACATTTCCCACTGAAGAGTGTTAATTTACATATCAAGCCGCAAGTGATGTCGTAAACATGAGACATTGTTGACTTTTTATCGTTCAGAATGTATAATATATACAATGTTTGGTCCCTTTAAACCATTCCTTTTAAAAATCATTTTAAGGATAGATGTTATAACCAGGCTGTGTAAATAACCTTTTTTAGCAAATAATATTTAGATAGTTTTGTATGAAGTATCTGCACTTAGTTGATTTTATTTGTATTAATGGGAAAATGTAGTGTTATGGTATGTTATGTCAGGATGTGCTTTGGACGGGCATTTAATATACATGGTTTTTTTTATAGATGTGTTTATCCTGTGTCTTATTCTCTCTGAATCTAACGTTCTCAATCCTTCTGTACATAGAACATACTTTATTTTTATTAAAAACCTTTAATGCCAGCCTTTTTGTAACAATACTAGTTATTATAAGTCTCCCTACTTTACTTTTATACGTTTTCATGTTCATTGTTTCAAATAGATTTTAGCACAGCGCTTAATACTTCTACGGTGGTCCGAAAGAAGACTGCTTTGGTGCGTAGGCCCCCCATGTGCGGACCGACATGGACAGGGAAATTAAAGGGCCACTCTCTTGATTCATTCGTTACGTCCATTACATGTTGCAGTTTTACAAACTTTCCTGTAGCCGGATGACTCCGTGAGAATGATGGGATTTGCAAACGTGTGGGTAGACTCCTAATGTTCTAAAAATACAAATAGAAAGTTACATTCTCTCAAAAGAGACAGCTGGTGTGTGTTGGGAGTGCTTAATTTTGGGTTGAGGACAGTTCAGTGCAGCAGTTTGACCGCTAATGCTATTGCCTAACCTTCCCGAACCCTAATACTAATATTAACCCCCCTGATCCCTAATACTAATCTCCCTGAACCCTAAAAACATTAACCCCCCCCCCCCCCCCACTAGGGTTGCCACCTTTTGTTCAGAAAAATACCGGCCTTGCTACTGTCTCCATTTATTAACATTGGCCTGATGCCGATTTTTTTACCGGCCTGCCGGTAAAATGTCGGCCAGGTGGCAACCTTACCCCGAACCCTAAAACTAACATTGACTTCCCATAACCCTAATATTAACCCCTAATAATACTCGCCTTCAAAGATCCCGCAATGAACTGTGCCACGAAGAAAGGTCCAGCGATGACCTCTCTCGTGAACTGGCCATCGCGCGAGAGGGGATGGCGAAGCGGGTCATAAAGGTCAGCAAACTGTATAAATGTCATGACTGTACGTGCGTTTTGTACTCTGTGACCGCCTGCTGCGTCAGGGTTATACCTTTTTGCTCAAGTGCTTTACTCGCCCTCTTTTGGATGTCCCTCCTCCCTGTCCACAAACTACTAATTTAAAAAAAAAAGTGATTGAAAAAAAGAAAACGGACTAAATAAGGTGTATAGAGTGAAATAAATGTCACAGATGAGACAAGAAGTATAAAACAAACAATGTAATAGTTAGCCGAGTCTCTTGTGTTGTAAACATCCAATTAAGGAATGGCTGGCAGTCTATTAGTCATATAAAGGATCCATATAAAAATCATTTTTTAAAAAGTTAATCAATGTAAATATATAGTGGGCAAAACAAAACAAAAAGTTTCAGTATAGCATAGTATCATACAGGGTCAGGCACAAAAAATGCCAGTGTTACACTATCAACAATAGTATAACGTACATTTAATTAACTGGAGAGATTATCTTGTTTAGTCCATTTTTTGGGGGAAAATTAAACTCTCCCAACACACACAACCTCGTCTCTCTTGAGAGAGTGTAAAGTTTTATTTTACTATCCCAGAATCCATTGCTTCACTTTAGCCCCCGTTGTCTTCTAAATAATGTTACAATCCCAAACCACTAGCTTTGTGTCCATTGAAGGATCTACTCAATAACGAGAGGATTGCAAGAAATTTCAAAACTAGGCCAAAGCAGCCGAGTTAGAAAAATTCTCCAATTCAGCCGAATGGGGGAAAATTTTCCAGCTCGGCTACTTTGGCCTAGAGTTTGAAATTCTCTCTCTTGAATAAAGCCCGTCGTGTCTATTGTTCTGTAACTCAGACAAGGGATGTGAAACCTTTTAATTGGTTAAAGATGGGACTCCTTCAATTGCACTAAACTCTTGTGAGACCATATGGAGCGGCATGTAACTAATTTCCTTCTATTTAATGGCCATCTACAGCCTGTCCAGACTGCTAAATCGATTTAACAGGGCAGGTATGCCTGGTTTGCATTGGGCGGTGTGTGCTGTAACTGCTCTGTAGTCTGTATTTGGCCTCCCCCCCCCCGCCACTCGACTCTTTAATAAGACAAGTCACCCCCCCATCTGGAACAGAGCTTGTCCCAGAAGCTGATTAAAAAGGTCCTTTTTATCAATCACCGCCAGTCGTTCATAACTCAAGTGTGATTTCTGTTTTATCACACTCTGTGCCAAAGGACGTGTGTGCAAGTATTTTGTAAGAGGGGGAAAAAAGAAAAAAAAAAATATATATATATATATATGATTGGTTGTTTCTGTAGAATACACTCTTCCTTGTGAATGTAACTTGTTAAAACAACACAGATGTGGTTGACTTCATAATAAAAACCTTTTTTTGTTTTTGTTTTTTAAGTTTGGTTGTTCGTTTTTCTTTTTTTTTTTGCATTTTGTATTTTTTTTTTTCCTGCTTTATCCCCTTCCCCATAGCCTTTTCCTCTGATCCCAGCCTTCGCTCATTTAGATATCGTAGAGTGTGACGTTCTGCCTGGATTCATTTCTCTGCATCTCACACATGTAGCTTGACGGGTGCAATTTTATGCTCCCTGCTTTAGGCTTAAACAGTTCCTGAAAAAAAGAATCCTTATGGCATATTTGAAATCTGATTACAAAGCTGCTCCGTATTCGGATGCAATTTGTACGTGTATATTGTTCCAAAAATCCAGAGGGCTGCCTTCTTCTGTTACCCTGTTAAATGCTTTTCTTCCCCATCTGTGAACTGTTAAAAAAAATAAATCAATCCCGCTGCACCTTGGACGTAACACATCTGTGTTCAAGCAGGGCTGTCTTTGCGATTCAACCTGTTAGATATAGTATTTTTTTTTTTTTTTTAATTTTAGCGTAAAAAGGGTTATGACAAGGTGGTCAGAAAACTGCAGTGTTTTAATTGAAAGATTTGCATCAAGTGGAGGCATTTTAAATTGAAATGCTTTTAATGAAAGAATAAACCTTATGGCTCCGTATAGCTCTATCAGGGGGCGGACATGTTTAGAAACTTGAATAAAAGGGAGGCTGTCAACCTTATTGCACGTATTGCAAATGTAGAAAATCTAAACATGTTTTAAAAATAATCTAGACATTTGTGTTTGCTTAATTGCATTCAATGCATACATTTTTAGAAAATGTTTTTTAAGCCTGAAAAATGACCTATTCGTATGAATGGGGACTCTATTTCGGTTTATAGAATAGCAATAGAATTACATGTATTCTATAAACCGAAAGTCTATAGACCGAATGTCTTTCGGTTTATAGACTTTCGGTTTATAGAATACATGTAATGCTATTGCTATTCTATCAATCGAAAGTCTATAAACTGAATGTCTTTCGGTTTAAAGACTTTCGGTTTATAGCCGAACCTCGAGCTCCAACACGGACATACAGTGAAATGTTCGGGTTCGTGGCACGGACACCGTAATATCCGGTACGAACCTGAACAGTGCGTTTCGGGTTCGCCCAACACTACTTCTGTCTTAAAACCTGGCCAGGTTTTCTTGGGAATTCTTTCTTTTGAGTTCAGCACTTTTGCGGGCAAACCATAAGGTGTGTACCCTCAGTTTGTAATCGTTTTATTGCACTATTACGGTATCAGCCTTCCTGGGCTTTTTACATGTTTTTGGACTATTGTGATTTAGCAGTCCAATATATACATTGTGCACTGTATGTGTGTTCTTTTTTGTCTATTTTTATTACTGTGCATTAATATTTACATGTTCTGTATGTCTATTCATTAAATAGTGTATAATGTATGAAGTGTCATTTTTGGGGGTTTAGTTGCTGGACAATGTGTTTGAAGCCCCTCCAGGTAAATGAAAGTGCTTTACCGACTCCTGGAAAGGTGCAGACTGTAAACCTTGCTTTGCCTGTCCCTGGTTTGGGATCTTGCAGGACAAGTCCTTTAATAAGGGAGGTCTGAGGTGTGTGTGTGCCTTCCATGATGAGGGGGGGGTAACAAAATTATTATTTTCCTATTCTTTTTCCTCCCCCATGAGCTTTTGCTAAATATTTCTGTTTGACTGATCTGCCCCGGCCTTGTTCTTCATGTATTGGGAAGCCAGAGTATGCCTATCCCCCCCCCCCCCCCCCCTCTACTTGTGTACTGGGACATGTGCCATCCTGGAATGTTAATGGAATGTCAAGGCAGCAATGGCGGGAAGATTGGGTACTGCCTGGAAGGAAACTGGCGCCCATCCAGAATCTGTAATAAGGCAACCTCACGATCCAACCTGCAATTCACCCTTTCAGGCCCGGGGGGGGGGGGCAACTACGCAGTGTGAAAGAGAGCACCATTGATGCAGTGGGCCACATGATCATAAATCTATGTAACTTTCCAATATGTCGTTAATAGAATTGCAACCATCTGCCTGGATTAATAGAACAAAAGTTTCTAAATGTGTCTGGCGTCTCTTGTTTATGACGTGTGTCTGGCGGCTCTTGTTTATGACCTGTGTCTGGCGTCTCTTGTTTATGACCTGTGTCTGGGGGCTCTTGTTTTTGACGTGGGTCTGGCGGCTCTTGTTTTTGACGTGGGTCTGGCGGCTCTTGTTTTTGACGTGGGTCTGGCGGCTCTTGTTTTTGACGTGGGTCTGGCGGCTCTTATTTATGACGTGCGTCTGGCGTCTCTTGTTTATGACCTGTGTCTGGCGGCTCTTGTTTATGACGTGGGTCTGGCGTCTCTTGTTTATGACGTGCGTCTGGCGTCTCTTGTTGATGACATGTGTCTGGCGTCTCTTTTTGATGACCTGTGTCTGGCGTCTCTTGTTGATGACCTGTGTCTGGCGGCTCTTGTTGATGACCTGTGTCTGGCGGCTCTTGTTTATGACCTGTGTCTGGCGGCTCTTGTTTATGACCTGTGTCTGGCGGCTCTTGTTTATGACCTGTGTCTGGCGGCTCTTGTTTATGACCTGTGTCTGGCGGCTCTTGTTTATGACCTGTGTCTGGCGGCTCTTGTTTATGACCTGTGTCTGGCGGCTCTTGTTTATGACCTGTGTCTGGCGGCTCTTGTTTATGACCTGTGTCTGGCGGCTCTTGTTTATGACCTGTTTCTGGCGGCTCTTGTTTATGACCTGTGTCTGGCGGCTCTTGTTTATGACCTGTGTCTGGCGGCTCTTGTTTATGACCTGTGTCTGGCGGCTCTTGTTTATGACCTGTGTCTGGCGGCTCTTGTTTATGACCTGTGTCTGGCGGCTCTTGTTTATGACGTGGGTCTGGCGGCTCTTGTTTATGACGTGGGTCTGGCGGCTCTTGTTTATGACGTGGGTCTGGCGGCTCTTGATTATGACGTGGGTCTGGCGGCTCTTGTTTATGACGTGGGTCTGACGGCTCTTGTTTATGACGTGGGTCTGACGGCTCTTGTTTATGACGTGGGTCTGGCGGCTCTTGTTTATGACATCACCTTGGGGCCTGATATGCAAATCACACTTTTCCATTTTGCAATTCTGCTAATACAATGTATAGATGATTTTATTTCTCTATATTCACTGTATAAACCAGGCGGGCCCTTCATGACGGGGTATCCAACTGTGACCCTCCATGTATTCCTTTTGCTAGCACTGCGCTCAGTGCTGTATTCACCGCGAGGCATCCTAGGCGGATGCCTAGGGCGGCAAATTTTGGGGGGCGGCAGCGCCCCCCAGCACTGAAAAGAGAAAAAATTTGAAAAAATTAAAAAAATTAAAAAAAAAACAAAAACGCGGCCCTTTAAAAAAAAAAATAGACCGCGCTTGCAGTCAGAGACGGAGGTGAGAGGGGATCGGAAGATCCCCCCTCACCATCGCTCTGCCTGCCAGGCTGCACGGGGAGCCGAACAGGCAGCACAGAGAAACCTCCGTGCTGCCTGTTCGGCTCCCCGTGCAGTGTGCCGACACGGAAGTGCCGACAGTCACGTGACGGGCGCGCTGACGTCATACGCGCGCCCGGTCACGTGGCCTGTCGGCACAATCGCCGGGAAGCCGAACAGGCAGCATGGAGGGACCATGCCGCATGCCTGCCAGGGAAAGGTAAGTGCTGATGGGAGACTGTGTGTGTGTGAGAGACTTAGTGTGATGGGAGTCAGAGTGTGTGTGATGGGAGTCAGAGTGTGTGTGATGGGAGACAGTGTGTGTGGCTGAGTGTGATGGGAGTCAGAGTGTGTGTGATGGGAGACAGTGTGTGTGGCTGAGTGTGATGGGAGACAGTGTGTGTGGCTGAGTGTGATGGGAGTCAGAGTGTGTGTGGCTGAGTGTGATGGGAGTCAGAGTGTGTGTGATGGGAGACAGTGTGTGTGGCTGAGTGTGATGGGAGACAGTGTGTGTGTGATGGGAGACAGTGTGTGTGGCTGAGTGTGATGGGAGACAGTGTGTGTGTGATGGGAGACAGTGTGTGTGACTGAGTGTGATGGGAGTCAGAGTGTGTGTCATGGGAGACAGTGTGTGTGACTGAGTGTGATGGGAGTCAGAGTGTGTGTCATGGGAGACAGTGTGTGTGGCTGAGTGTGATGGGAGACAGTGTGTGTGTGATGGGAGACAGTGTGTGTGGCTGAGTGTGATGGGAGACAGTGTGTGTGTGATGGGAGACAGTGTGTGTGTGATGGGAGACAGTGTGTGTGACTGAGTGTGATGGGAGTCAGAGTGTGTGTGATGGGAGACAGTGTGTGTGACGGAGTGTGTGACTGAGTGTGATGGGAGTGTGTGTGTGATGGGAGTATGAGCTTGATGTGAGTCTGAATGATGGGGCATGTCTTAGGTGTGTAACGTGGGTGTACAGCTTGGGTAGGGGGGTGCCCGGATTTTGTCTGCCTAGGGCAGCACAAAATCAAGATACACCACTGACTGCGCTACCCCGCGTGTTTAACCGGGGAGTGTGGGAGATACAGCCTGTCAGCAGCTGCAAGGCTTCGCAGCCTCGTACATTACAACTCCCATGATTCTCAGCAAGCCCACAGGGATTTGCACTGGTATCGCTGACTGCCCTGATCGAAAGGCTGCTGAGTGTTGTGGGAGTTGTAGTATAACAATTGTTAAAGAGCCAGAAAAATGACTGCTAGCAGGAAGTCGGTTAAATCCTTTCGGCGTGCGTGCTCACCGTCAGCTCAGAGGGGGTAAAAAGTGTCACATTATGATTGGTTCCATAATGGTTTTTAAGAGGAATTTATTTTCCTTTCGGTGAAGTCAGGTTTTTTTTTTCTCTTCTCTCTTTTTTTTTTTCCTGGACAAACGTATGAGATTCCGGAGTGACAGTGACCTCTGGCCAAACGCCGGCAGACAGCTTTGGGTCAGCCCTGAAAACCCATGGAGGGATAAGTGTCTCTCAGACTGCTGAACGCTTCATGCGTTTCACCTGTGTGGCCCATGCGTTGCTGCCGGCGGGGAGGCACCTTTCGAAGAAGACGCTATACGGGGCGAAACGCGTCGGTGCGTGACCCCCGTATGCTTTAACTTGAGAACGAAGCTTGGATACAGAGTGCAGGACTTCCCCTGATCCTGTGAGGACTACGGACTAGTACTGGACTAAAAGACTCCTGTCCACGTAGGACAGTGTTAGCTCATATGTGTGTCCCGACAGGGCTGCTCACTATGGCTTCTTGTAAGCATATTCTATATTCTTTTTTTTATCGTTATAATATGCGATGGAATAAATGTACTTTTGAATACTACCCTGGCGCTCTGTTTGAACTTCGCTTTCTCCTATATCGATCAGCGCCATACTCCCTTTAAATAGACCCTGTCAACCTAAACATCGTTCATTCCGGTGAATCTAGAGCACAAAAGACAATGATAAAACATCTATACGGTATATTAGCAGAATTGTAAGCAAATGCATAAAAAAAGAGGAATATATCTTTAAATGTGTCTGTTCAGTCTCCTGCTTATGACATCACTTTTGGCTTGATATGCAGATTATCATTTGCAAATCAAGTCAGACACCTTTTAGAACATATTTCTCGTATTTGATACATTTGCTTGCAATTCTGCTAATACAATGTATAGATGTTTTTTTTTTTTTTTTTTGGATTCTCTAGATTCATAGAGTCCCTTTAAGTCTTGGTAATGGGCTTCACCAAATCCTGGAAACGTTGTCACATCCTTACCTCACTAGCGAGGAATGACTGAAGTCTTGTGGAGGTTTATGAGGGCTTAGGTGTGATTAGGAAGTGTTAAGTAGAAGATCTACACCAGCTTGTAACGAGAGCCGGGGGTATTTGTCTTTTCCCCCCTCGTGTTTGTTTTTGTGGTTTTTGGAGTTTTTTGGTCCAACATTTTGAAAAAAATGTATTAACGGAATTATGAACCATAAAACAGGCATTAAGCGCCTCAGACAAGGCCTCACATGCTGTGTGTCGTTTCTTATTTTTTTAAACTAATGCCTCTTACAAGGTGGAACCTGGTTTTTAATTAGCAGATGATACAGTAGCCTGGCTAACCTCAACACCACAGGTATTTGGGATCTACATATCCCATGATGCTCTTAAAGATGACAGAGTATCATGTATAGTTCTCAAACACCTGCAGTCGGTGGAGGTCTGCCAAGGTGGGCAGGAAGGCAACTAACTCTCTCAATGGCCTAGGACTGCACCTCTTTTCACTTTTAAATGCCCAAGTTGGCAACACTTTATATCCAATGGTCTTCTCTCTCTGTCAATCTCTATACTTTATCTTTCAGCAAATCTTGCATGTCTATGTGTGTCTATCGCTCATGATAACAGGTGGGCTGATGAAGTGGCACCAAAAAGCAATTTTTGTTTTTTTCCCGCCCCGGGGCAACAACAGTTAATAGCCCTCCCTTGCCTGCAGTGCCAAGGTTAGCCATCACTGCTGGTTGTTTAAAAAAAAAAAAAAAAAAAAATTTGAGCAGTAGATTAATGTTTATTAGGATATGTGGGAGTGAAATGCGTTGGCACTGGCAGCCTGTACACCTGTGTGCCGTCCGATCTTCAGATTGGCCAAACACTGCAATACAAGAATAAGGAGGCTGAGCTGGTATTCTAGTATTAAGCCTGGATATAATTCCTCCATAACTATTTTGTTTTTCAAAAATTAAATGTTGTGCAAATTTTAGAAACATAGAATGTGTCGGCAGATAAGAACCATTCGGTCCGTCTAGTCTGTCCAATTTTTCTGAATAGTTTTATTAGTCCCCCGTTCCCGGTCTTATAGCTAGGATAGCCTTGTGTCTATCCCACATATGCTTAAAATTGCTTAATTTTAATAAACCTAAAATCCCCCCCCACCCCCCGTTGCAGAAGGAAATTGGAGACTTTTTACCTGATGAGCTTAAATAATACAAAGGTTTTTTTTTTATTATTTTAAATAATTCATTCTCTGCCCCTCTCATGAAGCAGTGTTGGGCCGGAGGGGGCATCAGAGGGGCGAAAGGAATGTCAGGACCCCCCCCAGCCACAAAAAGGTCCAAGGGTGAATCATTCCCTGTCTGTCCATGACTGATCTAACCCTCCAAGGCCAGAGCAGGGAGAGATGTCTGCTTAGCTGCTGGGTACTGGGAGAGACAAAAGCTTACAAACAGGTGGAGCTATTAAACTGTCAACTTGTCTCTGCAGGTAGCAAGCCACACAGATCCCCATATTAAATACTTAACTCGCTTCACCTTGGTAAACAAGGCTGCCTTGCAAATCTAAAGATTATAGCCTCAAGGGAGAGCCAAAGAGGGTTTTTTTTTAATGGAGGGAGGGGATGCACAGCCTAACCCAGCGGCTGGGGACTACAACTCCCATGATGCTCCCAGAGCAGCTGTAGGTTGCTTATCCCAGCTTGACGGAGAAAGCAATGGAACAGGTTTAGGGTTCAAAAGCATGTTTTCATTCCTACATAGTTGCCAACAGTCCTGAATTTTGCTGGGACAGTCTCTCTCTTTTTTTTTTTTTACGGGGTCCTGTCCCGTCAAATTCAACGGCAGACACCCAGGTATGTGGAGTGCAACTTTCCGAGGGGGGTGGGGGGTCACGGAATGTTGTGTGACTCTGCCCCCCTGTCTTGCTCCACCCCTTTTTGTCCCAGGAGCTAACTACAGAATGTTGGAAAGCATGCACTTAGCAACTGTCCCACTTTGTTTGTCCCAATACAGAACCGCGGATCTGCAACAGATGCTGCTGCTGCCGCCGCGTCAGTATTGGCGTGCATAGGATTACCAGCCGGACGGTATTTTACCAGCAGGCCGATGCAGGGCTGGAATAATTTTTTACATTTTTTTAAAGAAATAGAGGCAACTCTAGGCACTCATGTGTAGCATTATACACACACGCGCCCAGTTTGCAGCTCCACCCACTTCAGCATCACAATTACAGGGAGTTTCTGCTTTATAAATAGGCTTTGGGGTCTGTAAAGCTAATTATAACACATGGTAACTTACAATGATGCTCTCCGTGTCAGCTAAAAAAAATAAAAAAGTAACATATAATGTAACAATAAATACCGTACGCGGTATATAGCAGTACAATTTTTATTTCCCACAATGGTACGCCTCCTTTAAAAATGTATTCAGATAAAATACATTAAAGCAGTTGCTAGTTTGAAACGTTTATGCTGTTAATGTAGATAATAAACACAATCTATACATTGTGTAAATGCATAAATTAAAAGATTAACCTGTTTTAAAGGACAGCTGCCCCCCCGCCGCGTAATGCGCGTGATGTCACGCAAGATCAGGCACATGTTGTGAGACTTAAAAATACTTGGGTTGGATACCGAAAGTGCCAGACCGAGAGAAGAAGAGGCCAACACAATGCAAAGAATTTGCTCAAATATGACATTGTACACAGGCAGCCATTGTTTTTTCACATGCGATTTAATAATCCAGTGTTAGCCGATATATTTTGGAAAAAAAAAAGTAGTAGGTTTCCCTTTAAATGTGTCTGTGGAGTCTCCTGTCTATGACATCACCTTGTGACTTGATATGTAAATGACTCCTTTTTCCATTCAGAAGTAGCTAATTTGCAAATCTCGCCACCTTTTCTACAAAAACAAATTACCGGTGTTCTGACAAATTTCTGGAGCAAATTCTCCTGCGCAATCCACCTCCCCGCACCCGCACCCCTGCTGCATCAATAATACAGCAGGAGGATCACAAATCCCATCAAGATGAGGCAGCCCTCACCAGGATGCTTGCCCCCTTATGTCCCGACGCCCCGTGTTACTTACCACCTTAAGAACACAACAACGGACGCGCGCATTCCCAAACGGCTGGATAGGCGTGCGCATGCGCTGTGGTCGATGATCTGGTAAGAAGGGGTGTGAGGGGGGCGGTAGGTGGGTTGCGCAGCTGGCGCATGCGCGGTGGTCACAAAGTTACAGCTGAGTGATCAGCTGTAACTTTATGCGCATGCGCAGTGAGCAAATTCTCCTGCGATTGCGCAGGAGAATTTGCTCCAGAAATTTGTCAGAACACCGGCCATGCTACTGCTTCCATAGACTTAACATTGGGGTCAAACCAATTTTTTTTACCGGCCTGCCCGGTGAAATACCTGCCAGGTAGCGATCCTAGCCGTAGGCGGGCGGTTCCAGAGACACATTTCAAACGTGTGTTCCTTTTAAGTGTAATTCTGCCAACACCATGTATTTTTTGCTTATTTTTCATCGTCTAGATTCATTGTATAATAACATTTCGGTGGTCCCTTTGCCATCCGCATGCTGTCCCCTTGCCGTGACATTGGTGGAGTGATATATATCGCCTCTCGATTCCCTATATAAATCAAACAAGGTTTCTGTACTCAGATGTGATACCCCTCCCATGTAAATGTCAGCAAGGAATTTTTCAGCTTGGCAGATACTGATATTGTGATAACTTCAGATTTAAAAAAACAAACAAAAAAAAAACCTCTTTTCCTGATCAAAGTAAAAGGGAAGTAACATTGCAGTGGCCTAAGGGGGGGAAAAGACAGAATTAACTATTAGCTTGTCAGTTCTAGTGGATCTGTCACTTTTGAGATCTTGTACTTTCGGGGGGGCTGACGGTGCTTTTATATTAACTACTGCATTTTTAAAATAGTTTGTAGGAGTTGGAGGTAATTTCCTCTCTACAGAGTGTTGCCTTGCTGTGCAGTCTTTTTAAAGGAGCGTAAATATTCTTTAAAGGGACACTAAACATTTGTTTTTTTCACTTGTGCTTCTAATATAGCAGTGCAAGTGACATGTTAATTGTCCCTAGTATGAGGATGAACTGGCATGTACTTTTGATAGTACAGCTGCTAGCGCAGAGAGAGCCCCTCGCATTCGGCTGTCAGAGCGAGGCGAGCCCCCTCTCGCTGTGCGAGGGCTGACAACCAGGTACTGCTGTGTCTCCTAGCTCCATTTTGTGAATAATTCCCATGATGCAACATTGCCCAAAATCTTCCAGCCAGTCTCACTTTACAACTGTTGCCAAAGGCTGTATGATAATGTCATAAGATTCTCCCCTGCTCTCTTACTGGCTCCTGTGTACCAAAGTGGGCAGGACTAGGTTGCTGTGTACAACCTTTGTTTACCTGCCTTCCAACACAAAGAGAGGAGATTGACCTGAACAAACAGGATCATAACTCCGCCCCCTTGTGATGTAATAGTTACATTACCCTCCCATTCAATGCAAGTCTATGGTCAGAATTCTGACTTATAGACTGCATTCTGTGTCCCCAGCCCCAAAGGGAGATACTAATGCTGTAAAGTCACTGGGGGCACCCAGTCACACTTGTTTAGTAAATTATTTTATTAAATACAGTTACATAACAAAAACAAGACATATCTGACATCAACAATACAAAATAGAAAATAAAAAAAACCTTTTCATTTTTGGGTGGGAGTGCCCTTTTAAAAAAAAAGTTTAATAAAATGTCCATGAAACAAGATAATTCTCTTGTGCACTTTGCTGCCATTGGATTCCCCGGTGGTCCTCTGGCTGATGGCCCTTTAATTGAACTTTGACATGATACTTGTCTATTGCACCAGCATCCAACACCATTATTATTAATGAATGTTCTGCTCTGTGCCCAAGTGACTTACCTCTCCGATGCCAGCTGTTACCAAGCACCATTAGAGAACTCTTTGAAGGGTTACTTACCTTGCTTACTGGTCTGGGTCCAGAATTGGCTAAGGACTGTTTCATGTCTATCTGCCAAAAAACAGGGGACATAAGCTTGCGAGCAGGGGTCTCTACCTCATGTACCAGTCTGTTTCTAGTGTGTCTAACTTAGTATGTTGTTCCCCTCTATGCTCTATACCTAGCGCTACGTAAATTGTTGACGCTATATAAATAAATGGTTAGAATAATTAATATGCCCAATGCATCCACCTTGATCATGGCTAAATTTTAGCTTGTTTCATGATGATACAGTGTTATTTGGGTTCTGGGATAGGTCCTAGGTGCAGTCTAGGTGTTGGGACAAGTCCTGGATGCTGGGTTAAGTCATGAGTGCATTCTGGTGCTGGGGTAAGTCCTGTGAGAGCAATGTGTGTGCTTTGGCAAGTCCTGTGAGTGCAGTGTGGGTACTGGAGAAAGTCCTGTGAGTGCAATTTGGGTGCTGGGGTAAGTCCTGGGTTCAAACTGGGTGCAGGGGCAAATCCTGTGTGCAATGTGATGCTGGGGCAAGATCTGTGAGTGCTGGTCTAAGTCTTGTGATTGTAATCTGGGTGCTGGTGCAAGTTATGTAAGTGCAATGTGGGTGCTGGGGCAAGTCCGGTGAGTGCAATCAGGATGCGAAGGCAAGTCCTGTGAGTGAAGTGTGGGTACTGGGACGAGTACTGTGAGTGCAGTGTTGGTGCTAGGGTGAGTCCTGTAGGTGCAGTGTGGGTTCTGGGGCAAGTCCTATGAGTGCAGCAATCAGGTGCTCTGGGAGCAATGGCAAGGAATGGGGGTGCAATAATGAAAGGAAGGCAGGCGAAACGGAGTGAAGGAACCAAAGAAAGGAAATGAAAACAATGAATGCATTTTAAAAAAAAACAATTTTTATCTGACAACTAAACCTTATCACCAGCTGTGACTGGCAAGGAAGGGAGAGTACCACAGGGGGTGGACCACACAGGAAACCTGACCACTGAAGTCCAAACCTGACATTCTTGATACATTCATCTGAGTTATAGGTGTTATATTACATTAACATTTATTTATATAGTGCCAATGCATTATGTAGCGCTAGGTACAGAGCATAGAAGGGAACTACATACTATGACAGACTGATACATGAAGTCGAGAGCTCAAAAGCTTACAATCTAGAGTGAGCGGGGGACCTGAGACCCATAAGGTGAGTGAAAAAGTCAAAGGGGAAGTAACAGTAATTGGAGATAATGAGATCGAGGTGGGTTTGACCAGCGGTTAATTAATGGCTGTTCTAGTGGACTTTTTGAAGATTGAGAATAATCACCAAAATTAACTAAAATGATTGGATTTAAATTGGGAATTTAACGAAAGTTTTTTCAAAGAATAAAACACAGGTGGAGCTAATACATTTAAATACTCACTTTCGCAGGAACCCAGTCGATACACATCTCACTGACCCCCAAATCGAGTCGTTAGAAAAATTACGATAGTTCCCCCCCCCCCTCCCCAACGGTAACAGCAGCCCCCTGACAAACGGTCATCGTTTTCCGCACTATAGGTTTCTTTGGGGGAAACAAAGGTTAAACAGTTCAGAAACTCATTAAGAGCAGTCCAATTTGCTAATGGAATGATGGTCTTGCTTTGCTGAACATGGGATATCTTCTACACCTGCCACGGGTCACCTGAGGTCCCTTAGGGTATAGCTTTCTGGGGCAGTGGAAAAATCATCATTATCATTAATTAATATTTTTTTTAATTTTTTTTTTAACCTTCTCTGCCTGTTTTTTTTTTTTTTTAATTGCCCTTGGCCATGCTGTTTGGCTGTCACCTTAGCCCTGGTTGATGTAACTCAATCAACACAGGTATACGTCAGTGGATGTCAGTGGTATGTTAAATTATACCTGACCCAGGAGATATTTAACACCGGTGAAGATTAATGCTCTCAGGCTCCATCTGTCTGATTGCACCCCCCCCCCCCCCCCTCGCCTTGGTGAAAGGTGCTGTTGGGTCATCTAATAAAAAAACTGTGCGGAGAAGCACATGAGCGCCCTGCTTACCCAAGATGTGGGCGAAAAAAGGTCTTAAATTCAGAATATCGGATTGGAGGGGGCCGGTAGCTACGTCTTTTGAGGGCAAAATTATTTGTTTGGGCGATAAGCAGACACGAGCCCTGCTGCTGGCAGGCTTTCTACTCTCTCCCAATAATCTCTCCCCCTATGTAAAAATAATAAAACCATCACCATTACAACCAAATAAATCCCTCTCCCCAAGGGCAGAAAGCACACAGGCCCTTGAGACCAATGACGGAACTATACCTTTCTGTTTCAGTGGGGCCAAATGAGTTTGTAAAAACAAAACAGTCCCCCTTTTTCTTAGCACCAGGCAGAATTTTTGTTCAGCCCAGCAAAACCTCTGTTTGTTCATTAGTTTGACACTTCCGGTATACACCGATCAGCCTAAACATTATGACCAGTGACAGGTGACAAGCCGGACGGAGTCAGTGTGATGCTTTGGACTGACAGGTGACAAGCCGGCGGAGGCAGTGTGATGCTTTGGACTGACAGGTGACAAGCCGGCGGAGGCAGTGCGATGCTTTGGACTGACAGGTGACAAGCCGGCGGAGGCAGTGCGATGCTTTGGACTGACAGGTGACAAGCCGGCGGAGGCAGTGTGATGCTTTGGACTGACAGGTAGCAAGCCGGCGGAGGCAGTGTGATGCTTTGAACTGACAGGTGGCAAGCCGGCGGAGGCAGTGCGATGCTTTGGACCGACAGGTGACAAGCCAGCGGAGGCAGTGTGATGCTTTGGACTGACAGGTGACAAGCCGGCGGAGGCAGTGTGATGCTTTGGGCAATGTTCTGCTGGGAAACCTTGGGTCCTGCCATTCATGTAGATGTTACTTTGACACGTACCACCTACCTAAGCATTGTTACATACCATGTACACCCTTTCATGGAAACGGTATTCCCTGATGGCATTGGCCTCTTTCAGCAGGATAATGCTCCCTGCCACAAAGCAAAAATGATTCAGGAATGGTTTGAGGAACACAACAACGAGTTCAAGGTTCACTTGGCCTCCAAATTTCCCAGATCTCAATCCAATCGAGCATCTGCGGGACGTGCTGGACAAACAAGTCTGATCCATGGAGGCCCCAGCTCACAACTTACAGGACTTAAAGGATCTGCTGCTCACGTCTTGGTGCCAGTTACCCCAGCACACCTTCAGAGGTCTAAGGGGGTCCATGCCTCGACGGGTCAGGGCTGTTTTGGTGTCAAAAGGGGAGCTACACAATATTAGGCAGGTGGGCATAATGTTATGGCTGATCAGTATATAGGTCAAGTGCCCCTTTCGGGAGGCCTAGTGGGGCATTGTTGCTGGGCACAGTGGTACCTGCTGTTAAGGGGATTCTGAACATTCTGGACATATTTTGCTGACACTTGATGTACAGAGAAGCCACAGAGACAGCGCAACACGAAAAAATGCCTTTGAGTGAAACAATGCTGTTAAAAATATTATTTTACATCATGTGTATCAGCACATAGCAAAATTAACAAAGGAATATCTCGAAGTATCCAAACCTCGACAGTGCCGCAAGCTATTTGGAATTGCCTTGCTGTTTGTTGGGGGGACCAAGGGGAGGCGTTTTAAGATGCTCTGTCTCTGTGAACCCCTCCTGGCCTGCCGAAAAATAGCTGTGTCATTTCAAACAAACGTGGCCTCTGTTAAGGTAGAGAAACAGCTACTTGTATGTCAGAAAGTGTTACTTCCAAATGGACAGTCAAGTCGATAAAATCACTTTTGGTGCAAGATGAAGATCACTGCTTGTATAGTGCACAGGCTTTTATCCCCAGTGTGATTTGATGCAGGCATTCTGCATACATCACATCTTTAATATTTGACTCAAGCCCTCCCCTAGTGATTACTCTGCATGTTTACTGCAGGTGCGGCAGCACTGATTATATAGACACTGAAGACATAAAATTTTGTTTCATTTAGTCACTTCCTGTGCTTCTCAAATTGAATACATTGTGTGGACTCTAAGTGACCTTGCGCTTGTACACAGTAGCATCTCTTAACAGTGCAACACATTGTCTGATGACATCACTAGAGAGACAGGAAATTCAATTCATTTAAATGAAATTATTCTCACTGGTGCCTGCAGCAAAAAAAAAAAAAAAAAAAGGAAAAGACTTTTACTCAGCTAGTGTGGCCAGTCCTGGGTTCTTGCAAACTGCTGTATTTTAAGCAATGCAAAATGTAAAACATGCATTACTATTTGGAAGATGCATTTTAGGCACTAAGTAGTCCCTGAAACAGCTGGTAGATTCCAGCCAGGTTATCTGCTGTATACTATACAACACTTTAATTACTAAATGTAGCATTAAAGGTAATTATTCCCATTAGATAGCCCCTTCTCTGTTAAATGTGCCCTCTAATTCTAATTGTATCAAGGGCATGTAAATTTCAGCATACAACATGTGACAACTGACATTGTGAAAGATAGGTTGGAAAGGTTCTGTTGACATATCAGCAATACTGCTCCCTAAGGGTTCTAGTTGGGTACACAGATTATCACTCAAACATGAACCCTAAAAACGTATTTTACCTATCAACTGGGCACTGACATAATTCAGCCGAAATCCATGCACCACACTGTGCTACATTCCCAAAGGGATTGTCCCAGCCCATAAGCTGAAGAGACATACAACTCTGTAATATACCCAACCTTCTCTAAGTGGTACTATGTTATTTAGTGTCTTGAGTGTTAATGGATTATTCTGCACTTTGGCCCTTTTAGAGTAATACCAAGACTTCAAAGTTCCATAACATACACAAACTAACAGGTTGTACAGGACAGTATGTGTAACATCACTGGAAGGCAAGCTTATACATCAAACAAACACACACGTTCCTTCAAAAGCAGCAAGAGTTGAGCTTATAGACCAAAAGAACAAAGGATACTGCATCATATGAGGTGTCTAAACAAAACAAAAAGCAAACTGTGCTTCTCTACCTTATAAAGTTGGACCCAAGTCTATAAAGATGATAGAAGTTTTGGTATTACGCATAAGTAAGTAAACCCGCCACATCATGGCCAACTCTCTGGTAAGCAAGTATCTATGCCACAGTTTCCTAATTCAGAGTCAGACCCTCTTTTGGACCCCACTTCCCCCTATTTCCCCTAATCGTGCCTATTTTTATGAGATCAGAAGTACTGGTAAATATCAGTAGGCCCGGCCCCCGATCTATTTTTATTATGGTCGCTAAGAGCCATTAAGGTAACTTTTTTTTAAAAAGCAGTAGATGCTACCATAGTTTTTTTGAAACATTAGAAGAGGTGTCTTAAAAAAAAATAGTCCTTTTCATTCCTCCTCTTACATTTTTTGTAAGGGTGCATTGGCTTGTGTTTTCCTTTTTTTTAAATTTTATTTTCCTTAGGCTATGTATTGAAAGTACAATTTTAATTACACGTTGAAAAACTTCAGTCTTAATTGTCCTTTTCAGGGAAGACTTAATCCCAGTTTATGAGCTGTAGAAATTCCCATGTACAATGCAATAATAGATATACATATCTTACGTCTAGTTACGATCATTATACTTGTGGCTAATGCTTTAATGAAACAAACACATTACATAGAAATACATGCAATAAAAAGCATAAGTACTGGCAATCCAACATAGAAACAAAGATTTAATACAACATTGTTGAACAATTTATTTTTCTTACATAATCTTATTAAAAATGATTCCAAGCCTAAAAAGAAATCTTAAAATTGTCTTAAAGGACAACTGTAGCAAAACATGAAGTTCTGTTTAATTGAAAGATGGCACCAAGTGTAGGCATTTTATATAGAAATAAATCCAAATAAAGTACCTTATTGAGCCATCTTTACTCCATATAGCTCCACCAGGAGGCAGACATTTTGTTTAGAATCTTGGGTCAGATCTTTGTTCATCGGAACCAAGGTGAGTGAAGATCTGATCCCAAGATTCTAAACAACAGATAAGCGGTACAGAGACTGATAGGCCGAGAACGTGTTACTGACTGATTAATAATTGTGAAAACTGTACCAGCATATTGAAAGAGATTAGAGAACAGCCAAGTGGAGTATGGGGAGTTGACCTCCTGCCCTCCTTGCCAGCCCTCCCCTGATGATGTCATACACAGGAGACACCCCAGACACATTTTTCTCACCATTTTTAAAGTGTTATGGGATCAGAAAATAACGCTTATCACAAGCAGGACTGCCTGTTACCTGTATATATTGTATTGTCGACCTGTTGAGTTTTTTCGAGACAGAGGCGGAGCTTGGCGGGACAGTGGAATCGTACATTATGCACAGCAGCTCGGATACGCGACCTCTCAAGCTCCGCCCCTCCGCATCCCCATTCGCCAGGGGGAGGTATGCAATGAATGATTAGACACTAGTTGCAATAGCTTCTGTGCTCTGCCAAATGATTCTGGCACAGATGCTGGACTACCATTACAGTTCAATTAACCTCTGGTGTCCTACATTCAAAGCATTGGCATAGGCTACAAAACAGCATAATTAACTACAGTCCCAGGTCATGTACAAAGCTGCATGCTACTTACATTTCTGCCAATCCCTATTAACACAGCAACAAGCATCAAAATAAAAAGAGAGGAATCTGCACCCTTCGAACCAAAGACGATACCCTCCAACGGCAAGTCGAAAAAAGGACATTTTTTTTACGGAAATCAGGAATTCCCCAACCTGCCAGTCTTTCCAGCTGCAGTTCACTTGTCTGTTCACTTTTCATAGGACTTAAAGGACAGCTGTAAACAAAACAAAAAAAGGATGTTTTTACTCAGAAACATAGAATGTGTCACCTGCAGATAAGAACCATTCGGCCCATCTAGTCTGCTCAATTATATAAATACTTTTATTAGTCCCCAGTTCCTTATCTTATATCTAGGATAGCCTTATACCTATCCCATGCATGCTGAAACTCCTTCCCTGTATTAACCTCTACCACTTCTACTGGAAGACTATTCCATACATCCACTACCCTCTCAGTTAAGTAACACTTTCATTAGTCCCTGGCCTTATCTTATATCTAGGATAGCCTGATACCTATCCCATGCATGCTTAAACTCCTTCACTGTATTAACCTCTACCACTTCTACTGGAAGACTATTCCATACATCCACTACCCTCTCAGTAAAGTAATACTTTCATTAGTCCCTGGCCTTATCTTATATCTAGGATAGCCTTATACCTATCCCACGCATGCTTAAACTCCTTTACTGTATTAACCTCTACCACTTCTACTGGAAGACTATTCCATGCATCCACTACCCTCTCAGTAAGGTAATACTTTCATTAGTCCCTGGCCTTATCTTATATCTAGGATAGCCTTATACCTATCCCACGCATGCTTAAACTCCTTCACTGTATTAACCTCTACCACTTCTACTGGAAGACTATTCCATACATCCACTACCCTCTCAGTTAAGTAATACTTTCATTAGTCCCTGGCCTTATCTTATATCTAGGATAGCCTTATACCTATCCCATGCATGCTTAAACTCCTTCACTGTATTAACCTCTACCACTTCCACTGGAAGACTATTCCATACATCCACTACCCTCTCAGTAAAGTAATACTTTCATTAGTCCCTGGCCTTATCTTAAATCTAGGATAGCCTTATACCTATCCCATGCATGCTTAAACCCCTTCACTGTATTAACCTCTACCACTTCTACTGGAAGACTATTCCATACATCCACTACCCTCTCAGTAAAGTAATACTTTCATTAGTCCCTGACCTTATCTTATATCTAGGATAGCCTTATACCTATCCCATGCATGCTTAAACTCCTTCACTGTATTAACCTCTACCACTTCTACTGGAAGACTATTCCATACATCCACTACCCTCTCAGTAAAGTAATACTTCCTGATATTACTGTTAAATCGTTGCCCCTCTAATTTAAGACTATGTCCTCTAGTTGTGGTAGTTTTTCTTCTTTTAAATATACTCTCTTTAAATATACTTCCTCAACCTTTCTGTAGTTCATTTAGTTTCTCCATTTGGGGGGGGGGAATAAAACTGAAACTGGTTGAGGGCCCACTTTGGCGGTGTGCCCAGGGTAGTTGGATAAAGGGGCGGTACACACAGCAAAATGCACAAGATTGGAGCAACCATGTCATCTCTGTCCGCGTAATCAATGACGCAATACAGCCTCCCCGTTTATTTACGTTAATGTTAAACACTTGCATTCTTAGCGGAATACTCTTCAAGCCTCACTCCCACCACCCTTTTAGATCTCCTACTTTCAGCTTTTATCCTGCACCTCCTCCGAGTTGTTATGAGATCTTCTTCTTCTTTTTTTTTTTTGTTTAAGTTTTGATTTTCGAGTCCGCGATTGATATCTTTGGCCTTTAACCGAATTGGTAAAATGTATCTTTCAAATCCTGGGTGTGGTGCGGTTAAAGCTTTCAGATTTGATCTCCTCCTAACATAGTTTATAAACATTGTATCAGTCGCGCTAAGTGAGCCTGGGGGGAAAAAGATGGGAAAAAAATAAAAATTGGAGAGAAAAAAAAAAAAATGAAATTGAAATATTTGAAGTAGTTTTAAAGGGAGGAGAAAATTATTAAATAGAAACTTAGTTATTTCTATTTCATCTGACCCAGGATTCTAAACAACATGTCTGCCTCCTGATAGAACTATACAAGCTACTCATTATTCTATTAAAAATGCCTACAACTGATGCAATCTTTGAATAAAATAGAACTTCATTTTTTTGCCAACTTTAAAGGGACAGTATCACCTAAACATTGTTTTTACTGTGTATGTAGAGGATAAAAAAAATTATTGAAAAATGTTCTATACATTGTATTAGCAAAATTGCAAGCAAATGCCTAAATTGGGAGGAAAAAAAGTGTTTAAAATGTGGTTTTCAATGGGAAATGTGTAATTTGCATATCAGGCCACAGGTGATGTCATAAGCAGGAGACTCGACAGACACATATTTCTCCTAATTTAGGCATTTACTTGCAGTTTTGCACAGTAAAAACAATGTTTTGGTGATACCGTCCCTTTAATAAGTTATTCAAAGGACCAACAAAAATACAGGAAACCAACGCAATTATATATAAAAAAAAAGATATGTTATGAATGACGTCTAATGCTTTACAATAGGTACATATAACTGACTAATCCCTAATAAGGCCAAGAGTAGTACATGACATTGTCCTGTATAGTCCTGGAGTTTATAAAAAGCTATCTGTATTAGACATGTGCAAAACTATAAATTTTAGTTTAGTTTTTCGTCCATTCGGACGAAAATGTTATTTATTTCGTCTAAAAACGAATTTCGTTCATTACTGCATTCGTTTCAGACAAAATTCGTTCATTATTTTCGTTTCGTTTTATTCGTTCGTTTTATAGAATACGTGTAATACGTGTAATTCTTATGAATGGGGACTCGAGTTCGATTTATAGAATACCAATAGCATTACATGTATTCCATAAACCCAAAGTCGTTCATTATGGTCGTTATCTATTTCGGTTTATGGAATGTATGTAATGCTATTGGTATTCTATAAACCGACTCTATTTCGGTTTATAGAATGCCAACAGCACGAATGGACGAATGGACGAATGATTTTCGTTTATTAACCATTCGTTCATTCGTCTTTCGTTAGTTTAGCATTTTCGTTATTCGTTTTTCGGAAAAATGTCTAATCTCTATTATATTCAGGTTACATATCAGCCAGGAAAGCTCAATACATCCTGTTTAAAGCTGTAAACCTGAGATCAGTTAGGATTTGTCCCACAGAGCTTTTCTACAAGGTGTTTTTTTTTTTTTTTTTTAATTTTTAAAGAAATATTTTTATTTGGGGGAACATCCCCTGTCAGAAAAATATGGATAGGATGATTTCACCTCCTGAAATAAGCAGGGATTTAATGAATTAAAATAGCAAGCAGTAAAAGGGAGATTTTTTTCAGAACAAATAATCCTTACATTGAAGTAGGGACCTGTAATTCGAATTTAATTGAATTTACAAGCCACATTATAACGCAATTCCTGTTTACTTCATTCTGAGAAATAACTGTTCATACATTTATGTGGTGCGTGTTCCACCTGACACATACCACGAACAGGGCAATATACAACAAGACACATTTGTGGACTCCGTGGCCTGGCAGTTTTCTCCGCGCTCAATGTGCAGCTGCTCCCAGATCAGTATACCTCTATGTCCTCTGTCCTATGGGGGCCGTTTTACCCTTTTAATTCATTCACCTCCTTTGTTTCTTCAGTGGGTTTGTCCAACTCTGTACCTTGGAGGATTTGGTACCATTTATTACAGAAGTCCAAAAATGATGTTTTAAACATGCCTGTGGGGTCTTAAAAAGTAGTAGTTACATAGTAGGTTAGGTTGAAAAAAGACTTGCCTCCATCAAGTTCGAACCTTCTCCTATCCCATGTTTACCGCTGTTGAGCCAAACGAAGGCAAATAAAATCCCCTTCAGCAATTTCGAATTGTGCTTTCAATGGGGAAAAAATATTCCTTCTTGACCCCAAATGGCAATCAGATTTCTCCTTGGATCAACCAGCAGTAAATAAATATTACTGCCTATACTAACATGCATAGCCCTCTATGCTCCGGCTCATTAAAAAAGTATCCAGGCCGATGTGAAAGGCATCTAAGGTATTTGCTAGAACCACTTCTTCAGGCAGTGAATTCCATATCTTTATTGTCCTTACTGTAAAAATTCCCTTCCGCTGTCGTAGACTCAATCTCCTTTCTTCAGTGACCTCTTGTCCTTTGTATTGTTCTGTTGGTGAACCGGTCTTTAGAAAGCCCTTTGTATGGGCCCTGGACCACTCCCTAAAGTTAAAGCCATAAACACCACAGATAGGTTTAAAATATCTATTATGTTATGCATTTCCTTGCAATTTTGCCAACACAATATATACAAAGTATTTTTTTCATTCCTTACATTCATAGTGTATCATTGTTTAGGTGCCTGTTGCCGGCTCCTATATTTTTTGCATAAAATATAGGCAGTCAAAATTCGGGCACCCCTCCACATTGCACACCCACGACATGCCCCATCACCCAAGTTGCACACCCACGACATGCCCCATCACCGAATTACATGCCCCATCACCCACATTGCAAACACATTCAATGTCCAATCACCCCATTACATGTCCCCATCACCCACATTGCATACACCCTAAATTCCCCATTGCCCCCATTACATGCCACCATCACCCTCATTACATACCCCCACTACGTCCATTAAAGTCCCCCATCACCCGATTAACTGGAAGGAGCTAAAGCTTGCTGAACGGTGGGGGAAGGAGCGAAAATGTTTGGCGCACCGGAAGTGTGCTTTAACAACCTCTGGCAAAGTGCCGCCCTCTGGCAAAGTGCCGCCCTAGGCGAGTGCCTTGTTTGCCATGTGGAAGATACACTACTGAGTATCCCAACCTGAGTATACAACCAAGCCTAGGCAGCCAGCTGGCAAGTGATCATAACTGTGAATAAACTAAATGCTTATACAACTACAGTGTACAATCAAGCAAGAAATATTATAAGGATTTTGGAGCCCAGTGATAGGAAAGATCAGTTCCAACCAAGCAACACATCACAACTCTAACCAATGTACAATAAATCAATATAATGAGAGAGAATATAAAAGAAGTAAAAAAAAAATGATAGGGAGACTAATAAATATATCTCCCCAATTAATGAGCCATGCTTCCAGTTGTACCTGTACCATAATAAATCAGCTGTCTCTCAGTGCCTGAGCAATGATTTCAAATTATGAGATTATAATAAATATATACATAATTTGCCGCAGGCCTCTGTCCTTATTAAAAAAAAAATGTTCGTGTTGCGGTTTAGGAAACGATGACACTGATTCCAATCCTTTAATTTTATTTACTTTGACAACTACCTGAGAAAGGAAGAGGGTAAAAGAAATCCACAATAAAGAGATGTTAATTATCTGACAAGCAGAAGAATAGGGGTAATCGATGTGCGGCGGTACCGAGACATCCGCTCAATGGTTTTCCCCAAGTGGTGAAGCACAGGAACCCCTACAAGGGGCCCGTGAGTAATTGGAGTGCTTAATCCGACAGGTTGTCAAATTAATTGTTATAGGAGCGGACAATGGTTCGAACATACCATGCGCGGCTTCCCCCCCCCTACCCTCCCTACCCTTACTTGTAACCACGCCCTAAAGCAATAGATTAAATAGGCACATGTTCCCTTGATACCTAGGTTAGACAATAAGATATGGGGAAATAGCTAACTTTTTAAAAATTCAATGGATTCGAAAATAACGTAAAATGGGTGATTCATTGTGACCTGAGCTCTATCACTGCTAGTACTAACAAGTGATAGTCTGTTTGATTTAATCGTTTTATTTTTATGGGGGAATGTAGCCTCTGGCTAGATACCCTGTCTATGAATACTTTTTGGAAGTATTAGTAACTGTTTTATAACGCTACTCAATAGAGGAGAATGACGTTTCAACGTGTTCTACAAGTCTGGACCAGAATGAGTATCGAACAAGGGCCAAATGGTCCGCCGGTTGGTGGTCAACTTTCTAATGCTGGTAGGGTAATAAAAAGACAGAGCTGGCAATCGTGCTTAGCCTAATATTTTTTAGTGGTGGTCTTAAGAGTCTAAGGGGAGTCGAGAGGGGCCTTAGAGACAGCAAAAATGCCAGGAGACAGGCAGACGACATCTATAAGTGAAAGGGTCAAATGGTCAGTTTGAAAGAGGTCTTGAAAAGGGCTTTTTTTTTTAAATTATTTTGCATATTGTAGATTTCAGATATGTCTTTTTTTGTTATGTGAGTTTATTTTATAAAATATTTTACTAAACAAGTGTGACTGGGAGCCGCCATTTTGTGAAATCTAGTGTTTTTGGGTGCCAGCCCCCCAGTGACTTTACAGCACTAGTATCTCACTTTGGGGCTGAGGACACATAATGCAGTCTATAAGTCAGAATTCTGACCATAGACTTGCATTGAATGGGAGGGTAATGTAACTATTACATCACAAGGGGGCAGAGTTATGATCCGACTTGATCAGGTCAATCTCCTCTTTTTGTGTTGTACGCAGCCACCTAGTCCTGCTCACTATGATACAAAAGAGCCAGTAAGAGAGCAGGGGAGTATCTTATGACATCATCATGCAGGCTTTGGCAACAGTTGAGACTCGCTGGAATATTTTACAGAATGTTGCATCATGGGTAACATTCTCGAGATGGATGTTGGAGATAAACACCTAATTTTATTTTTACTTTTACATGCAATTAATTCAAACATATAAGAAAAATAGTGGCAAATGTCTTAAACATGTGTTTGTTTTAAATGCACAGGTTATCATCTTATGTAAATGGTAGTGTCCCTTTAAGGTAGGAGGACATGATTGGAATAAAAGTAGGCTCAACTCAACAGCGCCCAGTATCCCACCCTGCTAATTTCCCTGCCAGCAACACAGCCACGAACGTCACAATCACGCCATCGCAAGCCACGCCCCACAAAATTGCGAGCACCGTTTTGTACGATTACTGATTTCCCAGCACAATTGCCCTGTAATCCTTGCTAATCCAAAATGTCTTTAATCCCTCACTCAAATCTTGAGTTAGAATTAGCATTAAAAAAGTGGTCCACATTATTTTCGGATTCCCATTCCATAACCACCTGTATTGGGGTTAAAAGGAAACTCGCACAAGATTTTAAACAGATGGTACCACGACCCTGTTAGGCTCTCGAAATTTTGGAGAATTATATGGGTAACAAAGATAACCCTACCCCTCTTCCCTCATTTTCCCCCCCTTGTTTTGTCCTCTCTCCTTTCCTCTTGCCCTGACCCCACCGCTGATTGCCCCCCACCCCCCTACTCCACCTTAACCTCCAGGGTTTAATAATTTAAACATGTAGTGAGGATTTGGTTACTTTTTATACGTGTACGCTAGAGAGATGGAATATTGGATTGGAGGATTCATAGAATGTTTTGAGATTGTCGGGGGGGGGGGGGGGGGGGGAATATTTGAGACCAGAAAAACATAGCCCCCTTAAGCCCCCTAAAACCTCAATTCTATGTTATATTACCTGACGTAAAAAAAAAAGCTACGTTAACTGCCATATTGTACTTTGGGTATTCCACATGCATATTTTTCTGTCTTATCCTGCGTGTTAAAAGATAAAGTGATTTGTGTAAAATGAACCTTTGTGCAGAGAACTTTAACAAACGAAATAATACTTGCGGTACCACACACACTGCAGCCTTCTGAAGCACTCCGAAATGCTCAAATACAATAGCAAGAACAAAAAGCAGACTGCCGCAAAAGAGTGGGTACCTTAAATAAAACCCATAACACACTAGTGCAATAATGCTACACCTAAATAAAAGTGTAATTGAAGATTGTAAATAGATGCACTCACAAACATACGTGAGTGACAGTCACATCAGATGAGGCGTGGATATCCGTTAGGAAATACCTTTAATAATATTCTGAAATAGAAATATATACATGTGCAGGACCAATATGCATACACAAGTATTGGCCCCCAATACAGGAAAAACTCACAAAACAGTGGACGAACATTTCACATAAAAGCTCCAGGAGACAGTCACATCAATGGAGCTGAAATCCAGGGAAGTAGGAGAAAGTAAGAGAAAGTGCAGCGCTGGAACACGATCTGCTGACACCTCTACGCGTTTCACCGTACTAAACACGGCTTCATCAGGAGGATGTACCGTGAAACGCGTAGAGGTGTCAGCAGATCGTGTTCCAGCGCTGCACTTTCTCCTACTAACTTGCCATTCAATCCGGTGGATTCTTTCAGTTTATACCCAGGAAGTAATTCAAAAGCTTGCAATTTATTTATTTATTAACCTTTTTATGTGAATAGTAATGCAAAAAAGGAGCCCGGCCAACATAATTCCGCGAGAGGCACATTGTTCGTAGCCCCTTGCTATAGTTTTTAACTATTGTCGATACTTTGTTTCCTAATGTTTTAGATCTTGCGGTATCGCGAGGCTGATCTGTAAGCCATGATCTCCCATGGCTCTTAAAGGACAACAAAAACATTTTTTTTAACCCTTGCTTCTTTGAAGAATCAGCGGAGGTGGAGAGCACTGATCCCAGGGTTTAGAACACTTCCGCGCCGCATCTTCATCGCTGACAGTTCAGTTAGAACGCTGACCTGTCAGCAATGAAGAATAACGCGGCCGTTACATCGCGGCCGCGTCTATGTAAGAGCTGACGGTTCAGCGCTGAACTGTCAGCTCTTACAAATGTACAAGTAAAAAGAAAATAACCCCCCTAATAAATGATTCCCAAACCCCAATAGTAACACTAAACACTAAACCCCAATACTAACACTAAAATTAACCTTAATATAAAAATTAAACCATAATACTAACCCTAATACTAACCCCCGACCCCTAATACTAACCCCCGAGCCCTAATACTAAAATGAACCCCCTAAACCCTAATACTAACCTTTATACTAACCCCCGATCCCTAATACTAAAATGAACCCCCTAAACCCTAATACTAACCCTAATACTAACCCCCGAGCCCTAATACTAAAATTAACCCCCTAAACCCTAATTCTAACCAAACTAAAATAGCTAAAATACTTACCTTTAGCGATGAAATGTCCCGCGATGAAATCTCCAGCGACGATCTGTCTTGCTGTGTAGAGTCGGCGGTGAAGCGGCCGCGATGAAGAGTCCCAATCCCCTGATCCCATGCAAAAAACGAGGATCTCTCTCTGCACTAATAGAGCAAGGTGGTCGCCGACCGGATGGCTGCCTGCTTCCTATGTAAGGATGGCAGCTGCCGGTCAGAGGATAAACTGGCGTGTACTATCAAAAGTACTATCAAAAGTATCCGCCAGTTCATCCTCATACTGGGGACAACTAACTTTTTATTTGAGCTTCTATATGAGAAGCACAAGTGAAAAATAAAGTTTAGCTCCCCTTTAATTCATGGGATGGCTCAGTTTGAATCCAGGTTATGATGTCCGAGTCATGGTGTAAGTTGCACCTCTGAATGCACATCCAGCAAGTCTGAGACATAAGAAAGGATAGGTTTGCACATCGCTCGCACAGTGGCTCGGCTACTACGCGTTTCACAAAACTTGTGTTCTTTAAGGTTTTTGTTTTTTGTTTTACTTGGTTAAAAGACATCTCATGGCAATCTTAAAGTAGCGTTGTTTTTTTAAAATAAGTTGGGATGTTGGTTCACCGAACGCGGGTTCTGTCACCATGGCAACGCTTACAGGAAGTACCAAGGATGTCTGTGGCCAGCGCACTGTGTCAAGCGAACGCTTACCACTAGAGGGCGGCAGATTGGCGTTGCAGGAGCGTCGGAATTTTATTTCCAACTCAGCTACTTGGGCCTTAGGTTTCAAATGCCCTTCTCAATTCCTTGCAAAATGGGAATTTTGGATAGTTCTATTTCAGCAGTGCATGGGAGTTTAGTCACATATGCATTGACTGGATATAATCTATACGCAGAGTTAGGAAAACTGCAAGCGAATGCCTAAATTAGGAGAACAATATCTCATTGGAAAATAGTTAATTTGCATACCGTGCCACAGGTGATGTCATAAGCAGGAGACTCCACCGACGAATTTAAAACCCATTTTTCTCCTAATTTAGGCATTTGCTTGCGATTCTGCTAACCCAATGTATAGATCATTTTCAATACTTTTTTTTATTCTCTACATTCACAGTAAAAAAAAAAAAAAAATTGGTAAGGTGATACCGTCCCTTTAAATAGAGATATAATAATATTTCCCAGTTCTGCCATGAAGAATACGCTTGGTGGAACAAACAAGATTCAAACTGAAAGCCAGGGATCTTCCTCTGTCACTGATGGAGAAGGGCAGCTTCCTTCAAAGCCAATAGTTAATGGATACTTACATATTGTTTCCTCGGCAGTCCCAGAATTCCGTCCCAAGGGGTATAATGTGAAATGTGAAATTACCTTTTAAAAAAAAATAGCTTCCCCTGGAAAAAAAATGTATTCATGTATATCTACCGTTTTGATGGCAGCTAGATTTTCACAACTTAATATTATTATTTTTTTTTTTTTGCCGGTTTTCCTATAAAATATAATTTTTTCTTGCTTTGGCAGAGACTTTCTGCTTTTGTTTCTATAATGTTTATGTCAAGAATCTTTCCCTTCTCCTTACATATCCATCAAGTGTATGAGCCTCCCATGATCCCACTGTGGTCCAGATATTAATAGAAAATAAACTTTTTTTTTTACCCAAATAAGGCTCCTCGACTTCAGAAAAGAATGGGTCTCGTACCGGATCCAATTACTGGGATAATAGCGACGAAAATGTACCTATATGGACAATTCTCCTATCGCTCTATTTACAGGCTCTGTCATCAAGACTCTCCAATTATCCGCAAGGTGTGTTACTCGAATGAATGAATGTATCACCAGGCTGAATTACGGTTCTTGTTCACAGATGACGGCGAGGTCGAATTTTCTCCAGTTTGGTGGTCGTTAAAGAGATAGTCATCGCCACCTATAAAAATTATCGGCCATACTTTTGGGTCTATCGACGTAACATTAGCTTTAAGCCAATTTTTTTACCGCCCTGCCGGTCAAAATACTTTATGGCTGACAATCAAACCGTGGCTCTCCTTTCAAAGAAAGTATTTCTCTGACCTACAATTACCATAAGTCTCCCCCATTCTTAGAGGCTGTTGGAGGATTATGGGTTTTGTACTTCAGCAGCTGGAGGGCCACATGTGGACACCTATCTATTATTTTCTTCCTTCCATATAGCTCTACCAGGAGGCAGCCATTTTGTTTAGAATCTTGGGTCAGATCTTTGTTCATCGGAACCAAGGTGAGTGAAGATCTGACCCAAGATTCTAAACAACACGTCTGCCCACTGAGAGAACTATATGGAGTAAAGATTATAACCATGTCTGCCCCCTGAGAGAACTATATGGAGTAAAGATTCTAACCAACATGTCTGCCCCCTGAGAGAACTATATGGAGTAAAGATTCTAACCAACATGTCTGCCCCCTGAGAGAGCTATATGGAGTAAAGATTCTAACCAACATGTCCGCCCCCTGAGAGAACGATATGGAGTAAAGATTCTAACCAACATGTCTGCCCCCTGAGAGAGCTATATGGAGTAAAGATTCTAACCAACATGTCTGCCCCCTGAGAGAACTATATGGAGTAAAGATTCTAACCAACATGTCTGCCTCCTGAGAGAGCTATATGGAGTAAAGATTCTAACCAACATGTCTGCCCCCTGAGAGAACTATATGGAGTAAAGATTCTAACCAACATGTCTGCCCCCTGAGAGAGCTATATGGAGTAAAGATGGCTTAATAAGGTACTTAATTTGTATTCTTTCATTAAAGAATTCTTTATAAATCATCTACAATCGTTCAATTAAACATAAGTACTTTTTTGTTGTTGCTACAGTTGTCCTTTAAGGAGAAAGAAAATGATTCCCTCTTGAAGAGGGCAACCAATCACGACATA
Source organism: Pelodytes ibericus (assembly GCA_036172795.1). NCBI lineage: Eukaryota > Metazoa > Chordata > Amphibia > Anura > Pelodytidae > Pelodytes > Pelodytes ibericus. The sequence goes on from CM069866.1 coordinate 67,042,877, forward strand.
GTGAGCAATATTTTGGATGCCTGCTTAGAAAAAGAGCTGCCTCTCTTTCTTAAAAAAAAATTAAATAAAATCCTGGTCATGTTGTTACCTCCAAAGACTTAATATTTTCCTCAAGACACTAGATTTCTACCGGCCCTGCAAGTAAAATATCAGCTCGAGGAATCCCTACTGTAGAAAATCTACCCAAGCACCTACAGGGCCTATTCCTCGTACGGTCCCCCTAGCGGGCTTGGTAGGTTTTCTAAAGTAGGGATTGCCCCAAGCTGATAATTCATTTGCAGGCCGGCAGAACTTTTGTCCTGAGGCCAATGTAAAATCTTGCACAGAGCAGTCGCGCTGTGTATTTCTGGAGTTTGTGTGCTCCGAAGAGACGGCGCACAAACCCTCGGAAATACATCCGCGAGACAGACAGCAGCTGCAAATTCGGCAACAGAGTCACTCACTCACTTGCCAATTCGACCAGCACGAAAAGTATATGAAAATTCGCATACTTTTAGGAGTTTTGTCAGCCCCTCGGATGTATCTTGTGTATTTTTAGGAGCCAGGGGTATGGTCCTTTGTATAGAGTTTTTTTGGAAAACAAGTAGACATTTGGGAGGCAGCAGTAGCGATTTAAGGAGCCATAGGAATAGTCAAGCACTTGTTCAAACATACACTATTGTAAGTTTAATGATGTAGATTTTGGTGATCCATTTATACACCGAAAATTCTGAGCTCCCTGGAAGAGGGACAACCGAGGAAAGAAGATGGACAAAGGGATTTGTGTCCAAAGTAGGGACTGGGCCTCCTAAATAAGGACACATGAGAGGTATGGAAATGTACATTAAAACATAACCAGCGATCTCACTTTGGTCTGTTAAGAAGAAGGAAGTTGTGTAACGAGAAGGAATGATACATGTATACATACAGAGATTGCACCTATGTGTCAGCCTCCCAACACATTGTTTTTCTGCCAAAGCAAAAACGTTCCGTCCGATGGAGTGTAAAGACATTTTTTAAGATAAGGTTCAATCCATCTTGTCTTAGAAATGCGTCAGCGTGTAAACTCCTTTTCGGCCTAATGCCTGCGTGTAAAATTCTTAGAGAGACATTAAAACTTCAATTTAAATTATATTTACATAAAACAGCACATTTCAAGAGTTGGAGATCCCCCCAAAATATTCTTATTTTTTGCTTTTATTGTTCCAGCAAATCTCCATTTTAAAGGAGGGATGGGGGCTTCCATTGATGAGTGCTATTTCTGGTCAGTGACCACAGTTTGTATTATATTCTGATTGGTTCAGAACACCAGGAAGCCAGGAACTGTCACATAAGGGTAGAACACTCTATTTTTCACACTGCTTTTTTCTATTTGTCCAGTTTTTATAAATCTTTTTTTTCTTACATATTGATTTGTTTGTTTTGGAAGTTGAATTAAAATTGGCAAAAATTAGACGTGCATCTACAGACGTGTTAAATGAAACTGCTGAACCGTTGGAAAAGAATAAGTCCCATTTTTATGTCCTGAATCCATTTTGTGAATATTTCCCATGATGCAACATCGTCCACATTCTTCCAGCCAGTCTCATTTTACAACTGTGGCCAAAGCCTGCATGATGATAAGATACACCCCTACTCTTTTATTGGCTCCGGTGTATCATAGTGGGCAGGACTAGGTGGCTGTGTACAACTTTTTTTTACCTGCCTTCCAACACAAAGAGAGGAGATTGACCTGATCAAACAGGATCATAACTCCGCCCCCTTGTGATGTAATAGTTACATTACCCTCCCATTTAATGCAAGTCTATGGTCAGAATTCTGACTTATAGACTGCATTCTGTGTCCCCAGCCCCAAAGTGAGATACTAGTGCTGTAAAGTCACTAGGGAGTGGCACCCAAACCCCCAAATTTTCACAAAATGGCGGCGCCCAGTCACACTTGTTTCGTTACATATTTTATTAAATACAGTTACATAACAAAAACAAAAGACATATCTGAGATCAACAATACAAAAATTAAAAAAATAAACCTTTTTAATTTTTTGGTGGGAGTGTCCCTTTAAATGAAAGATGGCCTCCCTCACCCCCAATATGTCAATGTTTCAAACACTAGGGGGACCCATTTGCTCTTAGTTAAACAGACCGTATCACCTAAACATTGTTTTTACTGTGCATTTAGAGAATACAAAATTATTGTTAATGATAAAGACATTATGTTGGTAAAATACCAGCCAGGTGGCAACCCTACAAAAGACACACTTTTTCTCTTAAAGAAGAAAAAATTGTGTTGCAAAAATCAGATCATGGCAGGTAACGCTGCACAAGTCTTCATATATCCAGTATTTATATTTGACTGCATTTAGCTGTGGCATGCACACTTGCACACGTTCACCATTAGATGGCAGCACAGCAACTCTACTGCTCATATCCTGACCTGGGGCAATTACAATCAGAATATACAGAATTTTGTACATTTTGGGAGAGTTTGGGGTACAACAAAGTAAATTTGTAGAAGTGTTTTTTTTTTGCAAACAGCTGCAGACCTCAAAAGAATCACACCCTTCTAACAGGCAATCCAAAAGATAAGTAACAAAGAAGGCTGCAACTCCCAGAATCCTCAGCCTGTGCTCCCTTAGTAATAGAGAATGCTTCAGATGAATAATGGAGGGAGGGGGTTAGATCTCCTGCAATATACAAATAATTGTTTTTGTTGTAGTGGTTTTTTTTTTTTGGTTTTTTTTTTTATGTAAAGAAAAAAAAAAAATCCACAAATAGAGATGCAACTAATCCTAACACTGGTGTCCAGCAGGGAAAGTGTCAACTGTATCCCATTAGTGCATCAATAATAATACTACCACTAATAATAATAAGTGAATTCCAGTTTCATCCACTGCCAGGAAAATCCACTTCAATTGGCATTAGGAAACACTTCTTGTACATGGCTCAAAAAAAAAAAAAAAAATTAAAAAAACTCCAGAGGGTGTGTTTAGGAGAACTAAGCATGCCTCAAGATCCACCCAGGTATTTTGCCCACTGGCCTGGGTGTCATTACCCTTGTGAAATTAAGCTGAGAAAGGGGGCGTGGCTCCAGAGACACGTCATCAGATTTTTTTTTTTTTATTATTATTATTACTATAATTATTTGATTTTTTTTTTTTTTGTTTTTTTTTACTGGGACTGTGTTTGGAGTATGCTTTGCACCTCTCATGTTGGGGTTGGGCTAGCCAGCAGGAGTATGTTTTTGCCATTTAAAGGGCTAGAGTGATTGGAAGTACAGGAGCAAGCCAGGGTTAGGGTGGGGTGATTGAGCTTGGACTCCTACCTGGCTTGGTGGACCCTGCTTTTTATTTACACACACACACACACCAGCCAGTGTGAAGAGCCTGCCTGTGATCTGCTTCCCACCAGTGTGCAAGAATGCATTTTCAGTCCTTGCTCTGGAGACAGCTTCTCTCTGCTAGTTTTGGAAGGAAGGTGTCCTGAAAAAGGGGGGTGCACAGGATTCCCAGCACTGGTGCAGATGTGGGTGGTGGACCCTTTAAATACTATTTACCCTGCAAGTTGCAACTTATTTTTTTTTGGGGGGGGGGGAGAGAAAAACATTAATTTGCCACCGTTTTCCCTGATCACATGTGTGCCTGGGAGTGCTTAGGAGTTGCTTCTAAAAGGAGGTAAGTTTTAAAGTTTATTAAGTCTGCTGTGAGTAATGTGTTTATCAGCTGAATTCATGTTTATTCTTCATATATTAGCACCTGGTGGATTTATGGCTATGAATCATGTCAGGGGGGGGAGGAACACATTTGGGAAAAGTTTGTAGAGGTGCAGAAGGCTCTGGACAAGAATGGGCAACATTTAAAAACCTCCAGCTGGTGTGGACTACAACTCCCATCATGCAGGGAGTCTCTTGCTGCTCAGCTGGTGGTGCAACTCCTATCATGCCTGGAACACAACAGGAGCCACAGGCGACCTCCTGCACTGTAGTGGACAGCAACTCCTATCACAAATGCAGCATCATGGGAGTTGTATTACATTAGGGGATCTATACAGGTTTCCTATCTTGTCCTCATAAGTCGGTTTGCTGGAGTCAATGAAATGTAAGGTGAAGTAGTTTAACACTTTTTTTCGTTTCAATTGCAAGCTCTTTGGGTTAGGAGCGGTATGCATTATGCAGTTAGTTTCATCTGTGCTAAGCAATACATGGATACCAATGCAATTTTTTTTTTTTTACTAGTTTTAATATTGAGATTTGATCCAAAAAGCCAAAAGTTTATAGAATATCTGATTTTATTTCTAAATATATGTTTTTTTTTTTATATAGGTATCTGCATTTAATTAATATTTAATTACAATTTTACATATTATACGTATGTGTGTGTGTGTGTGTGTATACACGTGTGTAGGTGTATATAAATTGTATGTGTTATATATCACCATCACCCCCCCCCCCCATGTGACAATCAGAATGTCCATATTAGAACAAACTATTCCGAGTGTAATACACAGGGCTGCTGGAATTGAAATGTTTAAACAATTTGTTCTATTTTAATGTTGACAAGGAATAGGCAGCGGTACATGAAAGGCCGGCACGTGGGGACATTAAAGAGATTGATTTGTTGTCTGCAGTCTCGCGTCTTGTAAAAGCGAGAAAATGGAATGTTCTGACAAAACCGAATTTCGGAATTCCGTCTAATCCCTTCCCATTGCCCATACGGCGAGATCGGACTGTTATGTTAACAGTATCGTGAGAAGAGGTTATATGAGGAGAGGGTAGAGAGTAATTGGGAGTGCGAGGTAGCCTTAAAAAAAGAAAAAAGAAAAAAAAAGTTCCCATTGTGAAGGATATAAATCCAGAGGAAGAAGCATGCTCCAAATATTGGCACCGCGACCCGCCATATAACACGTCTCTACGTTTGATTATGTCACAGGCATACGACGGCGGTGCTCAATCACTGAGAGCTTGCCCAAGGTGATAGTCTGATTGGCAGTAAAAACCAAAGGTTAGCAAACAGGAGTCTGGGTAATTGCTAAGTGATCGATTGTTCGGTCACTTTTTTTTTTTTTAAGGTTTTGTAACTCTCTTTACTCCTCCTTGGTTCTGGAAGGCATTGGGGTAAATGGGACAAAACGTGAATTTTGGGATTGAGCCCCCCCCCCCGTCGGATGTGTAATCCGACTCTGATGGAGGCCGTTATTGTCCCTTTTTTTTTTTTCGATTAGCCGCTTCATTGTTTATGTTATGCGAGAATTTCCAAATTGGAATGTCTACGTACTCTACAGCCGTCAGTAGCTTCATTCATAAAAATCCTGCTCTCTGTCCTCTGTATCTTTACATCTTGGGCTTTTATTCCCATTCCCCCCCGCCAAGAGCTGGTTTAATGCGTCGGGGGGGGGGGGGGGGGGGGGAATCAACAATTTTAGGTAAATGTTTTGTACATTTAACCCTTTTTGAGTGTGTACGCAACAAATACAATTTAAAAAAAAAAAAAAAAAAAGATTTAGTTGTTTTATTTCTTTTATAAATTTCTTTATTGGCGTCTCTCTTTTGTGCAAGATTGATAGCTATGGTGGCCCATTCCAGTAATATCGGTCTTTCCTTTATTCCTTTTACGAGGCCCGCAATTTTTAATTTGTGTGCTCAGTTGAGCAAGGGATATACCCATGAAACACTTGCAGTGCACGTATAACATACCTGAGAATGTTTTTCCAAAATATTGAATTAGACTTGCAATCGTCTATGATATCTTGTAGTTACACAATTCTAGATTGAAACATATGTGTTTCATAATAATGGAGCTTAATCATTTAAAATCTTGTTACAAACATTATTATTATTATTAATCTCCCTTGAAAACATTGTTTTATATATATCATGCTAGGTGAGGTGTCTAATAAAAATAATAATAATAATAATAAAGCTTATAATGATATTAGAATCTTAAACAGTTAAAAACTTGTAATATCCCCCCCAGATCTACTGAATGAAAAACATAAATATAAATGTGTGTGTATATATGTGTGTATATATATATATATATATATATATATATATATATATATTGTAAATCAGGCCTTGTTAAAAATGTTATTGCTGGCTCCTAACTTTTTTTTTCTTAATGAACTAATTCCCTGGTTCCTTTTAAAAAAACAAAACTTAGCTGGCTCCTGTTTTGGTTTGTCTGGCTCCTAAACTCCATAAATAGAAACATAGAATGTGTCGGCAGATAAGAACCATTCGGTCCATCTAGTCTGCCCAATTTTTTTTTTTTTTGAGTACTTTTATTAGTCCCCCGTTCCCGGTCTTATAGCTAGGATAACCTTGTGTCTATCCCACGCATGCTTAAACTGCTTCACTGTATTAACCTCTACCACTACTACTGGAAGACTATTCCATGCATCCACTACCCTCTCAGTAAGGTAATACTTTCATTAGTCCCTGACCTTATCTTATATCTAGGATAGCCTTATACCTATCCCATGCATGCTTAAACTGCTTCACTGTATTAACCTCTACCACTTCTACTGGAAGACTATTCCATGCATCCACTACCCTCTCAGTAAGGTAATACTTTCATTAGTCCCTGGCCTTATCTTATATCTAGGATAGCCTTGTGTCTATCCCATGCATGCTTAAAATACTTGACTGTGTTTACCTCTACCACTTCTACCGGAAGGCTATTCCATACATCCACTACCCTCTCAGTAAAGTAATACTTTCATTAGTCCCTGGCCTTATCTTATATCTAGGATAACCTTATACCTATCCCACGCATGCTTAAACTCCTTCACTGTATTAACCTCTACCACTTCTACTGGAAGACTATTCCATGCATCCACTACCCTCTCAGTAAAATAATACTTCCTGATATTACTTTTAAATCGTTGCCCCTCTAATTTAAGACTGTTCCCCTCTAGTTGTGGTAGTTTTTCTTCTTTTAAATATACTCCCTTCCTTTACTGTGTTGATTCCCTTTATGTATTTAAATAAAAAAATAATAAATAGCTGTCAAGCCCTGCATTAGACGAAATGAATCCAGATCAATAATGGGTTGGGTTATGTCCATGGCTAATTTGATCAGTCCTAGCGTGCTGGTTCATACTGCTGTGTATATGGGCCACAATGTATATTGTTTAGTTTTTTTTCCGCTACTTTCTTTAACATGTGCCAGACCACAAGTGCTAAACCAGACCCCGTGGACTCGAATCTGTAAACCTGAATTACAGATGGCGTTTACACCTTGGCTTTAATCAGACTTCACAGGGATAATACTTTAGGGAAAGCCTGGATTTACTGTGAATTTTTTTTTTCCCCCAGCAAATGAAACATGTAAGCTTATAAAAATAACATTACCTCGTCCTAATCCCTCTTTAAGCCTTACATCATAGGGATTTTTTTTTTTAAACCTTATTTGATGCAGATTTTAGTTTTTTGGCTTGCTCACTGCCTGTAGAATCTGTTTAACCCTCAGGATTGGCAGGTTTGGTGCCCTAACTTGGAGTTTCATCTTTACAAGCTCAATAAAATGCATGCCACCAAGTTGGGTAATAGTAAGATAACCAGGACATACTTGGAAACGAGTGAATATCTCAGTGTAAGTTTCACTTTTTTTACATTAAGAGCCTCATGTACCAAAAAGTGCAGTGGGGGAAAAAAGTAGGTAAAACATGAGTATGGAGCAATTAGCGACTATTTGTAACATTCTGCGTTTTTTTCTCCTGATTCGCGCCTCTTACGTTTATTTTTATTTAGCGTGCATTTTTCCGGTTGCGCTAATACATTGCGATTATATTTGCGCCACGCTAGAGAGCTTTGCGAATATTTTGTGAAAAATAATTCTTATTTTGCATGTGAAAATGACACCAGATTTTAGCGAGCGCTATCAAAAGAGGTAGGAAAAATATTCGCAAACTTGCCCGTTTTTATTCGCAATTTGCCCGTATGTACTATTGGAGCGTTACATGTTTAGTACATTGCAAAAGGAGCAATTTTTTTGATATAGAGTGTGATTGTTCCTGTAAATGCTATTATTTTTCTGTCTGCCATTGATGACCTCGCCTTGCATAACATGCAAATGAACTAATTGTAATTATGGAGTTCACTGATGTCGTCTATGATCTGCACGGTGTACTGTTCTAACGTTGTCCGTCCAGACATGCCTGAGCCCTTGTGTAACACATTGCTAAGCTCTGCATGGGATATCTCTCATGCATGAGTCAAAATGACTCTCAGTGATGTCATAGATAAACTCCCAGGGGCTTAAATAAAGTACAGTATTCTGTCTGATAGAGAATGTTTCAATGAATGCCCAGCTCTTTAATAAAGCCTGGGATACATATCAGCGTAATCAGGATAAATAGAAGGACAACGAAGACGTAAAATCATTATTATTATTATTATTATTTTTTACTCCTCTGCTAGATGTTCTTATTCATTACAGGAAAGTGGAACATGGGAATCTTCCCAGCCCTTACTGCAGCTATACGTGAGCCCGGGGATGTTTTAAGCTACAATTTCCATGACCGATGCTCACCCAGGAAAGGAGACGCGTTGTGCTCTTCAGGTTAATGCTTTACTTCACCGTGGCCTCTGTACTTTAAACTCGTGGTATCGAAGCTTAGAAGTCATGGTGTTGCCGGTGGATTTGGCAGATGTAGCTGGACAACGTGTGGTCAAGTTGGCTTCAGTTGGAAGTCCTTAGAAAGCTTGGTAATGTTGTAGGATTTGACCGAGTTCCTATGAATCCTGCAGTTGACTTTAGTTTTTTTTCCCCCTAAATATTAATGGATCCTGTCCTGTTCAGGTGCCAATTCCAGAAGAGTTACTGCCAGGTTCACTCTACACTCTTAGTCTATCCGATGACCTCCACCACCACTTCGGGTAAGGTCCTGCCTTTTGTTTACCAGGGATTCTCTGACGACGGAGATCCTGCCACGTTGGTTTGCTTGTGGCACCGGTAGATATGAAAAGATATCCCGTTGACGTCTATGTCCACTAGTGAGGCGGAGACAAGACTTTGTCTTCCACCAGGGGCAGACATTTCTCGTTACCCGTTGGGAAAGAAAAAAAAACCCAAGGAGAGATTTGAGAAGCAGGTCACAGCCGGCATCTATTGATACTTCTGCAGTTTCACTATTGAGTATATCCTATAAGCGCCTGTCCACTGCAGTGTGTCCTTAAAAAGTGATCGTGAACCATAGGTGAGCTACCCATATATGTATGCAGTGAAATGAGATCCAGGAATTGGCTCTCAGTTGGCCTTTATGATGGTCAAGAGGTGCCATAACACTCAGGGTTTGATTGACAAAGCCCCTCTCCTCCTCCCTCTGTCTTACTGGTCATCACATTACACCAAATTATTGGTGGCCACCATACTTCTTTAGATTTTTTTTTCCGCAACTCCTAAAAACCTAAGATGCCGTTGGCCAGTTCTTTCGGCACCTTATTCTGTCATTTATATTGTGTTAATGGCTATTTTAACTTTCTACCCCCCTGATTTTTATAGTTCACTATCACAATTTTAACATTTTGTGTAGATCTGTCCTCCATAAATATTTGGATGACATTACCACCTCCAGATTGGCCTTGCCATTTAACCTGTAAACTGTGCTTCTCTAACCCTTGGCAAATGTATGCCAATAGCTGCTAGCCTTCAACATGCAATAAAACTGTCCATGGTTTTTGTTACCATTTTGACTCGAATGATGTTGGATAACATTTCATCCATACCTCATGCGCCACAATCTTATTTTTGCTGCGAAACCTTCTTCACATGGTCATTTCCCACTAAAAGACCGCTGAAGGCCAAACATTTTATTCCGATTATGTTTAAATGAAAGATTGCATGGAACGTAGATGTTTTAAAATAGAAATGTTTTAATAAATAAACCAAAAAAAGTACAATTTTTTTTAAAAAATTGAGTTCTCTTTTGCTCCATATAGATCAGGGGGTAGCCATGTTGTTTGGAATCTTGGGTGAGCCCAACCTTCGTTCAACGTGAGATTCTAAACAACATGTCCGCCTCTGGATAGAGTTATACGGAGAAAAAAAGAGGGCTCAGTAAGATAGTTGATCAGTATTAAAGCATTTCTAATTAAAACTCCAACACCAGTCTTTTAATTAAACATAAGTAACTTCTTTTGGCCCACGGTTGTCCTTTTAATTTGGCATTCCAAGCCATGCCTTGGAGCTAGCAAGTTCAACTGGGGCATCCATCACCCTTCCGTGATTGGCTACACCGTCACACAAGAACTTGTTGATCTTCAAAGGGTGTAAATCTAGCTTTAGTAAAATACAAAATAACACCAATCTAGGTGGTGACCAAATAAAAAGACATGTAGTCTATATGTAGCGGTAACTTTATATGCTCTTTATCTATAGATTAGATTACTGAAAGGTTTGTAAGGAGGTGCTATGTTATCTGATCTGTTCTACAATCCTTCTTCTTCTTTTTTTTTTTTTGTCGGCTTTTCTCAGATTTTTGCACCAAAAAAAAAGTCTTACAATCCCTAAACATCAAAGGGCGTAACGTGTGCAGAGTTCATTCTCTATTCTACCTCGCAACATAGTGAAGCATTTTCCTGCTGTCTTCATTTCTCTCGTTCCTTTCTCGTTTTGAATAGGGGCAGGAAAATCGATCTCTTTCTCCTGTTTGAGTTATTCAGTTTTGATGTGAAAGCTAAGACTCCCTCTATTTTACTCTTTTGGTGATAGCAAAGAATGGGAGAGGTAAGAGAGAGAGAGAGAGAGAGAGAATGAGGAGCCAAGAGGGAGAAGGAAAAAAAAAAAAAGTATTTTTATTCTAAACTCCAGTTTAGATGTTGATGCAGCCGCCTTTAGGTACAGGAGTCTGGCGTTTTCTCTAAATGCGGTCCATCGTGGTCCGTCGCTGTCGTTTTAGTCTATTATTTGAAGAGACACTGACTTTTGTCATGGCAGATCCTGGCGTATTTTGATACAATCGCAAAACCCACTAGAATTTTTTATTTTTTATTTTTTTAAATTCTGGAAACACTAGAATTTTGGGAGAACAACTCATCTACATTAGGTGGGATGCATCCAGTAGGGGGCCTCAAGTCAAAGCATAACCCCGGACAAGCCGCAACGACCATAGAAGTTGGAAATCAAGGTATCGTATAACCAAGACTGAGCTGTGTTTTTATCTTTTATATATACGGGAACATTATAATAACTTGTAGCTGTTCTACTTTATCTGTTTATCATCAGAAAAGACGCGCTTTTTTTGTTGCTAGGCCGTATATTTAACGACTCTTTTTCAGTAACCGTTTTCGATATGGAATTAAAGGATTGAGATTATGAACCATTTTGTATCATGCATGCTGTTAAGTATTTCACGTGGAATACATTTAGGGCATTTTGAGTCCTGGGGAGATCTCTAAACCAAGGTGAATCACAACTCACCAATACATTTTTTTTGAGACATTCTAAATACAGTACATTTGCTCATGAGGGGGTCTATGGTCGCTGACCAGCTAAGGAGTCACAAGGAATCTTTCCTAAACAATTGTTTGGAATATAACCATATTTTTACTACTTTAGTCAGAGCGTTTATCAGTTATTTTTTTATTTAATTTAAAAAAAAATCTTTTTTCCAGAAAGCATTTGTTTTTTTTTGTTTTTTTGCTTTTCATCTTTTTCCTTTAAAAATATGTTTGTTTTAAAAAAAAATAAAAAAAAAAACCCCATTGTACCACCTGTTATGTACATGTACCACCTGTGCTGTACTAATTCCCTCCGGTCTGGTTGGACCTCATTTACATTCTTCTTCATTCAAGTCAGAGTGGGGTTTTTTGTTTTGTTTTTTTTGTTAGAAACTTTCATTTTCAAAGCAGCGGTAAGGAGATGAGAGAGAAATGGGCATGAAAGTGTCCTCCAGAGGGGGATAGAATTTCTGAGACTTTGTGTCCCAATTTGATAAGTGGGGGGGGGAAAAAAAAAAAAAAAAAAAAGTTCCCCAATGAAGCTGGGTCAACAGAGGCGCCTTATTCACTAGAGTTGGATGCCAAGTCTGGGCTGTCTGAAGCTTTCTCGTTATCATCTCGTTTTAACTGATTTGCGGCCGGGTTACATCTATTAATTCATCAGTGTGTCTTCACATTGACAAACACTTGATTCCTGTTTTAAGCCGAAAAACTGCATGGGAATTCGATCTCGCTCTAAAGCCGAGTATTACACAGCCGTCTTCTCACACAGCATAACATTCCCACCCTTCGAGAGGAGGGGGGGGGGGGGGTAAGGGGCTATTAACGTGGATCTGTCATCTGCAGATCAGGGGGAACATGAGTTGGCTACCCGGAGAGAGTGCAACATCTGGTCTGTGTAGAGTGCTAGCAAATGTATAGACTGGAAGGCATTTTTACGTAGAAACATAGGGGGCCGAGCATGCAGGGGGGTGGGAGGGTTGCACAGCAAAGTCCCGTAAAGGGTTAAAAAAAATGTAGTCTCTGGGGTATTGTATATAAAAGTGATTGCACCTTTTGCTACCTGTTCCTCCGCTTGACCTGAGTTTTTGCACCTGTTTGTTTTTTCAGCATAGTATGTGAGAGTACCACTATTAGACTAACGGATGTAACATCGCAATGTCTTTCTGGTCCTTGATCTTGTTTTATGTCCGCTATGGCTGTATTCTTCTCCCATGGGTAACATCACTTCTTCCATTGCTGATGGAAGGCTATTCCTTGCCTCCACCACCCTCTTGGTGGAGTTATCCTTTCTTACAATAACTCTATGCCTTTTTCCTTTGGCGTCTTTCTTTACCCCATTTGCTTCTGCAGATGGGAACCTTTGGTACCTTGAGACATTTTAAATAAATCCCAGACCCCGACCTTCTAACATGATGTCTCGGGAAGTGGGCCTGTCTGGAGTTTAGATCCAGGATTGAGGGACAGTGGTCCCAAATGCAGACTGTTTGGCCCCCAGGTAATTAATCTATGTTGGAGGGCTGGTTTTGTATGATGTGCATACACCCCCAAAATGTCTGTACTTTGGAGTTATGTGCAATTCACATGTTATTTACTATTACAGAAAGCATTAGTTATATACACCGATCAGCCATAACATTATGACCACCTGCCTAATATTGCATAGATCCCCTTTTGATACTAAACATCCCTGACCCGTCGAGGCATGGACTCCACTAGACCTCTGAAGGTGTGCTGGGGTAACTGGCACCAAGACGTGAGCAGCAGATCCTTTAAGTCCTGTAAGTTGTGAGCTGGGGCCTCCATGGATCAGACTTGTTTGTCCAGCACGTCCCACAGATGCTCGATTGGATTGAGATCTGGGAAATTTGGAGGCCAAGTCAACACCTTGAACTTGTTGTTGTGTTCCTCAAACCATTCCTGGACCATTTTTGCTTTGTGGCAGGGAGCATTATCCTGCTGAAAGAGGCCAATGCCATCAGGGAATAGCGTTTCCATGAAAGGGTGTACATGGTCTGTAACAATGCTTAGGTAGGTGGTACGTGTCAAAGTAACATCCACATGAATGGCAGGACCCAAGCTTTCTAAGCAGAACATTGCTCAAAGCATCACACTGCCTCCACCGGCATGCCACCTGTCAGTCCAAAGCATCACACTGCCTCCGCCGGCTTGCCACCTGTCAGTCCAAAGCATTACACTGCCTCCGCCGGCTTGTCACCTGTCAGTCCAAAGCATCACACTGCCTCCGCCGGCTTGTCACCTGTCAGTGGTCATAATGCATATACGCACAGACACAATCCAATTAATTAATCATGGTAGGCCCTATGAGATCTTCACCCTGATTAATTAATTGGATTGTGCCTGTGCGTATATCCATCCTACATACTGCCGGGCTGCACTTTGCATGCTCTTTCTGCAGCATGTGGAACAAATATGTGTCCCCGGAAACATGGCCGATGTTGGCAACTATGGCCTGGGAACATAGGCGTGCGCACGGGGTGTGCCGGGTGTGCCTGGGCACACCCTAATCCAGGGCCGGCGCCACCAGTAAGGCGACCTAGGCAGCTGCCTAGGGCGCATCTTGGCTGGGGGCGCCGGAACCCTGCTTCCAAAAAAAAAAAAAAAAATCCTCCTCCTTACTTACCTCGTCGGCGTCGCTGCGTCTCCGGTGCTGGGCCGCCTGTGGCTGAGAGGGAAGCGTTGTGCGCTCCCCTCCAGCCAATGCGCATTCAGTAAAGTTTTTTTTTTTTAAACTTTATTGAAAGCGCATTGGCTGGAGGGGAGCGCACAACGCTTCCCTCTCAGCCACAGGCGGCCCAGCACCGGAGACAGAGCAGCAGCAGCAGCAGCGACGAGGTAAGTAAAGGAAAGAAGGCCTGGCTGGCATATTGGGTGGCTAAGTCCAGGCATATTGCTGGGGAAAGTCCTGGCATATTGCTGGGGAAAGTCCTGGCATATTGCTGGGGAAAGTCCTGGCATATTGCTGGGGACAGTCCTGGCATATTGGGTGTTTAAGTCCTGGCATATTGGGTAGCTAAATCCAGGCATATTTTGGGGGAAAGTCCTGGCATATTGGGTAGCTAAGTCCAGGCATATTTTGGGGGAAAGTCCTGGCATATTGCTGGGGAAAGTCCTGGCATATTGGGTGTTTAAGTCCTGGCATATTTTGGGGGAAAGTCCTGGCATATTGAGGGGCATAATCCTGTCATATTGGGTGGCATAATCCTGGGATATTGAGGGGCTTAATCCTGGCATATTGAGGGGCATAATCCTGGGATAAAGAGGGGCATAATAATGGGACATTGAGGGGCATAATCCTGGGATATTGAAGGGAATAATCCTGGCATATTGAGGGGCATAATCCTGGGGTATTGAGGGACATAATCCTGGCATATTGAGCGGCATAATCCTGGGGTATTGAGGGGCATAATCCTGGCATATTGAGGGGCATAATCCTGGGGTATTGAGGGGCATAATCCTGGCATATTGAGGGGCATAATCCTGGGATAAAGAGGGGCATAATAATGGTACATTGAGGGGCATAATCCTGGGATATTGAAGGGAATAATCCTGGCATATTGAGGGGCATAATCCTGGGGTATTGAGGGGCATAATCCTGGGATATTGAGCGGCATAATCCTGGGATATTGAGGGGAATAATCCTGGCATATTGTGGGGCATAATCCTGGGATATTGAGGGGAATAATCCTGGCATATTGAGGGGAATAATCCTGGGATATTGAGGGGAATAATCCTGGTATATTGTGGGCATAATCCTGGGATATTGAGGGGAATAATCCTGGCATATTGGGTGGCTAAATCCTGGCATATTGCGGAGCATAATCCTGGGGTATTGAGGGGAATAATCCTGGCATATTGGGTGGCTAAATCCTGGCATATTGCGGAGCATAATCCTGGGGTATTGAGGGGAATAATCCTGGCATATTGGGTGGCTAAATCCTGGCATATTGCGGAGCATAATCCTGGGGTATTGAGGGGAATAATCCTGGCATATTGGGTGGCTAAATCCTGGCATATTGCGGAGCATAATCCTGGGGTATTGAGGGGAATAATCCTGGCATATTGAGACTTAAGTTATGTTACTTATTCTCCACCATTCTTAATAGGGGGCTTTATTGCAACATGTAACTCTGTTAACTCTCTTTTAATTTAAATGCTGAGAAAGGGGTGGAACATGTGATGTCATGATATGGGAAAATAATATGATAATGGGGGGGGGGGACGCCGTGTGCGGCGTGTGTGTTTGTGCTTTAGGGTGCACACCCTAATGCAATAGGCTGCGCACGCCTATGCCTGGGAATGTTAAATTGCCCTCCACCTGCTCCTCGCTGTGTTTCTTATCTTCCCCGTATTTGACTGGAGTAGCCAAGGTCACATCCGGAACTTGGATGCTGCAAGAAAAGCATTAATATCACTGCATTTCTCAGTGACTAGAATGCGAGCACAGTCAGCAGCCATACTGATTTCCTAGCAGACCTCCTCTGGGTCCTTCTTGGATCACATTACTTAGAATGTAATGTTTATAATGTATCACATCATACTGTTTTTACTGTGACTATGTAATTTAAAAATATTCAAAATGATTTATATTTTATGTTAGCAAAATTGCAAACAAATGTCTAAATTAGGAGGAAAAAGGTTTAAAAAAATGTGTCCATAGTGTCTGCTGTTTATGACATCACCTGTGGCCTGATATGCAAATGAACTGCTTTTTCATTAAAAATATTTCATTTGCATATCAGGCCACAGGTGATTGTCATAAACAGCAGACTCCACAGACACATTTAAAACACATTTTTCCCCTTCATTTTTTGTTAGTAAGGTTTCTCATGGTATGCTTCTTTAACTAGAGGCATGTTGGTAAACCGTGATTATATAGAGCAAACCTCTGCTAAGTTCCCCTCTATTGACAGCATGTAAAACCGAGAGTCTCTTACCGCAGTAGTAGTGGGGACTGGATCATCCTCTGTGCATGGCAGCTGCCAGTCACAGGATGAAAACACACGCACTTTAAAGGACAACTGTAGCAAAAAAGAAACTTATGTTTAACTGAAAGATTGCATCACGTGTAGATGGTTTATGTAGAAATTCTTTATGGAAAGAATACAAATAATGTAAGTAATTGTTGACATCTCGCTACAAAGAGCTCTAACAGGCCGCAGACATGTTGTTTAGAATCTTGGGTCAGACCTTCCTTCATCTCATCCAACATTCTAAACATGTCCGCCGCCTGATAGAGAGGCGTGGAGCAAAGAGGACTGAATAAGGTACTTTATTTGTATTCTTTCATTAACACATTTCCATACCTCCCAATATTTCAAATGTCCAAAGAGGGGCACATGTATTTTTATGGGAGTGGCTAAAGGTGTGGCTGTGGGGTTTTAATGGACCATTTTCGGCAACTTTATGGCCAATTGGTAGCTATTTATTACATTTGGTCATTTAGGACAAAAATAATTACATTTTATTTACACAAATTGGTATAAACACATTTTCTTCTGTTTCAACTCACTTTATTGTAAGGGTTTATTGCTGTGGAGATCTGTGATACAGTTATACAAACATACTGAGCCCCCAGAAAAAGAGGGACAATAGAGGAGGAAAGAGGGACAGGGGGATTTGGGTACAAACTAGGGACTGTCCCACCTAAATAGGGAGAAGCATTTCTATTTAAAACCCCCATACTTGATGCCATCTTTCAATTAAATAGAACTTAATTTGTTGCCTACAGTTGTCCTTTAAAGAGTGCGTAACAATTTATCCTATCCCCAGGGCCGCTGTATGTTTCACTAATAAAGAAGCACAAGTAAAAAGTTAGTTGTCCCTAGTATGAGGATGAACTGGCAGGTACTTTTGATAGTACTTTTGATAGTACCCGCCAGTTTATCCTCTGACGGACAGCTGCCATGATGCCATAGGAAGCAGGCAGCTGCCTGGTCGGCGACCGGCTCTCTCTGCTAGCGCAGACCTTAACTAGGTCCCCCCCCCCTGCTGATCCCATGCAAAAACGAGGGTCTCTCTCTGTGCTAGCGGCGAGAGACCCTCGCATTCGGGCGAGCCCCCGCTCTGATTGGCTGTGCGCGCGGTGACGCTTGTCAGCACGCGACAACCGGGATCTGCTGGCTCTCGCCTGTGACACACAGCAGTTAGTGAACTATCTATTAAGATACACGTCGGGTTTACTTACAAAGACCGGGACATGTATTGTTTGTTTAACCTTCGCTTAAAGGGACCGTGTGGGAATGTCCCTTTAAGTACTCAGATTCTGCATTAAATTCTTCTGAAATCTGTTTTGTGGAGGAAAAGTTTAGGAAAGTTCTTTTAAATGTAAGAACCAGCCTAAAACCATCATTACCCAAGCCTTGGATATTACTTCATTTTGTAAACGTAACAAGTTCACAACCTTGAAAATGAACTTAAATAGGGACTCAGCATACATTGGAGGTGCACGGCTTTCTCCATAAATCCGGAGTAGTCCCAGACCGTTTTTTTTTTTTTTCAATTGATCTCAAGTGATTTGCACGGAGTTCCAGAGACGGAGGTAAAATTCTGGGGTGAAATAATGGAATTCCTCTGTAGGCTGCTGGGAAATGCCCTGTTATCCATATACAGGCAGCTATTTATTGTACAGCTGATGTTAGACATCTGCTATAGGCGAGACCTGTATCTTCTCATTCATCGAGGCCTCCACAAACCCCGTACCAGCCAGATCCAGCCGCGGAGTCCATAAACCAAAGCAGGATGTCTTGTGTACCTTGCCTAATGAGGTGTGAGACTAGCAGAGGCTTCCCATTCTGTTTACCTGACCCATGTGCTTTCTAGCACACCATGCGTTTCGCATTATATGTCGCTGTGGGGCTGTTCAGATCTTGAGGCCTTGCGGCTCCAGTGCTAAGATTTTTTTCTGGTGTGCGACGGCAGACAGCTGCACCTCGGCACCATGGGAAACATCTGGCAGGCAGCTGGCAGAGAAGTCCCCGTGAAGCGCGGCTACAGACGGACAGAAGCAGGTTGCGTCTCAACACAACAGAAAAAAACAGCTCATGAAACAACGACGGGAGGAAGGAAGGGGCTGTCTCCGTACACACAGTTTCACACACACACACACACACACACACACATGTACACACAGCTCCCCCCCCCCCCACACACACACATGAACACACAGTTTCCCACACACACACACACACATGTACACACAGCTCCCCCCCCCACACACACATGTACACACAGCTCCCCCCCCCACACACACACACACATGAACACACAGTTTCCCCCACACGTACACATGTACACACAGTTTCCCACACATAACAGTTTCACACACACACACATGAACACAGTTTCCCCCACACACACATGTACACACAGTTTCCCACACACACACATGAACACACAGTTTCCCCCACACACACATGTACACACAGTTTCCCACACATAACAGTTTCACACACACACACGTACACACAGTTTCACACACACACACACATGTACACACAGTTTCCCCCACACACACACGTACACACAGTTTCCCACACACACACACATGTACACACAGTTTCCCCCACACACACACGTACACACAGTTTCCCCCACACACACACGTACACACAGTTTCCCCCACACACACATGTACACACAGTTTCCCACACACACCCACGTACACACAGTTTCCCACACACACCCATGTACACACAGTTTCCCACACACACACGTACACACAGTTTCCCACACACACACAGTTTCCCACACACACATGTACACACAGTTTTACACACACACCTGTAACTAGTGATTTATTGAGCTATATAAAAAAAAAGTGCTTGTGTCTGCCATGTACTAATGGTGAAGGCCTAGCGGTGTTCTGACCTGGAACCAATGGTGGCACACCATAATCACTTATTATGTGGCCACTTAGTTATAGGAAAAGTGTCCGCATAAGGTCACCAGTGTCCATGGCAAGATCGGTGAAGATTCCATAGAGCATCATTAAATTGTCCGTCACAGACCCCTACCATGGACAATGCTGCTGTCTACCGCTGCTTAGACCCCCCCCCCCCCCCCCCCCCTCTTGGTTGGTGGTGGGAGGAAGGCACCACCAGGCTTCCTAACTTTCCCAATTTTGTGCCAGAATTTAACTTCTTCCGTAAGCCACAATGTTAAAAAAAAATACAAAACAAAACGGCAATTAAGCAAAAGTGTTTGTCTTTTTAAAAAAAAGAAAATAGGTAACTTTGTTTTCTCCAACAGGATCGACCATCTCGTCTAGGTTTTATAGGCAAAGAAGGTTTTTGGGTTCTCATTTGGTACTCATGGGATTAATGGGTCATGCTGCATTAGCGTTGACACCTTTTCTTCAAAAAAATACCGGCCTTGGTACTGTCTCCATAGACTTAACATTGACCTGGTGTCAATTTTTTACCGGCCTGCCGGTAAAATACCGGCCAGGTGGCAACCCTATGCTGCATGCACATCTTTTTTAAAAATAAACAAAACAAAAAATGTATATGAGGTAACCGCTGTAACAATGCGGAAATGAGCATCTTAACACTGGTTTTAATGCCCGGTACTGCGAGCAAATAGAATTTCACCAACATTTACTTGTTTGTTTTAGTTTTTATTTGTTTTTTTTTTGTTTTTTACCTTTTGATGACCGGGGTGGAATTTTCAGGGTCAATCTATGGCTGTCCCACCCGAGACTCCTTCAAAACAAATCCGTAACCCCTGGGAAGGGCCAAGATAACTGTTCTGCTGCTGCTGATTTACACATGATGGGTGATAAAGTGAAAAAAAAACAAAGGTTCTGGGAATAATATAAAAAAAAAAAAAAAAAAAAAAATTGGAGCTCGTCCCAGTCCTACCGACCGCAGTCACTTTTTTGGCTCGAGAACTTTTTTTTTTTCTTCAGAAAGTGTTGTCAGAATTCTGGATTCCTGAGCTGCCTTAACAGATATATTTGTGAATCAGATCAGAGCAGGATGAGGTGTACAGCCTAAGTGGAATTCAACTCTATATTGTGGTTAAAGGATAACTAAGTTCTCACTAAGTTTTTTAATTGAAAGATTGTATCAAGTGTAGGCATTTTAAACCGAAATGATTTAATTAAAGAGTACATGTAAGGTACCTTATTGAGCACGCTTTCCTCGATCAGGGGGCGGACATGTTGTTTAGAATCTTGAAAGATCTTCTTTGTTCTGACGAAAGAGCAAACAAAGATCAGTAAGGCGCTTTATTTAAATTCGTTCATGGAAGCTTTGTTATTTAACCTCTTCACGACATCGGACACGCCGGTACGTCCAAGCTGAAACTTGGTTGCCGACATAGGATGTGCCTGGAAGATCCTGCGGTGAAAGGAGCAGCGTTGGCAGTCATTCTTTGCTAACTGCTCATGCTGACTGTTGAGTCATTAAGTAACCCGTAAATTTGCTCCACGTAGGGATTGTTGGCATTATATTGGAGAGCAGCATGCACTCTGAAGTGTTTCGGAAGTCATCAGTAATCATTTCCGACGCTCAGTTGAGGTTGCAAGACTACCCCTTAAGCTAAATTGGCCTTAGATCTAGGGTTAGGGGTTACCATGAGACCTAGGGTTAGATTTAGGGTCAAGAGGTCACTGTAGGAGAAAATTGTAAGCAAACAAAAAAAAAAAACACTACTTTCGGTTATTGCCCTATAACTTGCAAAGAAAACCCCAGAAAACCATGTAAGCATGGGCTTTTCATAAACTCGGGACCAATATTAGAATCTATTTAGCAGATGTTTTTTCTTTTGCTTTTTGTAGATGTGTAAAAGATTTTTCATGTTAACAATAGATTTTTTTTTTTTTTAATTTTTTAAATGTCATCATATTTTTATAGTAAATTATATGATATGATGACAATAATGGTATCTACTGAAAATCCTCCTTGTGCTGGTATAATTTTTTATATATATATATATATATATATATATATATATATATATATATATATATATACTTATCCAACTAGCATAAGCACTCCGCTGTTTTGGTCACTGGAATCAGATGCCCGGGTACTGTTCTGTCAAACATACACACTTCCAAAATGAAAGCACTCATGGGACTTATGCTGCGGTATCAATCACTTTAATAATAGCAACGTTTCGGGAATACCTATAGCCCTTTGTCCAGCACAACATATATATATATATATATATATATATATATATATATATATATATATATATATATATATATATATATATAACATTTGTGTGAGTTCAGTAAATGAGAGAGAAGAAAATTACAGCTAGACACAAACACTGCAGAAACATTAAAACAGCCTATGTCGCACGGCCAAAAAAGTCACCAAGAGGTTAAAGTGCTTACACTAGGCACAATCTTTCAATTAAATATAACTTTTGTCCTTTCAAGGCCCTCCTCTATCAATTACTCATGGGGGAGATCCTTGAT